>JAZDUH010000084.1:5000-82500 GCA_036419115.1 Scarus forsteni | reverse complement strand
TAGAAAGTTTTGCTTTATTCTAGAAAGTTTTGCTTTATTCTAGAAAGTTTTGCTTTATTCTAAAAAGCTTTGCTTTATTCTAGAAAGCTTTGCTTTATTCCATTGGCACAAATCTGATTCCATAATACGTCCAATTAGCAGGAAAAAAATCAAGGCGCCTCAACACTATTTGCGGGGTCCCACAGGGGTCCGTATTGGGTCCAAAGCTATTTACTCTTTATATAAATGATATATGTAAAGTATCAGAAAAAATTAAATTGATACTATTTGCAGATGACACAAGCCTTTTCTCCTCAGGGGACAACCTGAAGGAGCTGATCACAGTGACAAACGAAGAGCTAAACAAGCTACAAACATGGTTCAATATAAGCAGATTATCTCTGAACCTAGACAAGACGAAATTTATGTTATTCGGCAACAAAAATAGAGACTGTGAGGCTAATGTAAATATAAACGGAACCAAGATACAAAGGGTTAATGAATTCAAATTTCTAGGAGTAATCATCGACGAGAAACTAAACTGGAAACCTCATATATCCTATACAGAAAAAAAAATAGCCAGGAGTGTATCAATACTGTGGAAAGCAGAAAAAGTACTAAACCAGAAATCACTTCTCACAGTTTACTGGGCACTGGTGGCACCACACATACAATACTGCTGCAAAATATGGGGAAACAGCTACAAAACAAATATTAAAGGTATATTAACACTCCAGAAAAAAGCAGTGAGAATTATTCACCACGCAAGCTATAGAGCACACACAAATCAGCTGTTCATCACAGCAAAGATCCTAAAACTATATGACCTAATAAAATACAAGACTGTACAGATATTATATAAGGCTGCACATGACCAGCTGCCGAGGAACCTACAAACAAGGTTCACAAAACGAGAGGCAACGCACAACCTCAGAGGGTCTATGATTCTCAAAAAGAAATCAGTAAGAACAACATTGAAAGGGATGACAATCACAGTTAATGGAGTAAATCAATGGAACAGCCTCCAGGAAGAAACCAGGTGCAGCGGTACCATAAAAGAATTTAAAAAAAGAATACTGAGAAGATACTTTGACGGATATAAATATGTAAACATCTAGGGGTGGTTATAGAAAACATGTACAGAGCTCAAGGATGTTGATGGTCGCTGAAAAAAAACATGTGGGTTGATTGGTCTATAAGACAGCAGGAAAGACGAAATGTACCAAAACAGTCACGCGTCTAACACGTCTGAAAAGTGAAGAATGAAAAGCAACGAGGGCACACCACTCCAACATCACCATCTCCAACATCACAACCCCAACATCACAAACCGGGACTAACAACAACAACAACAACAACAAAAAAGGATTACGTGGAACGAAGGATTATGGAAAATGTCAAATACGGACACTAAAAGGGAGTCTAGAATTATGTAAGACCTCTATAAATGAATAAAAATGCATAACAACTTGTTAATATGTGGAAAAAAGGAGACTAAGTACTAAATATTGAGAAAATGGGGACGGGACTAGATAAGCTCTGCTTCTCCCGTCTACCCTTTCGGACATGAACATTTGATCAACTATTGACAATGTGTGATGCTGTATAACCGTGTTGACATGACCGAAATAAATAAATGAAAATGAAAAAAAATGAAAAAATGAAAATATGTATGCATTTAGATATAATTTATGTATGTTGTATAGAAAAGACAAAGATGTACCTAAGTACAAGATATTTATTTATTGGTATTTATTGAATTTGTCATTTCTAACACAGTACTTTGTAAATGAATTAGACACCACACGGGTCAGTCATAGCCAGTGGACCCACAATCTAATATTATCACGATACTTGAGTACAGACGTCACTTTATTGTGATTCTAAGAGTAGTACAATATGACAATTATAGTATTATAGAAGTTCTATAAGTGAAAGTAGATTTTTAATGTTTACAAACAATTATTATCCATGTTGTTTTTAATTTACTGGCATGACCATGGCTAAGCGGAAGAAGATGGTAAGGTACGGTACAAAAAACTACAAATATAAAATAATGATATAAAATTTCCTTCTTTTTCCTCTCTTTAAATGTCAGACTTAATTCCTTAGCAGATAAAAGATAGTTTCACTGGTTAAACATTCTGCTTGATTAATTAGCTTGATTAGCCCGGGGGAATATAAAGGTGAATTCAGTTTAAATTCATTATTACTGGTTAAAATGGTGAAACATCCAGAGCTCACTAAAAATGTGAGAGTCCTTAAAGCTCCTTGTGATGCTGGGCCGTCTTTGAGACGTAAAAATCAATCAGTCAATCAATCAATCTTTGTCTGTGGTGATTCGTGTTTTCCTTAAAACAGAGCAGGTTGAAGACAAGTGGACTAAAGTAAGAACTAAAGCTCGTAACAGATCCAAAGACCTGTTTCATCATAATTAATGTACATTCAGAATCAGAATGGCCTTTATTGTCATTATACAGAATGTACAACGAGATTGGGGAGCTTCTCCTTTCAGTGCAATAGTTAGTCAAGTTTAAAAAATATACAAGAATATTATAAGTAAAAAAGAAAAATTATCAAGTTGCAGGGAGGCTTTAAATATATGAGATATATACAAGATGAGACGCAGACTTGTGCACAGCACAGTTGAGGCTCAGTGTACAATATGAGGTAGATGATAAATGTTAATGAAAATAGTCCAATTCCTAGTTCTCAGTATTTCTATGTTGTTCACATAGTATTGCACAGGAGGTAGATATGTATTGCACAGTAGAATATGTTATAATTTTAATGCAAGTGATGAATGGTATATACAGATGAGTAAATGTCACATATAATTATATTGCACATGAGTTGTTAAATAAATATGAGTATCAAGGTAGTGCTAAAAAGTAGCAGCAATCGCAGTGGCAGTGATATAAATATTGCACATTTTGCATTACGCTAATGACCGGAGTCGTTGTATATCCGAGTTCAGGGTGGTGATGGCTCTCGGGAAGAAGCTGCTTCTCAGTCTTCATTAGAGTTTAACCTTGTAGAGATGCAGCCTGTGGTTTTCAGGAGGGTCCTCGTGTCTGTAGTGTTGTAGAGAGAGTTTCTAGATCAGTCTAATCAATTATAACCCTGAAAAGAATATTAATGTAATATTTACATTAACATCTGTGACTAAGAGCCACAGATGAATCTGTTTGAACTGCCTTAAATCTGTTTAACTGATCAAAAAGTATGAATTATGAATGTTATTGCACAAATTTGGGATTTAGCAGATTCAGGGATTGATTGGTTTACCATTTTTTATGTCAGGTGGCCCAAAATATATTTCGTAAAGAAGGAAAAGCACAGGCAGACGTTTGGTTATGTAGTTCTAATATTTCTGATTTAATTTCAGGTGTTTAGTATCATAAAGAAGGAGAAGCACAGGCAGACGTTTGGTCTGGAGCTGATTGCGTCTGAAAACTTCGCCAGTCGAGCCGTCCTGGAGGCTTTGGGCTCCTGCATGAATAATAAATATTCGGAGGGATATCCTGGTCAGAGGTAACAAACTTTCATCAACATGCATCGTTATTTTTTTATCATGGCTGTGTGCTGCCTGTACAGTGTGTGTCTTAAAGCTGGGATGAGCCTTAAAGTTATAAAAGGGTAAAACATTGAGGCTGGATTCAGACAGGCTCTTGGCTGCTGCAGTCAGAGCTCATAGGAACTCCTCCTGTGGTGTCATGCTGAAGTTTGACTCTGTCTCGGGAACACTGAGGAGAGTTTATGTTTGTGTCTGTGGCTCTGCACACTCACATCAGTTAATGTTAAAAATAACTAACTCATGTTGTTCAAGCCTGAGCGCTCTCAGAGGTGTGTTTGTAGCCCAATGTCCTCGATAATGAACCAGTAAAGTTGAATCAGATTACAACGTGAGACTAACTGGAGCTAACGATGTGACCGCTGAGATGATCAGCAGGCTGCTTCTGCCTCCACCTTCTGAACGATATGATTCATGCTGCTGTCAGTTTGTCTGTGTAACAGGTTCACTTATGTTTTAGGTCTTAATTGACGGTACAGTCTTTACGTGCAGGTATTATGGGGGCACGGAGCACGTGGACGAGCTGGAGAGGCTCTGCCAGCAGAGGGCGCTGCAGCTTTACGGCCTGGACTCTGAGAAGTGGGGCGTCAACGTTCAGCCGTACTCTGGTGTGTTTTTCAGAAATGTTTGAAGATAATATTTTGTTTCCATTTGATGTTTGGGAGCAGGTTAGCCTCTTTGGTAGTAGATTTTCTAACAGCTTCTCTGCTGTCGTAGTCAAACAGGAAAACACTTTTAGATTAAAGTCACTTTGGTCCTCATGAGTCACACGTCTGATGTTGTAATGACGAGAATTATTTACGCTGTAGTCTCATGTTGAAGCCTCCACAGAGCTGCTCTCATGCCCGGTGTTGTTTCAGGCTCTCCGGCTAACTTTGCCGTGTACACAGCGGTCGTGGAGCCTCATGGCAGGATCATGGGGCTGGACCTGCCTGATGGAGGTCACCTGACTCACGGCTTCATGACGGAGAAGAAGAAGATCTCAGCCACCTCTATTTTCTTTGAGTCCATGCCTTATAAGGTAAAATACAGGAGGAGAGCATTAAACTGATTGATCAGAAACTTAGATTCTTGGTTGACAGTTGTGATGTATTGATCAGAATAAATGCCACGAGTCACCAAAAGTTTATGTACTATGTTCACTTTGATACCGGACGGTCCTGTACAAATACATGGCATCAACCTGCCAGGAAAAGTATAGTAGTTAAACTAAAAGGTGACTCAGAGCACTTAAATTAAGCCAATTAAAGTAAACCAGTCAATCCAAACCAGGTTAATAGATCAGGGAGGTCCATGAAACTGGCTGGCTTATCTCAGTAAGCTAACTTTTAGTGAGAGTTTTGTTCCACTAACAAGGCTTAGGGCTAGCCTGGCCTGGTAACCATGGTAACTCAGCCGGAGCCAGGCCTGGTCCGGGTCAGGCTAACAGTCAAGCTAACTTTAGCTCCGTCTCAGAGAAGGTCAGATGAGCTTCAGAAAGACCCCTGTCAACATGTTACACATTAAATTAATCTTGATCTGTAATCAATGAAGTTCTTGTTCTGAAACATAGATGAAAACTTTTTTAAAAGGCACCAGAGTAACCGTGAATCAACACGACACATACTGCTCACTCTGTCAGCTGATTAGGACAGGAGGTTTGTTTTCACTCTGCGTGGGTTTGAATCCATCGACTTTTAAAAATGTCTGATTTTCTTCTCTAAGAGCAGTCAACACAGAACAGGACAAAGACACAGACCGTCTTAAGGTGCGTTCACACCGGATGCTACCTTAATACCTCGGCGATCAGTCTCCATTCAAAGTCAATGTACAGCCGCGATGGGGCGGGGCTAACCGTCCCGCGATGCGACAGCCGGCGACAAGACGACCGCTTCACTCGTCGCGCGATGTCAAAGTTAAAAAAATTTGATCTATTGAGGCGATGTCGTGTGTGGCTGTGCAGCATCAGCCAATCAGCGGTGTGTGTACGTGTGACGGTGCTGTTATTCATCCGGACTACAGGGCGGATGACTTCCTTCTAGGCGGAACTAATCTCAGTGAGGACATTTGCAGACGGACCGCGGAAAACTCACAGATGATGCTGCTGCATCATCAGCTGCAGAGTTTCGTGTCTGATAAGTGAGTGAAAAGGACACAGCTGGAATAATGTCCGCTTATACATCCTATAATGTGATATATGATATGATCGCGGTAAAACTAGTGGACGTGACGTCACCGACCGACGGCCGACGCCAACGGCGACCAAACAGGTATTTATAGACGCGCGACGTTACATCAGTGGGCGACACGACTTTGGTAGCTGGGTCGCTTGCGGTGTGAACGCACCTTAAGAAACGCAGCTGAAGGTCACTACAGCCACAGTGTTCCATAAAGAATAGCCTACCTTCCTTTTCCCAGCGGTCCATTCCGATCATGATGATAATCTAAAGGTGATGACAAATGAAACCTTCTTTATTTGTGTACACGCTCATTTCGGTGCGAGAGGACGCTGGCGTGCATGTTGCCGCTTCTCTACCAGTCAAGTCGTCATGGCGTTTTCTACTTCACTCTCAATTTTGCCGCAGCACCTCGTATTGTGCTTCAGTTTTGTGACTGTGCTACTCACGCCTTATCCCAATTGAGGAATTCCTCTCTGCGGGCGATCAGCTGTTCGGTGAGGAACGTCTGCCTGTAAGCTGTTAGCATCTGCTCCCCCGCTGTCACGCTGGCTGCAAACCTGCTGGATTTTCCATCCCTTTGGGATTTTCAGCTTGGATTTCCTCCTCCCAGCCACCTGGAGTATGTCCTGAGGGATCACTGGGTCAGCCTGTGCCATCACTGCTATCCTGGTATTCACTTTGCGGGTGGACGCTGGGCTTCCTGGTAGCGGCTCCTAGCCTGCTGGCTATCTACCTCCATCAACATGGTGCTCAAATACTCCTCTACTGTTCTTCGGGGCCTTTCATCATCCCCAGCCTGGATGACACCACCTCGCTTGGACTTTAAAACGCCCCCGCTACATTCACAGAGCATCCCGGCATAAGTTTATCCCCACTACCGCTCATGCAATACCGGTGCTAACACCGGCTACGCAGGTCTGATGTCATCACAACAAACCTCATACGCGCCTGCGCACTAGCCGTCTCAAGCTCCTGGTCTGTGTTGACATTATCAGTCCGCCCTCCCTGTCTCAAGCTCCTGGTCTGTGTTGACAGTATCAGTCCGCCCTCCCTGTCTCAAGCCCCTGTTCTGTGTTGGCAGTATCAGTCCGCCCTCCCTGTCTCAAGCCCCTGTTCTGTGTTGGCAGTATCAGTCCGCCCTCCCTGTCTCAAGCCCCTGGTCTGTGTTGACAGTATCAGTCTGCCTCCCTGTCTCAAACCCCTGGCCTGGTATTCGGGTTAAGGAAACACCCCCCCACCTGTAACCACATCATTTGAGTGCATCACGTTTACACTCTTTGGCTCTCCACAACAACAGGTGCCCCCCCCCCCCCCCCCCAGGCCTCAGCCACCCTCGTAGCTGAGCTTACAGAGCTGCTGACCTCTGCTTGCTCCAAGTCTTCATCTACCCTCTTGCTGGGGGATTTCAGTATCCCTGTTGACTCCTCCGGCTGCAGCTTTGCCGCAGAGTTTCTGTCAGTTCTGGACTGCTTCGACTTCACTCAGCACGTCCGAGGCCCTGCCCATGTCCGAGGCCCCACCCATGTCTGAGGCCCTGCCCATGTCAAAGGCCACACTTTGGATTTAGCTCCACTGGCACCCCACCCTCCCACCTGAAGTGTCTGGATCTGGCAGTATCAGACCATCGTACCCTCCTCTTCAACATCCCGGTCCCATCACCTGTTCTGCCCACCTGACGGACCACCACATTCAGGAACATCAGGTCAGTCGGTCCACCTGCTCTGTCTGACCTGCTTGAGGCCCACTTGGCCAGGGTTCCGCCTGACACCTCGCCCGATGGCCTAGTCGCCAACTACAACAAGGCCAACGTGTTTAGTTATTAAGTTAACGTATGTTTGTACAGACATGTGTTCATGAGCTGGTGTGCGTTTGTAAGATGGTGTCAGTTCTTGTTCAGGTGTACAGGTGCCTTCATTAAGTCCTCAGTAAGAGTGTGAACACGGGGCAGAGTGCTGAAGCGTCTAAAATATCAGACTGAGTCAGCTGTGGAGAAAGAAAACATCATCTGTTACTGACAAACACAGCTCTGCTCTGCACCTGAGCACCTGCCTCACCTGAGCACCTGTGCACCTGCCTCACCTGAGCACCTGCCTCACCTGAGCACCTGTGCACCTGCCTCCACCGAGCCTGTGACGGATACCTGTGCGTCACAACCAGAGGGTCACGACTTTAACCACAGCTGTTTGTTTGTTTGTAGGTGAATCCAGAATCGGGCTACATCGACTACGACAAACTTCAAGAAAATGCTCGACTGTTCCATCCCAAACTGATCATCGCAGGTAAACTCATGGATACTCTAGTCTGAGACTACAGACTGGACTACAGACTGGACCACAGGATACAGACTGGACTACAGACTGGACTACAAGCTGGACTACAGACTGGACTACAGACTGGACCACAGGGTACAGACTAGACTACAGACTGGACCACAGGCTACAGACTGGACTACAGACTGGACTACAGACTGGACCACAGGGTACAGACTAGACTACAGACTGGACCACAGGCTACAGACTGGACCACAGGCTACAGACTAGACTACAGACTAGACTACAGACTAGACTACAGACTAGACTACAGACTGGACTACAGACTGGACTACAGGCTACAGACTGGACTACAGACTGGACTACAAGCTACAGACTGAACTACAGGCCTGATAAGGGTTAGCGGGTCTGGTCTGGGTGAAGGTCTGTTTACTCATTTCTGGTGTGGATGTCGGACATGTTGGACTCTCTCTTTCATCTGCAGTTCAGAAACCAGAGGTCTGTCATTAGATAAAGATGACTGTTTAATCCATGTAGAACTTTAATAACACACTTTGTCATTAGATAAAGATGACTGTTTAATCCATGTAGAACTTTAATGACACACTTTGTCATTAGATAAAGATGATGACTGTTTAATCCATGTAGAACTTTAATAACACACTTTGTCATTAGATAAAGATGATAACTGTTTAATCCATGTAGAACTTTAATAACACACTTTGTCATTAGATAAAGATGATAACTGTTTAATCCATGTAGAACTTTAATAACACACTTTGTCATTAGATAAAGATGATAACTGTTTAATCCATGTAGAACTTTAATAACACACTTTGTCATTAGATAAAGATGATAACTGTTTAATCCATGTAGAACTTTAATAACACACTTTGTCATTAGATAAAGATGATGACTGTTTAATCCATGTAGAACTTTAATAACACACTTTGTCATTAGATAAAGATGATAACTGTTTAATCCATGTAGAACTTTAATAACACACTTTGTCATTAGATAAAGATGACTGTTTAATCCATGTAGAACTTTAATAACACACTTTGTCATTAGATAAAGATGATAACTGTTTAATCCATGTAGAACTTTAATAACACACTTTGTCATTAGATAAAGATGACTGTTTAATCCATGTAGAACTTTAATAACACACTTTGTCATTAGATAAAGATGACTGTTTAATCCATGTAGAACTTTAATAACACACTTTGTCATTAGATAAAGATGACTGTTTAATCCATGTAGAACTTTAATAACACACTTTGTCATTAGATAAAGATGATGACTGTTTAATCCATGTAGAACTTTAATAACACACTTTGTCATTAGATAAAGATGATGACTGTTTAATCCATGTAGAACTTTAATGACACACTTTGTCATTAGATAAAGATGATGACTGTTTAATCCATGTAGAACTTTAATGACACACTTTGTCATTAGATAAAGATGATGACTGTTTAATCCATGTAGAACTTTAATAACACACTTTGTCATTAGATAAAGATAACTGTTTAATCCATGTAGAACTTTAATAACACACTTTGTCATTAGATAAAGATGATAACTGTTTAATCCATGTAGAACTTTAATAACACACTTTGTCATTAGATAAAGATGATAACTGTTTAATCCATGTAGAACTTTAATAACACACTTTGTCATTAGATAAAGATGACTGTTTAATCCATGTAGAACTTTAATGACACACTTTGTCATTAGATAAAGATGATGACTGTTTAATCCATGTAGAACTTTAATAACACACTTTGTCATTAGATAAAGATGATAACTGTTTAATCCATGTAGAACTTTAATGACACACTTTGTCATTAGATAAAGATGATGACTGTTTAATCCATGTAGAACTTTAATAACACACTTTGTCATTAGATAAAGATGACTGTTTAATCCATGTAGAACTTTAATAACACACTTTGTCATTAGATAAAGATGACTGTTTAATCCATGTAGAACTTTAATAACACACTTTGTCATTAGATAAAGATGATAACTGTTTAATCCATGTAGAACTTTAATGACACACTTTGTCATTAGATAAAGATGATGACTGTTTAATCCATGTAGAACTTTAATGACACACTTTGTCATTAGATAAAGATGACTGTTTAATCCATGTAGAACTTTAATAACACACTTTGTCATTAGATAAAGATGATGACTGTTTAATCCATGTAGAACTTTAATAACACACTTTGTCATTAGATAAAGATGATAACTGTTTAATCCATGTAGAACTTTAATAACACACTTTGTCATTAGATAAAGATGATAACTGTTTAATCCATGTAGAACTTTAATAACACACTTTGTCATTAGATAAAGATGATAACTGTTTAATCCATGTAGAACTTTAATAACACGCTTGTGTAAGATATAAAAACACTAATTCGATTGTTGCTCCATAAATCCAGGGACGAGTTGCTACTCCAGGAACTTGGACTACGCTCGTCTGAAGCAGATCTGCGAGGAGAACGGGGCGTTGCTGATGGGTGACATGGCTCATATCAGTGGCCTCGTGGCTGCTGGTGTCGTACCCTCACCTTTTGACTACTGTGACATAGTTACCACCACGACACACAAAACGCTGCGCGGCTGCCGTGCTGGACTCATCTTCTACAGGAGAGGTGATGGCTAACAGCTACTCTAATGCAGTAATCAGTGTAGTGCTTCATTATTCAGTATTCAGTTCAGTGACTGGTCTCTCTACCTGCCACTGGCACAGGTGTGCGCAGCGTGGATGCCAAAGGAAAAGAGACGCTGTATAATCTGGAGTCTCAGATCAACCAGGCAGTGTTCCCAGGGCTGCAAGGAGGACCGCACAACCACGCCATCGCAGGTATGTATCCAGTTTATAATTAAAGTCTTACACACCAGTTTGACTCCAGTTTATAATTAAAGTCTTACACACCAGTTTGACTCCAGTTTATAATTCAAGTCTTACACACCAGTTTGACTCCAGTTTACAATCAGTGTTTACATACCAGTGTGACTCCAGTTTATAATTAGTCTTACACACCAGTTTGACTCCAGTTTATAATTAAAGTGTTGACATACCAGTTTGACTCCAGTTTATAATCAGTGTTTACATACCAGTGTGGCTCCAGTTTATAATCAGTGTTTACACACCAGTTTGACTCCAGTTTATAATTAAAGTCTTACACACCAGTTTGACTCCAGTTTATCATTGAAGTGTTGACACACCAGTTTGACTCCAGTTTATAATCTGTATACATACCAGTGTGATTCCAGTTTATAATCAGCGTTTACATACCAGTGTGACTCCAGTTTATAATCAGTGTTTACACACCAGTTTGACTCAGTTTATAATGAAAGTGTTTACATACCAGTGTGACTCCAGTTTATAGTTAGTCTTACACACCAGTTTGACTCCAGTTTATAATTAAAGTGTTGTCATACCAGTTTGACTCCAGCTTATAATCAGTGTGTACATACCAGTGTGGCTCCAGTTTATAATGAGGGTTTACACACCAGTTTGACTCAGTTTATAATTAAAGTCTTACACACCAGTTTGACTCCAGTTTATAATTAAAGTCTTACACACCAGTTTGACTCAGTTTATAATTCAAGTCTTACACACCAGTTTGACTCAGTTTACAATCAGTGTTTACATACCAGTGTGACTCCAGTTTATAATTAGTCTTACACACCAGTTTGACTCCAGTTTATAATTAAAGTGTTGACATACCAGTTTGACTCCAGTTTATAATCAGTGTTTACATACCAGTGTGGCTCCAGTTTATAATCAGTGTTTACACACCAGTTTGACTCAGTTTATAATTAAAGTCTTACACACCAGTTTGACTCCAGTTTATCATTGAAGTGTTGACACACCAGTTTGACTCCAGTTTATAATCTGTATACATACCAGTGTGATTCCAGTTTATAATCAGCGTTTACATACCAGTGTGACTCCAGTTTATAATCAGTGTTTACACACCAGTTTGACTCCAGTTTATAATGAAAGTGTTTACATACCAGTGTGACTCCAGTTTATAATTAGTCTTACACACCAGTTTGACTCCAGTTTATAATTAAAGTGTTGACATACCAGTTTGACTCCAGTTTATAATCAGTGTTTACATACCAGTGTGGCTCCAGTTTATAATCAGTGTTTACACACCAGTTTGACTCCAGTTTATAATTAAAGTCTTACACACCAGTTTGACTCCAGTTTATAATTAAAGTCTTACACACCAGTTTGACTCCAGTTTATAATTCAAGTCTTACACACCAGTTTGACTCCAGTTTACAATCAGTGTTTACATACCAGTGTGACTCCAGTTTATAATTAGTCTTACACACCAGTTTGACTCCAGTTTATAATTAAAGTGTTGACATACCAGTTTGACTCCAGTTTATAATCAGTGTTTACATACCAGTGTGGCTCCAGTTTATAATCAGTGTTTACACACCAGTTTGACTCCAGTTTATAATTAAAGTCTTACACACCAGTTTGACTCCAGTTTATCATTGAAGTGTTGACACACCAGTTTGACTCCAGTTTATAATCTGTATACATACCAGTGTGATTCCAGTTTATAATCAGCGTTTACATACCAGTGTGACTCCAGTTTATAATCAGTGTTTACACACCAGTTTGACTCCAGTTTATAATGAAAGTGTTTACATACCAGTGTGACTCCAGTTTATAATTAGTCTTACACACCAGTTTGACTCCAGTTTATAATTAAAGTGTTGACATACCAGTTTGACTCCAGTTTATAATCAGTGTTTACATACCAGTGTGGCTCCAGTTTATAATCAGTGTTTACACACCAGTTTGACTCCAGTTTATAATTAAAGTCTTACACACCAGTTTGACTCCAGTTTATAATTAAAGTCTTACACACCAGTTTGACTCCAGTTTATAATTCAAGTCTTACACACCAGTTTGACTCCAGTTTACAATCAGTGTTTACATACCAGTGTGACTCCAGTTTATAATTAGTCTTACACACCAGTTTGACTCCAGTTTATAATTAAAGTGTTGACATACCATTTTGACTCCAGTTTATAATCAGTGTTTACATACCAGTGTGGCTCCAGTTTATAATCAGTGTTTACACACCAGTTTGACTCCAGTTTATAATTAAAGTCTTACACACCAGTTTGACTCCAGTTTATCATTGAAGTGTTGACACACCAGTTTGACTCCAGTTTATAATCTGTATACATACCAGTGTGATTCCAGTTTATAATCAGCGTTTACATACCAGTGTGACTCCAGTTTATAATCAGTGTTTACACACCAGTTTGACTCCAGTTTATAATGAAAGTGTTTACATACCAGTGTGACTCCAGTTTATAATTAGTCTTACACACCAGTTTGACTCCAGTTTATAATTAAAGTGTTGACATACCAGTTTGACTCCAGTTTATAATCAGTGTTTACATACCAGTGTGGCTCCAGTTTATAATCAGTGTTTACACACCAGTTTGACTCCAGTTTATAATTAAAGTCTTACACACCAGTTTGACTCCAGTTTATAATTAAAGTCTTACACACCAGTTTGACTCCAGTTTATAATTCAAGTCTTACACACCAGTTTGACTCCAGTTTACAATCAGTGTTTACATACCAGTGTGACTCCAGTTTATAATTAGTCTTACACACCAGTTTGACTCCAGTTTATAATTAAAGTGTTGACATACCAGTTTGACTCCAGTTTATAATCAGTGTTTACATACCAGTGTGGCTCCAGTTTATAATCAGTGTTTACACACCAGTTTGACTCCAGTTTATAATTAAAGTCTTACACACCAGTTTGACTCCAGTTTATCATTGAAGTGTTGACACACCAGTTTGACTCCAGTTTATAATCTGTATACATACCAGTGTGATTCCAGTTTATAATCAGCGTTTACATACCAGTGTGACTCCAGTTTATAATCAGTGTTTACACACCAGTTTGACTCCAGTTTATAATGAAAGTGTTTACATACCAGTGTGACTCCAGTTTATAATTAGTCTTACACACCAGTTTGACTCCAGTTTATAATTAAAGTGTTGACATACCAGTTTGACTCCAGTTTATAATCAGTGTTTACATACCAGTGTGGCTCCAGTTTATAATCAGTGTTTACACACCAGTTTGACTCCAGTTTATAATTAAAGTCTTACACACCAGTTTGACTCCAGTTTATAATTAAAGTCTTACACACCAGTTTGACTCCAGTTTATAATTAAAGTCTTACACACCAGTTTGACTCCAGTTTATCATTAAAGTGTTGACATACCAGTTTGACTCCAGTTTATAATCTGTATACATACCAGTGTGATTCCAGTTTATAATCAGCGTTTACATACCAGTGTGACTCCAGTTTATAATCAGTGTTTACACACCAGTTTGACTCCAGTTTATAATGAAAGTGTTTACATACCAGTTTGACACCAGTTTATCATTAAAGTCTTACACACCAGTTTGACTCCAGTTTATAATCAAAGTGTTTACACACCAGTGTGACTCCAGTTTATAGTCTTACACACCAGTTTGACTCCAGTTTATAATCAGTGTTTACACACCAGTTTGACTCCAGTTTATAATCAAAGTCTTACACACCAGTTTGACTCCAGATTATAATTAAAGTCTTACACACCAGTTTGACTCCAGATTATAATTAAAGTCTTACACACCAGTGTGACTCCAGTTTATCATTAAAGTGTTGACATACCAGTTTGACTCCAGTTTATAATCTGTATACATACCAGTGTGATTCCAGTTTATAATCAAAGTGTTTACACACCAGTGTGACTCCAGTTTATAATCAGTGTTTACACACCAGTTTGACTCCAGTTTATAATGAAAGTGTTTACATACCAGTTTGACACCAGTTTGTAATCAGTGTTTACACACCAGTGTGACTCCAGTTTATAAAGTCTTACACACCAGTTTGACTCCAGTTTATAATCAGTGTTTACACACCAGTTTGACTCCAGATTATAATGAAAGTCTTACACACCAGTGTGACTCCAGTTTATAATTAAAGTCTTACACACCAGTTTGACTCCAGTTTATCATTAAAGTCCTACACACCAGTTTGACTCCAGTTTATAATCAAAGTGTTTACACACCAGTTTGACTCTAGTTTATCATTAAAGTCTTACACACCAGTTTGACTCCAGTTTATAATCAAAGTGTGTACACACTAGTTTGACTCCAGTTTATAATCATTGTTTACACACCAGTGTGACTCCAGTTTATAATCAGTGTGTACACACCAGTTTGACTCCAGTTTATAATCAGTGTTTACACACCAGTGTGACTCCAGTTTATCCTGAATCACCTTGTTTCATCTTTTTGTCGCCTCCATGTTGACGATGCCTCCTCGTCTGGTCCAGGAGTGGCCGTGGCATTGAAACAGGCCATGACAGCCGAGTTCAGAGCATATCAAACTCAGGTTCTGTCCAACTGTAAAGCTCTGTCCAACGCTCTGATCGAGCACGACTACAAGATTGTCACAGGTAACGTTTGATATCAGTAACTGTATTATTAACATCTTCTAATGGAATCTAAATTAATCATTTTTAAAATCAGCTCCTTTTTTCGTTTGATCGATTATTTTCAAAGTGATTTTTTTCTGTAAAATTAACGTTTTGTCTTAGAAATATTGAAAGTCTCCATCTGTGTAATCAACAAGTGAAGCAGTCTTTTTAAAAATAATGCTAATACTGTTATTTTGTCTGTACCACTCGGTGTCTGTGTCATAGCATTTTTTGTTGATCTATCTGTTTATATGTTTAAATCTTAATTTGACCAGGAGAGCATCATTGAGATGAAGAATCTTGTTAAAAAGAGTGTTCTAGTGAAGACAGGTAGCAGAACAATGGAGCTGTAGAAAAATACCAACATAACTATGTGGACATAAATAAAAATATATGAAGACATTACTCTTTTTTTTCCAAACTGAAGGTTGGTTATTTCATTAAAATTAAATATTGTTCAAAACTTAAGAACAAACATATTGATCCTTTCAAAAGCTCTTACCTCGGGTCAATAACTATAAAACAATCAAAAGTAATAATTATAAGTATTTGATCATTTCCTGTGTAAATACTCTCAGTTGGTGTCTTTGATAAGGTCAATAATGAGTAAATGTACATTTGATTGTAGTTTGAGATAGTCTGATGTAAATTTGGGTTATTTGATTCTAGAAACTGTTTTTGTTTTTAAACTGTTCTCAGTTATTTTATTAAATGTGTCATTTTGTTTTTATCATTAGTCAAACGTTAATGTTCGCTCATTGGGAATTCCACAGTCATGTAAAAGTGTTTTTTAAACGGGCTAATATGATTACATTTTTAAATCAGTGTCTGTAGTTCATAGTTTATCAGTCTGAGCTGTGGTTAATTTGGAATATCTGTTTTTGAATCAGAAAAGGACCGTCATCATTAGAGAGCTTAAATAGTTAATTAAAATCTTAGATCAGAATGATGCTGCACGGGCTTTTTAGAAATCATTAATCAGAACGCTTCATCCAAATGTCTTGAGTTAATGTTTGCATGTTCGTGTGTCTTCAGGTGGTTCTGACAATCACCTGATCCTCCTCGACCTTCGCAGCAAAGGAACTGACGGAGGACGAGCCGAGAAGGTTCTGGAGGCGTGCGCCATCGCCTGCAACAAGAACACCTGCCCAGGTAAGCCCCATACGTGTGTGTAACTATATATAGCATATAGTATGTATGTGTATATATATATATATATATACATATATATATATATATGTATATATGTATATGTATATATGTATATGTATATGTATGTTTGTTTGTTGATGAGGCTTAGTTTATTCTTGTTTGGTGTATTGGTTTCTTTAGTCCTGAGTGCCTGTATTGAACTGCTTCTATATTCCTAACTCTGTATTTCTGGTTCTTTCCGTGTGGAGGCGATAAGAGCGCTCTGCGTCCCAGCGGCCTGAGGTTCGGCTCTCCTGCTCTGACGTCCAGAGGTTTGTTGGAGGACGACTTCAAGAAGGTGGCAGAGTTTATTCACAGAGGTAAAACTTTCTCCATCAGACACTCTTAGTCAACATGTTTGTGAGCACTGATGAAGGTGCAGACCTGAGCACTCACCAGGATGGTCTGTTTGTTACTCTTAAATTATTTATACTAATATTTTATATTTTATCATAGGATTATGATTTCACAATGGGTGTATTTTTTTTTTTTTTTGACAGAATTTTTTTGGTTAGTCACGTTATTTTTTTTAAACCAGAGTTCATGGAAATTCTTTTTTACTGTTTGGCCTTAGTTTTAGTAAATCAGTTTTGCTTTATTCTAGAAAGTTTTGCTTTATTCTAGAAAGTTTTGCTTTATTCTAGAAAGCTTTGCTTTATTCCATTGGCACAAATCTGATTCCATAGACGTCCATCATATTCAAAGTTCTCCTCCACAACATCTTCATCCGATAGATATTCGTCCATTTTGCACAAAACTGGAGGAAGAAAGTCGATTTGTAGCTGCCGGTCTTCCCCTGAAACAATGAGCCGCGCTGTGCATGCGCGAAGGGCACGTAAACAAACTAGTCAGTTCAGAGGTTAGTTCAGCCACACAGCGCTGTGTGGAGAGACACAGACTGCAATGGTGGATCATCCGGAACAGATCATGATGGAATATTGGTGAAAAACATGAGTTTTTGGATGATTAATGCAGTTTTAGGAGCAGCGCTATACATGCCCCGTGTGCTACCATTATACGGATGCCCGCTGCTCGATTTTGGATCTAAATATCTCCTGAAGCACTGTTTGGATCAGGAAAGCCTTCTGGGTGAGTATATTGTTCTACTTCATTCTATAAACAATGTAAAAGCTGTAGAAACTGAACTTTTCCTTTAACATGTCTTTGTTTATATTGATAATATATATATATATAGATATAAACTTAATAAAAGTGAATGTTGATTGAATGACCTGTAAGCCACGCCCCCTGGTTGTCCCACCCCTGCAGGTATCTCATTGACCCTGGAGGTGCAGAGCAGTTTGGGTCCGAAGGCGACCCTGAAGGAGTTCACGGCGGCGCTGGCTCAGGGCGAGAAGTTTCAGCAGCGCATGTCGGAGATCCGAGGCGAGGTCGAGGCCTTCGCCGGACGCTTCCCGATGCCAGGCCTCCCTGAGCTGTAGATGAGCTTCAGGCTCCGCCCCCGTGGTCGTTATGACCTCTGATGTTTGTGCTGCTGCTCCAGAAGTCTTGATAAATTTCTCTGATGGAGATTCGGCACAGAAGAAAATAAATATGAAGAAAATAAACGTTCAGGTTTATTTCATTGTTGATTTTATGCCTCATGAAGAAAATTCTTATTTTTCCTTAAAGCTTCAATTCCAGAGCAATCAAAACAAAAATGTGTTTTTATTTTTTATCCTTGCACATGAAAATATGAAGCAATAGATTTTAAACCAAACCAGAGCTGGGTCATGAAATTCTTTTTTTCTGTTTGGCCTTGACGGAGTAAATCAGGTTTACATCAACTTTATTCCAATAAATGTTTATATATATATATATACATATATATATATATATATATATATATATACATATATATATATATATGTATAGATATGTATATACATATATATATATATATATATATATATATATATATATATATATATATATATATATATACACACACATATCTATACATATATATATATATATATATGTATACACATATGTATATATAAAAACATAACATTAGAAAGAAAGATTTTAGTCATGATCGCTGTTTCCAACAAATTAAAATCTAATTCACCAAAGTTGAATGAACATCACCTGTGGTTGATAATTTTTTTTTCTAACTGTTTTTGATGTTAATGTGTTTGATTCTAGAAATGCCTGACTACTGATTAGTAAATTAATAAAAGTTTTCTTTCAAATTGTCCCGTCTGTATAGCCTATGAAGTTATTTAAAAAAATATGTTCATTTTACAGAGATGTCCTGTGGACTGAAACAGGATGTAAAGGTTTTATCATCAGCTGAAAGAATGTAAAATCGATAAATGATCAATATTTTAAACTGTGAGCTGAAGAATATTTATGAAAACTATTTAGTCCATTTTTTATAACTCAGAGATTAAGTTAACCTTAACAGACATCTGCTCTGAATTTGAAATTAAAACGAAAAATAAAAATAGAGATTACAAAGCTTGTATGATAATTTCAAAAATGTACAATACTTAGAATGACAGTTGAAGTGTCGTGATCATGTGTGTAGAATTTTAAATACTAAGTTAATTTGGAGAGCTTTATTTAAAAATATGCACATAAGTGTTTGGTAAAAATATATTTTTTCATTATGCATGATAAGATTAAATGTTAAAGGCAAAAAAATCTTAATGGTAACAGTATCAATTTAAATATGTGCTAGAATTCTAAATGTCAAAGTAAATTATGAAAATATAAATTTAGGTCTTGATTCTAACAGAATTTAGATATTGATTTTTAAAATCATTTTTAGAAAGATCATGTTGATTGTAAAAACAGTTATATTTCTGCTAAAAATCAAAATTATATTTTTTATAATCTGTTTCTAAATGTTTATGATTAAATCATTTAAAATTGTTAACGATAAAAAACATTTGCTGATATAAAAAAATATATTTTTTAATCTTGATGGTAAATTACTGTTTTTGATCAACTAAATGTTTAAGAAATGCAAATGTTGATAAAATATAAATGGTCATGTTTGATCAGTATTAGATTTGATTGTTAATGATAAACTTTAGATTTGATTGTTTATGATAATAAAAGCTTAGATTTAATAATAAAAGCTTAGATTTAATAATGATTAAAGCTTAGATTTGATTGTTAATGATAATAAACAATAGATTTCATAATAATAAAAACAGGCTGTACTGTTGATAATTTAAACAGCTCAGATCGATCGGAGGGGTCGTCACTCTGCTCGTCGGGTCTGGAGTGAAAGCTCGATATTTGATTGGTGGGCCTCTTGACGTCATGCTAAAGGTGCGTGCGCGCGGGCTGTAGTTGCAGTTAACGTTTCTGCGCCGATCAAAGTTTCGGTGGTTAGTTACTCACAGAGTTATAGAGATAATAATTAAACTCGTTAGCTGATTGGTTAGTTACTCACAGAGCTATAGAGATAATAATTAAACTCGTTAAGCTGATTGGTTAGCGTGTTCTTCCGGTGAGTCTGGGGGCTCGTGCGAAAGCTGCGCTGAAGTCTGGATGTTGTTCTGACGTTAGCCGAGCCGCGTTAGCTTCTGAGCCGGTCAGGCAGCTCAAACCGAAATTCTGGGAGAGGTTAGAAGCTGTTGGTGAAGATGCAGGAGCTCCTGGCGAACGTGGACCACCTGAAGTTTGATGTGGAGCTGGCGGTGGAGCAGCAGCTCGGGGCGCAGCCGCTGCCCTTCCCCGGCATGGACAGTAAGTTAGCCGTTAGCCGCTAGCAGCTAAGCAGAGGCTAGCAGGCTAACTGTAAACACTGAGGCTCTGCTGCAACAGGAACACCTGAGATTACTCACCTGTCACCGGTGTGTTATTGGTTGTTTCTTCTCTGCAGAGTCTGGATCAGCTGTGTGTGAATTCTTCATGAGAGCCGCCTGCATTAAAGGTGAACATGCACCAATATTATCAATAAAACTTCAGAGAAGTATTTAACGTGTATTAAACTGCGTATGAAAGGTAAACATACACATTCAAAGACATTTTATTAGATAATAACATTTAACATGATATATGACAATGTATAGCAAAGATAAAGATGCATAAATGTCTATATCAGAGAAACAACATGTAATATTTATCTTATAATATATATTTAATAAATATTATAAATATAATAAATCAACCTAATCAGAGAAAAAGTATAAAATATGTTAATATATATCCTATATTTAACATTTCATGAGAAACTAAAGTGCAGTTCTAAATGTTAAAATGATTTTTATCATGCTGACCTCATTAGTGTGCTACATTTATTTAACAGCAGTCCATTGAAATTATTATAAAATGACATTTAAAGAGCCCATGTCCTGGTCATTGTAGTTTTATGTTCCCTGAATTGTGTTTTCATGTCCCTTTAGTTTGACAGAGATCTTCTATGAACAAGACAAAATTCTTGTTCATAATCGACGTCTACCTCTGTCCAGTTTACGGCTCCAGAAGCTTCTTAAGTCTTGTTCCCCGCCCGCCCATCAAATAAATAAAGAAATTAGAATACAGATGAATTACTCGTCTTCTGCAGTTTAGTCTTCAGACGAGCTGCCACAGTTTGGAAAAGGTTCAGGGTTTGTGCTCGTCCAGATGAAACAAACAGCTCCATGTTTAGAGGGTCTGTGTTGTGTTTTAAGTTAAGTAAATATGTTACTGCTGGCTCCATGTTGTTGATTGTGCCTCACGATGCGTCTGCTGTCTGCAGGCGGCATGTGTCCATTCCGGCACATCAGCGGGGAGAAGACGGTGGTGTGTAAACACTGGCTCAGAGGCCTCTGTAAGAAAGGAGACCAGTGCGAGTTTCTCCACGAGTACGACATGACCAAGATGCCTGAGTGCTACTTCTACTCCAAGTTTGGTTTGTTCATTCAATATTTATGTCTGTTTAATATTTCCTTATCAATAAGACCTGCAGTTTGGTTTAATGCATTTTTATGTTGAAGATTTAAGTTGAGTTATGAAAACTTTGTGAGTTTTTGTATTTCTATATTTTCATTATTCTTTATAACGGAGTCATTTTTCAACAGAACACTGAGGGTCATGGGGGGGCGGTCTATTTTTCATTCCTGAACAGTTTCTTCATTTCACTTTCATGCTTTAAAAAGCCCTTTCCATGGACACACTTGATGCATTTGTTAAATAATATGTCAGAAATAATAAGAACAGTTAAAATAGAAGTGCTTTCTGTTCCCTGGGAACACGTATCTGTTTAATAATCCTGCAGAAACAAACTGCTTTCAAACAGCTGTAAACATTTTTCACTAACGGTTAATTTTCCTCCTAAAACATTTTTCTGTAAAGATGCTATCGACTCAGCAAACACGCGTGTCCACGTGAAAACACTGTCGTACATATGCCAGGCCTGTAGGTGGTGCTGTAACACTGCTGCAGACAGAGAAGACTGCACACGCTCACATGAACAAACTCTGGCGTCTGCTGTTCAGTCCGTTCGACAGTCTGTCTGTTTGTCAGTCTGTCCGTCAGTCTGGTTGTCAGTTTCCGTCAGTCTGTCCGTCAGTCTGTCCGTCAGTCTGTCCGTCTGACTGAGCTGCTTGTGTTTCAGGAGAGTGCAGTAACAAAGAGTGTCCCTTCCTGCACATCGACCCCGAGTCCAAGATCAAAGACTGTCCATGGTACGACCGCGGCTTCTGCAAACACGGTAAGAGACTGTCCGTCAGTCTGTCCATCAGTCTGTCCGTCAGTCCGTCCATCAGACTGTCCTTATGTCCATCAGTTTGTTTATCTGTCTGTCCGTCAGTCCGTCCATCAGACTGTCTTTATGTCCATCAGTCTGTTTATCTATCTGTCCATCAGTCTGTCCATCAGACTGTCTTTATGTCCATCAGTTTGTTTATCTGTCTGTCCATCAGTCTGTCCTTCAGTCTGTCCGTCAGTCCGTCCATCAGACTGTCTTTATGTCCATCAGTTTGTTTATCTATCTGTCCATCAGTCCGTCCATCAGACTGTCTTTATGTCCATCAGTCTGTTTATCTATCTGTCCATCAGTCTGTCCGTCAGTCCGTCCATCAGACTGTCCTTATGTCCATCAGTTTGTTTATCTGTCTGTCCATCAGTCTGTCCATCAGACTGTCTTTATGTCCATCAGTCTGTTTATCTATCTGTCCATCAGTCTGTCCATCAGACTGTCTTTATGTCCATCAGTTTGTTTATCTGTCTGTCCATCAGACTGTCCTTCAGTCTGTCCGTCAGTCTGTCCATCAGACTGTCTTATGTCCATCAGTTTGTTTATCTGTCTGTCCATCAGTCTGTTTATCTATCTGTCCATCAGACTGTCCTTCAGTTTATCTGTCTGTCCGTCAGTCTGTCCATCAGTTTATCTGTCTGTCCATCAGACTGTCCTTAAGTCCTCATGTTCTCATGTCTTTCTGTCCTCATGTCCTTCTGTCCTCATGTCCTTCTGTCCTCATGTTCTCATGTCTTTCTGTCCTCATGTCCTTTTGTCCTCATGTGTTTTTGTCCTTCTGTCCTTTTGTCCTTCTGTCCTCAGGTCCTGACTGCAGACACCGACACACTCGCAGAGTGATCTGTGTGAATTATCTCATCGGCTTCTGTCCTGAAGGGAAGGCCTGTAAATTTATGCAGTGAGTGTCTTTGACGTGGCAGGAATGTTTCCCATGTCAAATAAAATATAAATACAGACACATATTTCCCATGTCAAATAAAGTATAAATAAATACAGACATGTTTCCCAGGAATATTTCCCTGATGAATTCATGTTTACGGATTTAATTAGTCATAATCTTAATATTTCATTTGTCATAAGTCATAGTTGTTAATGTAAATGTTTGGGCTGCTCCGTATCATTTGGTCCATATATTAAATCATCTTTGTTTTTTTCCAGTCCTCGGTTCGAGCTGCCCATGGGAACGTCAGAACAGCCTCCACTGCCCCAGCCACAGAACCAGAACAAGGTCAGAGGTCAACACGTGACCCTAACTGTGTCAGCCCGGCTCAGCCACTCTGGCTGCACTAGAAATGGAAACACTTACAGGCCACTTTATTAGGTACACCTCAGCAGCCTCAGGCTGGACCCAGCTTCAGAGCTCCACGTTACCATGACAACAGCCAGTCAGCATTCTCAGCTGACAGGAGTGGACCCTGCTGCGGTCCAGTTTAGAGTCAGAGCCTCAGTTTGTGTTCTTAGCTCACAGGAGTGGACCCAGGTGTGGTCCAGTTTAGAGTCAGAGCCTCAGTTTGTGTTCTTAGCTCACAGGAGTGGACCCTGCTGTGGTCCAGTTTAGAGTCAGGGCCTCAGTTTGTGTTCTTAGCTCACAGGAGTGGACCCAGGTGTGGCCTCCTGCAGGTTGTTTGAGTTTCTGTTGTCCTTTCATCTTCAACCTTTCTGACCTTTCACCTCTGACCTCTGGCACAAACAAAGAGAGCTGCTGCTCACTGGATATCTACTCTTATCAGACCATCCTCTATGAATCCTGGAGACAGTCTCAGTGTCCTGAGCTGCTGCGATCTGATTGGCTGACTGTTTCTGTGAAAGTGCCTTTAAACAGGTGTGCAGCTGTACCTAATGAAGTGGCCACAGTAACAGTGTTGGTTTATTTTGTAGACTGACTGTTCTGTTGGTTTATTTTGTAGTCTGACTGTGTAGTCTGACTGTTCTGTTGGTTTATTTTGTAGACGAACAGCATGATGGGAAACCGAGGGCCACGCCCCCTGGACCAGGTCACATGTTATAAGGTTGGTTTATTTTGTAGTCTGACTGTTCTGTTGGTTATAATAATAAAATATGAAGAAATAAAGAAATAAGATATAATCTAAAGAAATAGTAAAGTAATGATAAAATAAACAGAAATAATAAACTGAATAATGATAAAATCAGAAATAAAGACATAATAATAAAATAATGTTAAAATATAAAGAAATAAAAATAATGAAATAAATAATGATAAAAAATAAAGAGACAAAGTAAATCATGATAAAATATGAAGAAATAAATGAATAAAATCTGACTGTTCTGTTGGTTTATTTTGTCGTCTGACTGTTCTGTTGGTTTATTCTCTAGTCTGACTGTTCTGTTGGTTTATTTTGTAGTCTGTCTGTTCTGTTGGTTTATTCTGTAGTCTGACTGTTCTGTTGGTTTATTTTGTAGACTGACTGTTCTGTTGGTTTATTTTGTAGTCTGACTGTTCTGTTGGTTTATTTTGTAGTCCGACTGTTCTGTTGGTTTACTCTGTAGTCTGACTGTTCTGTTGGTTTATTTTGTAGTCTGACTGTTCTGTTGGTTTATTTTGTAGTCTGACTGTTCTGTTGGTTTATTTTGTAGACTGACTGTTCTGTTGGTTTACTCTGTAGTCTGACTGTTCTGTTGGTTTATTTTGTAGTCTGACTGTTATGTTGGTTTACTCTGTAGTCTGTTCTGTTGGTTTATTCTGTAGTCTGACTGTTCTGTTGGTTTATTTTGTAGACTGACTGTTCTGTTGGTTTATTTTGTAGACTGACTGTTCTGTTGGTTTACTCTGTAGTCTGACTGTTCTGTTGGTTTATTTTGTAGTCTGTCTGTTCTGTTGGTTTATTTTGTAGTCTGACTGTTCTGTTGGTTTACTCTGTAGTCTGACTGTTCTGTTGGTTTATTTTGTAGTCTGACTGTTCTGTTGGTTTATTTTGTAGTCTGACTGTTATGTTGGTTTACTCTGTAGTCTGACTGTTCTGTTGGTTTATTCTGTAGTCTGACTGTTCTGTTGGTTTATTTTGTAGTCTGACTGTTATGTTGGTTTACTCTGTAGTCTGTTCTGTTGGTTTATTCTGTAGTCTGACTGTTCTGTTGGTTTATTTTGTAGACTGACTGTTCTGTTGGTTTATTTTGTAGACTGACTGTTCTGTTGGTTTACTCTGTAGTCTGACTGTTCTGTTGGTTTATTTTGTAGTCTGTCTGTTCTGTTGGTTTATTTTGTAGTCTGACTGTTCTGTTGGTTTACTCTGTAGTCTGACTGTTCTGTTGGTTTATTTTGTAGTCTGACTGTTCTGTTGGTTTACTCTGTAGTCTGACTGTTCTGTTGGTTTATTTTGTAGTCTGACTGTTCTGTTGGTTTACTCTGTAGTCTGACTGTTCTGTTGGTTTATTTTGTAGACTGACTGTTCTGTTGGTTTATTTTGTAGTCTGACTGTTCTGTTGGTTTACTCTGTAGTCTGACTGTTCTGTTGGTTTATTTTGTAGTCTGACTGTTCTGTTGGTTTATTTTGTAGTCTGACTGTTCTGTTGGTTTACTCTGTAGTCTGACTGTTCTGTTGGTTTATTTTGTAGACTGACTGTTCTGTTGGTTTAGTTTGTAGTCTGACTGTTCTGTTGGTTTATTCTGTAGTCCGACTGTTCTGTTGGTTTATTTTAGTCTGACTGTTCTGTTGGTTTACTCTGTAGTCTGACTGTTCTGTTGGTTTACTCTGTAGTCTGACTGTTCTGTTGGTTTATTTTGTAGTCTGACTGTTCTGTTGGTTTATTTTGTAGTCTGTCTGTTCTGTTGGTTTATTCTGTAGTCTGACTGTTCTGTTGGTTTATTTTGTAGACTGACTGTTCTGTTGGTTTATTTTGTAGTCTGACTGTTCTGTTGGTTTATTTTGTAGACTGACTGTTCTGTTGGTTTACTCTGTAGTCTGTCTGTTCTGTTGGTTTATTCTGTAGTCTGACTGTTCTGTTGGTTTATTTTGTAGACTGACTGTTCTGTTGGTTTATTTTGTAGACTGACTGTTCTGTTGGTTTACTCTGTAGTCTGACTGTTCTGTTGGTTTATTTTGTAGTCTGACTGTTCTGTTGGTTTATTTTGTAGTCTGACTGTTCTGTTGGTTTACTCTGTAGTCTGACTGTTCTGTTGGTTTATTTTGTAGTCTGACTGTTCTGTTGGTTTATTTTGTAGTCTGACTGTTCTGTTGGTTTACTCTGTAGTCTGACTGTTCTGTTGGTTTATTTTGTAGTCTGACTGTTCTGTTGGTTTATTTTGTAGTCTGACTGTTCTGTTGGTTTACTCTGTAGTCTGACTGTTCTGTTGGTTTATTTTGTAGACTGACTGTTCTGTTGGTTTACTCTGTAGTCTGACTGTTCTGTTGGTTTACTCTGTAGTCTGACTGTTCTGTTGGTTTACTCTGTAGTCTGACTGTTCTGTTGGTTTACTCTGTCGTCTGTCTGTTCTGTTGGTTTATTCTGTAGTCTGTCTGTTCTGTTGGTTTATTCTGTAGTCTGACTGTTCTGTTGGTTTATTCTGTCGTCTGACTGTTCTGTTGGTTTACTCTGTAGTCTGACTGTTCTGTTGGTTTACTCTGTAGTCTGACTGTTCTGTTGGTTTATTCTGTAGTCTGACTGTTCTGTTGGTTTATTCTGTAGTCTGACTGTTCTGTTGGTTTATTCTGTCGTCTGACTGTTCTGTTGGTTTACTCTGTAGTCTGACTGTTCTGTTGGTTTACTCTGTCGTCTGTCTGTTCTGTTGGTTTATTCTGTAGTCTGACTGTTCTGTTGGTTTATTCTGTCGTCTGACTGTTCTGTTGGTTTATTTTAGTCTGACTGTTCTGTTGGTTTACTCTGTAGTCTGACTGTTCTGTTGGTTTATTTTGTAGTCTGACTGTTCTGTTGGTTTACTCTGTAGTCTGACTGTTCTGTTGGTTTATTTTGTAGACTGACTGTTCTGTTGGTTTATTTTGTAGTCTGACTGTTCTGTTGGTTTATTTTGTAGTCTGACTGTTCTGTTGGTTTACTCTGTAGTCTGACTGTTCTGTTGGTTTATTTTGTAGACTGACTGTTCTGTTGGTTTATTCTGTAGTCTGACTGTTCTGTAGGTTTATGTTGTAGTTCGATTGTTCTGTACCTATATACATATCTACCTGTGTTTTGTATTGATTCAGTGTTTTGTTTCCTCAGTGTGGAGAAAAAGGTCATTACGCCAACAAGTGCACCAAGGGTCACCTGGCCTTCCTGAGCGGACAGTGATTTCCTGTGAGGGGGGGTTACCTGGCCTTCCTGTGCCCCCCCCCCCCTCCAGGTGACGTGAGCCTGATGTCTGAGGTTGTAAATAAATGCTGTTTATACACAAACCCTATTTTCATTCATTTATTCTTAAATGTTTCAAGAGGATGATTTCGGTGCAGAGTTTCGCTCCGTCCAATCATGTGATCCAAGAAAATCCTCACTCATTATTTCAGGCTGATTTAAAATATTCTAAACTTTAAATTTTAATGTTTCATAATCCTCTGAACAGATGCTCTGATATCTCAGCTGGATCAGAAAGATCATTTTGAATATTAAAGTCCTGCAGACCTGCTATGAACCTGAATCACACTTTAACATTTGGTAAAAACCATGGGGCTGATGAATAACTGGAAATATATGAAACATGTTCTGTTTGTTTTTCTTTACTGAAAACTCTTTTATAGATCAACCAATTACAGACTGTTTCCCATTATTAAGTCTTTTTATTGGACATTTAAACATTTGTAAGAACAAAATGAGTCTGAGGAACAAGCATGCTCCACTTGGACGCTTCGCCTTCAGTGATACTTCCTCCAGCGGTCGTGTTCTGAAAAATGAGACAAAGAAAAGTTTTAGAGGCAGAAATGACCCAAAAGTTTCACAAACTGATCTGTGACACCGGGGAACACTTTTAAAAAATCCTGTTGAGTTGGATGATTGTGCTGATTAGTGATGGGTCCGGCAACACCGCTGCGTCGGCGCATGCGTCGAGCTCATGGAGCAAAACCCTGTGTCGGTGCGCATATTGCTTCAAGAAAGTCACGTGACCGATACAGGAACTGTTTCGAACTGACACTGACGTGCCAAACTCTTTATTAAGAATCGCATCTGTCAGTAGGATGTATCGGCCAGAAGAGTCTCTGATCAGATCTGACGTGATCATCGTTAAATTCATCAAGCCTCAAGCAAAGAGAAAGGTTTCCGCCGTGTGGGGCCATTTTGATGTCATGTCAGAAAATAAGGTTTTGTTTTAATATCCTTGTTGTTTTATCCTGTTCCTCTCAGAGTTCCCACTTGATCTATCTGAATTGAAATTCATTTCAAAGTGACTCTTAGTTTACTATCCATATTATTTTTTGCAGTTTAAATGTCACATTTGTTTGGCAGAACTGTCTTATTTAAACTGAAGCACCTCTTCAGTGCTGAGGCATTACAGGGCCAGGCATGAGAGTGAAGTCCCAGATACACCCTGGATAAACTCCAGTATACAGCCACTCTACAATTTACTCACAGTTGCTTTATTGATAATTAATTCTTATTAATTTATTCTTTACTTCATTTTTAACCATCAAGCTTCCATGGAAGCAGATGCTGGATGAGGCTCTGCTGAATTTCATCCTGAAGGACTGGCAGCCCCTCAGCAATGCTGAGAGTGAAGGTTCAGGGAAAAATTTGTAAATATAATAATAATAATAATAATAATATCACTATATATACTGTGTATATATATATATATATATATATATATATATATATATATATACATATATGTATATATATATATATATGTATATATATTTGTCATTTAAAAAATCCCTGTCAACAAGCATCATCATTCACAACTCGTCACTTATATTTTCACGTTATGATACATGTTCACATTCTTTATTGACTGTATTTAAAAATATCAAAGATATTGTAAACTTAAATGAAGATATGAAATAAAACAATATATATAACAATGATTTAAATTATATTATTGTATATACTAGGTCATCGAATCAGTGTCAGTTGAGTCTGTCAGGTTGCCTGTAGGGATTTTTAAGGTCCAGCAGGTGTCAGTACAGTTTGGCATTGTGTCAAAACGCTTCATGACGCCTCATTTACCCATCACTACTGCTGATTTAAATAAAAACTGGAGTCAGTTTTTCCTCCGCAGCTAAACCCCCCTGATTCTGTAAAAAGACTCAGCTGATCTCGATTGGACTCATCTGCAGTGAGGTGTGTGCAGCTCCTAATAGGTCAGAACTATCAACATCTGTTAACAGAAAGCTAGCATGGTGCTGGCTTTTCTCTTAACCTGTAACTATGGGCATACTGTTTAAGTTCTATTTCTTTTTATTTTAGTTTTCAAAGCTCTTAAGTATCCATCTTAGTGTTTTATTTCCACAGGTATATATTTCTTTGTTTCAGATCATGTCTCAGCTACTTCTCGTCTAAACGTCTAAACAGCCCTGAATCCTTTTGATATATTTGTGGTAGTTTCTCCAAGTCTGAGGGCAAACATCAGTGCATTTGACAAACAAGAATATTTTGCATATTTTAAATTAAGACTCGGACAAACCACGGGCCCTCACAAAGTGTGTAACAGTGTGTGGAGAGTTTACGGATGTGGACCAAAGGAACATGTGAGAAGTTGGCGTTTGGTTTGACCAGAGCAAAAAGATCATGATTACTTTAGTTTAGTGCAAACATCAGGATTTAAGAAAAATAAAGTAAAATAGAAAATCTGTCAGCTACAGACCAATGCCTCATTCAGCTGAAACTCCAGAGACAGTTTTCAAAAACAAAAAAAATCTTTTAGTTCAAAGGACCTCTTTCACAATACATGTAATTTTGCCCACAGCCCAATCTTTTGTTTGTTGTGTGGTATTTGTAGTACACCCAGAGACTCCCAAGAATATACCTTTAGAAAATCCAAAAGTCATCCAGGGCCTGTACTATGACCTATTTTATGATCATTGCCATAGGTGTGAGCCAGGGTGCACACTTTACCCCAAAACTTACTCAAACACAAATAATAAATCATCAAATTGGGTCAAATCACTTTCACTGAAGTCTGGTGCATCTTTTGAAATCAAATTTAAAGCTAAGTATTACAATTGAAAGAAGTTATTGAATTTTAACTGGGAAAAAAAATAGTTTTTTTTTTTTTTATTTTTTCAACAAATTCAATTCTTTAGAGATGTGTTTGACCAACTTACAGTTGCTGTACAACTAAAATACTTACAAATTATTTGGCCACATATATATTCTCAAAGTGGGAAAAAAAAAAAGTCAAATTCTGAGACCGGTAAAGTTGTTCAATTAACAGGTTGGGTTACTGTGGAAGAATCAGGATACTGTTCCATGTCTTGTATATCAGGGAACCTTTAAAGATTTGTTCAGAATTCATCCTTTAAGTATGATTTTAATATTGAACAGCCACAAAGGGCCTGTATATTATGCCTTTGTGATGAGATAATAATGAGCCATTGATACAAGTAAAAACCGATGCAGTTTTGGATTGTTGTAATCAGATTGTATACATCTACAATGACAGCAATACATAAACATTACTTCTGTCAATTTCTGTTTCTAGTACTTATATATACATGTAATCTGTTTTATGGCCTTCGTGTCTTTTTGCATAGCAACGGCTTGGACAATTTTAATTTGTAGAGTGGAACTATAGTGAGGGAAAGGGGATCTGAGAAATCCATAAGATGTATGATTGGCTGGTTATTTCATAGAATGGAGTCTTTGAATTTGCTTGTGTATGGTTGGAGGGGTTTCTGATTTTGAAAATGTTTATAATATCCCAAATAATAGATTACAGATGCAACATGTTCACACATGTCAGAGGTTCTCTTTCCAGCAGGACAGAGACAATAATATGCCTTCACAGGATCATCTGATGCATTCTTGTCAAATTGAATCCAAACATTGTATTTTATTTGAGATATGTGACGAGAATGAATCTGTCCCCTAATGAGAACAGCATCATGCTGGTAAACCCAAATCTCATAGTCACCATCATTTTTTTGATGCTCAGCAATGGAGCCAGGGGACTGTTTGATTTGGTATGTACCGCATGTTATGGTCTCAAGGTATTCCAGATCCACATGAGGGAACGAGATATCAGATGCTTCAAGCTTCTGCCATTCACTACGAGCTCTACGTGACATATTTGGGTCTTCTGCAACTCGTTTTGCCAAAACATTGTCTTTTTTTAAAAGTGAAAGCATACGCTGAGCCATCTTAGTATCTCGTTCCTCTCGATCTGGATCTGAAACATATATTGGTCCTCTGAAGGCATTGAGACATGCAGTTACTATGCGCACTAATTTGCCAATGACCTCAACGAAATAATTTGAGGTAAGTTGTTCCTTAAACAACATCCACTTCTTTAAACGCCCGTGGTAGGACTCTACTATCCATCTTGTTCTGGTACAGCGACGATCACTATTGGCTGTTGAGGAATCCAATTGGGATTTACCAGTTGGTAAAAATGACGGCATTCAAGCATCATACCCCAACTTAGCAAGAAGATCTAAGGCATCCCTGAAACCGCGATCTACAATCATATTGTCATTTGCTTCTAACCAAGATTTCAATATTTCAATTTTTTCCATGATGAGCCGAGTTATTGTTGCATCATTTATGTTACCATGGTAGGGGCCAATAGTGTCTAAAACATATCCATCAGGCAGTACAACTGACATGAATTTTAGGTAATTTCGTTTTTTCTGTCCTCCGTAAGATGCCCTTTGAAACTGATGATCACTGCATTTGTTGAGGTAGATATATGTACCATCGAAGATAAGAGTGACCTGGTCACCATAAAAAGCTTTAGTAAAGACAGTGTTGTGAGTTATGGCATCGTGGCGTGAAATATGATTTGTGCCAAGGTATTTGGGAACAACTATTGTGTTCAAAATATCTGCAATTGTATGAAAATATCTTGACAGTGTAGCTTGGGAAAGATTAGTAATCATGGTCATTTGATTCCATGAAAGGTTTGTTTTCAGTTTTGCCCAAAAGTAGAGAAGCAAATCTATTGCTCTGGAACTATCACTTGAACCTGAAACAAGATCAGATTCACACATGTCATACATGTTCTGAAATTGCACCAATGTCCAGCCAGTCCATGCATGGCAGTCAGAATCTGACAAGGTTTCAAACTTCAGTTTGGGTGATGTCTCATGTTTTGATACTTCATCTACAATTTCAAGCAAATCATTAATAACAACTGGAGAAATAGATTCATTCAGTTTACTTTCCAGAGGAATATGACTGTGCATATTTATCTTTGTGTTAGGGTGTAGAAAACTCCTGATGAGGTGTTCAGAACAAACACGAGCATCAGGCGGGCACCAAAGTGAACATTCAATGATAAGAGAGTGATGAACAGACTTAGGAATGTTTATACAGTTGTCATTGTACTCTAAACACAAAGAACACTTACGATGTGAAGAGGAAGCATACTTCAAATCTTTGATTTGGATAAGAGGTATAACAGATCGGTTAGTTCCAGGATTAGTGGGGCTATCCTCAATCTCAAATGAATCACAGATGCCTGTGGATTCATTGTCACTGTGAGTGTCTTTTTTTGAGTCAGGGCGTGGCCTTTTTCTAAGATATCTCATGTAGCATTTTAGACACAGCTTACTTCCACTCTCAACATTCAATCCTTCTTTACTAAGCACCTGCTTTAACCAGTTGTTACTGGGAGAATCTAGACTCCTTCCATATTTTAAGTTCTTCCCTTTATCTTTGAACCTGGTTTTGCAATCGGGTATAATACAAGCCCCGTCCATTTTAACTTCAAACAATATGAAAATAAATGATCTGGAGGATTTAAATATATATTGGTATTCTCAGGGAAACAAACCTGGAAAATACACAAACAACAAAAAGGTATAGTTATAGGTATGGATACCACTTAGTATTGTACTAGATGCACAATTTTTTCATAAAATGTACATGTGTGCACACTAAATTGTGGTAACAGAAGACACTGTATATGAACAGCTATACTTAAAAAGAAATCTGCTGAATATAACACTTGCAGCAGAATATATGTTGTTTATTGTCAAATGGCAAATTGATACTAGCTAGCTAGGGACATATGTTGCTTGGACAACAATTCTTTACAGAATGGCAGAACTGCCTAAACTCGTCTTGACCACAAGCTTGAAGGTCAACAATAGCATATTGCCTCAGCTTGAACGTACTACTCTATCATACAAGGAGATGCACCACTATCCCATTTATTCATTTGAAATATATAGCATGTATTGCAGTGTTGATTAGCATTGCGTTGGATGATGTTTTAAAAGAGGAATTACAGGCCCTGCATAACTTTTATGTTTTAAATGAAAAACATTTTGAAAAAAAATATAATTCAATTGAATGCACAATACTAAATTGAAGTTAACATCCATTTGCTGCAAATTGCATGAAATAAAACATTACCCTTGATATAATACAAGACATGGAACAGTATCCTGATTCTTCCACAGTAACCCAACCTGTTAATTGAACAACTTTACCGGTCTCAGAATTTGATTTTTTTTTCCCACTTTGAGAATATTTATGTGGCCAAATAATTTGTATTTTAGTTGTACAGCAACTGTAAGTTGGTCAGACACATCTCTAAAGAATTGAATTTGTTGAAAAAATCATAAAAAAACTATTTTTTTTCCCAGTTAAAATTCAATAACTTCTTTCAATTGTAATACTTAGCTTTACATTTGATTTCAAAAGATGCACCAGACTTCAGTGAAGGTGATTTGACCCAATTTGATGATTTATTATTTGTGTTTGAGTAAGTTTTGGGGTAAAGTGTGCACCCTGGCTCACACCTATGGCAATGATCATAAAATAGGTCATAGTACAGGCCCTGGATGACTTTTGGATTTTCTAAAGGTATATTCTTGGGAGTCTCTGGGTGTACTACAAATACCACACAACAAACAAAAGATTGGGCTGTGGGCAAAATTACATGTAGTGTGAAAGAGGTCCTTTGAGAAAATCTGAGATCAGTTTTGGATTAAACCCTAAATCAGTTAAAAACAACCATCAGACCAAACTCGACAGAAACTGTCCCCCGGTGTTGTTCGAGCTTTCAGATCCACATAGAATCATTGTCTTACTGATATGGTCGTACGACCACAGGTAGCTCAGAGCCACGTATCCGGCGAGCAGCATGGTGACGCCCCCGATCCCGCCTTTCTTCACGTTGATGTATTTGTTGTAATACCTGTCATGACCTGGGCGGGGGGGCAGTGAAGGGAAAGACACGTCAAATTGACAACGCAGATTTTGGTCATCAACAATCATATTTCAGATTTAATTAACTCATTCAATCACTCATAACCCTGTGACCTTTGACCTTTATGTGGCTGAAATGTTCCTGAAATATTGTTATCTCCATGGTGACACAGCACCGCCTCAAAGTTTCTGAACGGGGATCATGACGGAAAGTCGGACCAAACAAAGCAAACAAGTGATGGAGACAGAAGAGGCTGGTGCCATTTTCTCTGGGCCTCCTAAATAAAAAACTTGCTCCACGTTCGGTTTCACCTGCGGCACACATTTCAGCATCGTAAATCCCGCCCTCGAAGACGAAGCACGCAAAGCCACTAGAAAAAGATTTGGCTCAAACAAAGTTTTTGTATGTTTATTTTTAAAGAACTTATCCTACTGTAATGTTTAAACCCCTAATGCAGCTCGACGATCCGACCACGTTCAAGAAGAGAAAGCTTCTTAGCTTTAGCCATCAGGAGGGCATGACCGTGTGAATGCCTGACAGAAAATGAACATTTGGAGCAGATTTTGGCTTTAATAGCCTGTGGTCATTGAACTTTGGATCAGCTGATAAATAGCCTATTTCAGTTTATTTGTTGTTTTCAATAAATGACTTTTTCAAAGTGCTTTTTGTCACACTCCCCCTTCTTGCTTTTGCATATTGTAGCTCTATTTAAAACCTCATTAAGGTCCAAATGTGCAAAATGAATACTCTAGCTATTTTTCAACTGGTCTTAGGATTTTGATCAGGACTGTACAAGTAGAGAAGGCTAAAAGGCCTTTAAAGGTGCTATGAGGAGAATCTATTTGCGCTGACATAAAGGCTCTGCTACCCATGAGCACGCTCGGCGACTGTTGTAAAGACGTGACCCAAGCCAAAGCGTGTGTTTGTTGTGATGCTAATGAATGCAGCTCGGACCTTCCTCAGAACTCTGCATTGCTTTACAACTTCTTTTTTCAACAACTTACAGGATGCAAAGCCACGAGGTAATGTATCTCTTTCTAGTTACGTAGCGGTAGTTTTTGATGTGTGACAACAAGCAGTTTTTGGAAAACTTAGTATCGTAGTTTTGTAGCCGGCTATATATGTCTACTTACAGCCCGGTGCTCTAAGACGTGTCTGAATAATATAAATTTGATCTAGTTTTAATTGTCTTGTTCCTGAAGTTGAGTATCCAGGCCAGTCCAGCCCTGTCCGACCCGACCGTGAAGCTAAGGAATAGCATTTATAGATAACCTATTTAGATGCTATAAAACTCATCTTAAAGTGTGTATTTCCATCAGGCATATATCTAAAAGGGAGACTTTTTTGTTATTACTTAGAAACTCCTCACAGTCTCTTTAAACACTGAAGTGTTTATTTCCAGTTTCTTTATGTTCAATTTTTGAATTCAAAGGTCAACTTATTTTTTTAAGTGTTGTTAAGTAACTGTGAACTTAAAAGATATTATTATTCCCACCACACCTTAATCTGTAAAATCAGCTGTCTGAGTTTAATTTTCTGGACTAACGAGGCCGCGCTTCACTGCAGGAGACACTCCATCAGAAACTGAACATGTTATCAGACATCAGTCATATTCACTGTACTACAGCTGGACAGGTGAGTTTTCTCAGGTGTGCTGACCTCGGCGGACGGCGGCGATGATCCCGTTTGGCGTGAAGTCTCGCCCCCCGAGCCAGGAGCCCAGCTCGCCCAGTTTGACGTCCATCAGACGCTTTTCAGCCACAGGAACTGAAAAACACACAAAAGTAATCATGACTGAGATATTTACACGAGCATGTTCACCCAACAATAAATGATTAACCTGTGCATAGGTGTGTGGAATATACACACATATATATATCTATATATACATATATATTTAGATAGATATATATATTTATATGTTCCACTGAATTAATGCGTTTCATTGTGAATATTCTGGATCTGTACTTGGGGACATTTTGTTATAAACATGCTGAATGTAGATAAAAGTTAGAAATGACACTGATATCCTCCACACATCTGGACTGTGCCATCACCATATTAACCTGATAATAAATTAACCTGATAATAAATTAACCTGATAAATAATAATTATTATTAATCTAAGGGCTTGACCAACATTTGTCCTGAACAGAAAATCAAACTCTTACAGTCCAGATCACACAGGTGTGACACAGGTGAAAGCCTGAGTCTTATAATGTATTTAAATCTTATTTTTAAGTTAATTGACCTTTCATCATTAAAGTCCTTGAGCTCGGCCTTCAGCCCGCAGCAAACATTAAACTTTGACCCCGTGACGGCGCCGACGGCCCGAACAACGACAACAGCGACGAAGAGAGACGAAAACAAATCATTTAAACTAAAAACATCGACATTAAAAACAAACACTAAATGAGAAGCAAGAGGACACGATGCGTTACCTGGTCTGTCCGCCATCTTGACTGAAGCAGCGGGCGAGGAGCACGGAACTCTGGGAAATAAAGGACGAGGTGCATTATGGGAAAAGATGTATTTCTTAATTCAGCCACTGGAGGGTGTAAAAGAGTCGTCACAGAAGAAAATTAATTATAAAATAACCCAAACACAAATGTAAAAAAAGACTCAAATAATATTAAAATAAATCATAGTACAAAGTACATTAAAAAATAAAAACATTTATTTAAGGAACAGAACAATATGTATAATCCATCCATGATCCATTATTCAGGATTAAGCACTTTGAAAATGATCAGTTAATCAATGACTACTCTTGAGTATAGTTCAGTAAAAGCATGGTAAAGCATATGTGTACTATATATAAATATATATATATATATATATATATATATATATATATATATATATATATATATATATATGTAGTGCTGTCAGGCAATTAAAAAAAATAATCTAATTAATTACAGGATATGTAATTAATTAAATTAATCGCATTTTAATCTCATATCTACTTAAAGTACCCAAATAAAGAATTTGAATTCTAGGATATTATAAAATTGTAGTGCAGGACTAATCAAATGAATACACTAAGAAGTGAAGATTTGTAAATCCACATTTTTATTGGTGACTAAATCAAACCAAAGTCAGGGCAACTTGTCCAGAAAATTCTCAAATTACACTTTAAGTGTGTTTCATAAATCAAATTCAAAATAAGAAAAAGGTCGAGGACATCCAGCAAAACAATTAGGCCTGATGCATTATTAAAGAATGAAGTACAAATATAGATAAATACATTCAAAAATAAAATTAGACTAAGTCTTAAATATGCCATTCCTGTTGTCACCTGGGCTTTGTTTGGTTTGACTAGAGACGCATGTGTGAAGTGACACGTGCCACTGCCACGTACGGGTCCTCCAACTGGACAATATCAAAATGTTTGTGTGCTATGATTAATCTGTGATTAATTTTTATAACGCATTAATTTGCGTTGTAATTAATTAATCTAATTAATGCACTAAAGTGACAGCCCTAATATATATATATATACATTATATATTTATGTATATATGTGTGTATATATATATATATATATATATATATATATATACACACACCTAAGCCTAACCCTACCATATGTATATACATATATATATACATATACATATATATATGTATATATATATGTATATATATACATATGTATTTGCACAAATACATATATGTATACACACATACATATATCTATCTATCTATCTATATATATAGAGAGAGAGAGATAGATATAGATATAGTTTCGTAATGTGGAGTTTTCCGTATTTTTGATGTTTGTTTTTATTTTTCATCATTACTGATTTTGTTTCTTTGTTAGGATTAGTTCCCATAGTGCTGTGCAGCATCATGGATGCTCCAATGTGATCGTGGAGCTGCGGGTATAAATAGAAACACACATACACACAATCAAATACACACACGTACACTTATACACACATACACACAAAAATACATACAAGAGCAACAATGGCCATCACAGCCCTCAGCATCCTCCCCCTCCCTCTCTCTCCTTGTCTCCTTCCTACTTCTCCCCTCCCCCTCCTTGTCTCCTCCCTCCTTCTCCCTCCTCCCTCTCAGATGTGATTGGTGGTCGTGGAGTGATGAGGGAGAATCTTTGATGCTGGCAGAGGATCAGACCGCAGAGAACCTCATCTCCATTTTCACCTCAGCGTCCTCGTCGTCCTGCAGCTAAAGGACGGACAGACGGACACAAAGAGACAGACGGACAGACACAAAGAGACGGACGGACACAAAGAGACGGACGGACAGACACAAAGAGACGGACGGACACAAAGAGACGGACGGACAGACACAAAGAGACGGACGGACAGCTACTCCCTGCTGTGCATCTCAGGGTTGGAGGTGAGTCTCCATCATGAACCTGTTGTTGTTTTTTGCCTTCACTGCAGACGAACTGATGATCTTCAACACGAGCAAGGTTTGATGATTTTATTAAACTGATCTTTAACACGAGCAAGGTTTGATGATTTTATTAAACTGATCTTTAACAAGAGAAAGATTTGATCATTTTATTTTCATGTGAAGCAGGTGAGCCCCCCCCCCCCCCCCCCAGCAGGTGACAGTGTTTCCTGTTTGCTCACACTGATCCATTTATGACAGCAGCAGACACTGAGCTCAACAGCTGCTTGAGTTTAAACATTCAAAACAATAAATGATAAATGAAGAGAGAAAAAGCCTTTGGCTGCTGTGTGGAGAGCTGTTCACATGTTGTTTAGGTGTTCACATGTTGTTCACATGTTGTTTAGGTGTTCACATGTTGTTTAGGTGTTCACATGTTGTTTAGGTGTTCACATGTTGTTCACATGTTGTTTAGCTGTTCACATGTTGTTTAGGTGTTCACATGTTGTTTAGGTGTTGTTTAGGTGTTCACATGTTGTTTAGGTGTTCACATGTTGTTCACATGTTGTTTAGGTGTTGTTTAGGTGTTCACAGGTTGTTCACATGTTGTTTAGTTGTTGTTTAGGTGTTCACATGTTGTTCACATGTTGTTTAGGTGTTCACATGTTGTTCACATGTTTAGGTGTTCACATGTTGTTTAGGTGTTCACATGCTGTTCACATGTTGTTTAGGTGTTCACATGTTGTTTAGGTGTTCACATGTTGTTTAGGTGTTGTTTAGGTGTTCACATGTTGTTTAGGTGTTCACATGTTGTTCACATGTTGTTTAAGTGTTCACATGTTGTTTAGTTGTTGTTTAGGTGTTGTTTAAGTGTTCACATGTTGTTCACATGTTGTTTAGTTGTTGTTTAGGTGTTCACATGTTGTTTAGGTGTTCATATGGTGTTTAAGTGTTATTCACATGTTTAGGTGTTGTTCAGGTGTTGTTTAACATCAGTTAGTAAGAACATTAGTTCCAGCTTGACGGACTGCAGAGAGCTGACAGACGAAGCTGCTGCAGGCTGTCCTGAGCTAAATTAATGAAGTACAGTAGGCCACAGGAGTTCAGTTAGCAATGCCATCTTGGACGCAAAGTTGCATTCAGTGTGAAAGCACCTTAAGTTTCCTATGTTTGACCTTTAGAAGTGTTTAGTTTTCTCTGAAAAGGTGAAAGTCTGACTGTGATTGGTCGATGTTCTAAAGGGGCGGGGCATGTGACCAGCAGCTCTCCCTGTTACAGACTGATGGGACATTAAGTGTGTTTCTTTTCTGCTGTCTCATCTTCTTTCCCTCCATCTCGTTCCTTTGTCCCTCCAGAGCTCCGGTCAGCTGATGTCCTCCTGCAGCGGAGTGTGTTTAAGGTGATCCATGGTCTCAGCGTGTTTAAGGTGATCGGTGGTCTCAGCGTGTTTGAGATGATCCATGGTCTCAGCCTGTGAGTCTGTGCTCGACCATGAGCTCGCTGGGAGCTGAGCGCCGTCGGCCCACCCCGGTGCAGACACCTGAGGACAGGGATGGCTGCAGGGATGGTGGGCGAGCAGGGTGGAGGGAAGGCAGAGACAGCGGCGTGATGCAGAGCTTCAGCTTTGACTCGTTCCAGCTCGATGAAGACGAGAGTGGAAAAGACGCTCCAGAGAAAGGTGTGCTGGCCCTCTCTGACTCAGGTGAGAATTCTGTCAATACCTGTGTGTGCTAAATAAAGTAAAGTGATCATCAGTCAATCGATAAATCAGTCAGGAAGTTTCTCTGTCAATCAATCAATCGATAATTTTATCTGTTAACCGATCATCCAGCCAGTTAATGAATGAATAAATGAATCTCTTAGTCCATGAATCAGTCAGCCATTAGATTAATTCATCATCATAAGGGCCGGAGAACGTTTGAACACAAGAGGACGAGTTTGTTATTCATGACAACAGCTCCCAGCTGTTTATTTATCTTTAGAAGTTTGGTGATCACTGCGATAGTTTCTGCTGCAACATTTCCATCTGTTTCAGCAGAGCAACAAAATGAGCTGACTATTGAGTTTTTTATTCCTTAGTCTTTAAATTTTGCTCTGTCTAATTTGACTTTCCTTTTTTCCTCTCAACTACTTTTTTCACTTTTCTTGTTCTTTATTTTTGCTCCTTTCGTCTTGACTCTTTATCTTTTTGACTCCTCTTAATGACTGTTTTTTGTAATGACTCTTTTCTTTACTCATCTTTTCTTTCAGACTTTGAAGAACCAATTCCCGATGATCGATATCATGGCATCTATTTTGCGATGTTGTTGGCGGGCGTTGGCTTCCTGCTTCCTTATAACAGTTTCATCACAGATGTTGATTACCTGCACCACAAGTTTCAAGGTTTTGTCTTTTAAGATATGTACATTTTAATTTTTCCTTGTTAGATTACAGGACACATCTCTAGGTGCCTAACCCTAACCCAGAGCCTGTATAACAGTACCATCAGTCTGGGGGTTAGGCTAAGGAAGCATGACACACTTGTCTATAAGTAAAATAATTTAAAAAAATAGACAAAGCTCCTTCAAGGAAGCTCAGATAGTGCAGAGACACCTACAAACGATAGTTTCATGATGAAAAAAAAACTGTTTATATTCCACTGCCCTGAAAACACTAGTACCTGTAAACATATTATTTTTACCGTTAATTAGTGAAAATATTTTTAGCTAATGTCAGTTATCAGGATCACCTCCAAAAGCAATCATTTTTAAGTCGGGCCGTCTTGGACATGAAAAACACACCCTCCCTGCTAAAGGTCACAACACAGGAAGTTAAGAGTTAAAGGAAGAGTCAAAGTGTTTTCAGGTGAGCCTTTGCATCCATACCTGACGTGTTTCTCAGGACATCTTACATTCTTTGTTTCAGGGACGTCGATCGTGTTTGATATGAGCCTGACATATATCCTGGTGGCTCTGCTCGCCGTCATCCTCAATAACGTGTTGGTGGAGAGACTCAGCATGCACACAAGAATCACCACAGGTGAGTCAGACCAACAGGTAAGTCAAGAGCACTGTCGTCAGCTGTTCTTCTGCAGATTGTCTGCAGATCACATTTGTTTTTACTTCTGTTTTCTTGATGAAGACTGATTGTTTTTTTGCTGTATTGATCCATCAAAAATAATATTGAAAAAATGTTTAACCTTTATTTAACCATGTTAGTCCCATTGACATCAGCAGATCTCTTTTCCAAGGGAGACCCGACCAATAATGACAGCAAACCACATTTTATTTAAACAGCCACACAGACTCACCACAGAACAAAGGAGTGAGGAAAACAATAAAAGTCATGAATTAAAACAGAGACATTCAGATCGTCTGTATTCCAGAGCTTTCACTGCAGATTTAAAGACATTCAGAGACACAAAATTCAGTCTGCAGCAGAAGGTGCAGAGACGCTAAAGGCTTCAGTTCAGTTCAGAGTCTGGGCACAACAAACTGTATGAAGCTCTCAGATCTCAGGTCAGTAATCTGTCCTTCAAGATTATTAAGGAAGAAAGAAAGTTGGTAATTTTACTGATAACGGCTTTGTAGATGAACACGGACCAGTATCCCAGTCCACGTGCACTTGAAGAATTCGAGCTGACTTTAGAGTATAAAGAGCAGAGATGAGTCAGAAGGCCAGTTTGTGATGATTGTCCATGTCCTGAACAGTTTTCTGTCCTCTTCTTTAAAATGTTTCTTCTTCAGTCGATCAGTCAAACATTTAGAAAACAACATTTTGATCTTTTTATAAAAGCCTCTAGCTTCAATGGCACACATTTAACCCTAAAAACACATTACATAAAAGTTTAGACATACAGTGTATGACCATCACAGCGACAGGATGATGTTGGTATTAAATCAAAGATGTTCGTCTTCATGATTTAAAAAATGTGTTTTTTTGTGTTAAACGTCTGATAATTGTAATTAATCCATGAGTGTGCATGTCCTGATGTAATCATTTTAAATGTTCAGTCCTCAATCACATCTCAGATTGATTTCCTGCCCCTCCAGGTTATGTCTTGGCTCTGGGTCCACTGGTGTTCGTCAGCGTTTTTGATGTCTGGTTGGCGAGGTTTTCAACTCGACAGGCTTATATCGTCAACCTGGTCTCAGTGGGTGTGGTCGCTTTTGGATGTACAGGTATGATCGTCTATCCAGGGCCATCTAAAGCTATCCTGATCCAGGTGTTGCTCTGTTGAGAACCCAGATTATTCTTCTCCAAACTCACCAAGAGATCCTTCAGACCTGCAGAGGCAGGCGGAGAGGCATCTATGAACATTTGGTTTGAGTTGTCTCGCGTCTCCCAGCAACAGTAAGAGTTTAAGGAGGCGTGACGTCTATTTGAGGTGATGGAAGCATCATCAGCTGGAGGACAGGATCTGTGTGCCTCTTAAGGAGCCTTCAGAGACCAGAACATCAGCCTCACTGTGGTGAAGCTGCATCAGAGCTCCTCAGACCAGTTTGCTGTTTTCTTTCTGTGAGAAGAAGCAGCACCGTCTCCAGAGCTTCAGAGGAGAGCTTTTCTGTTTCAGCTTCTCTTCTCTCTCAGAGTAAGGGCTGGCCCTGAGCCAACAGGTGTTAGCTCATCTAGCTCAAAGCAGCAGTGCCCAACAGTGGAGGCATATGCCACCATGAGATGAGTTTGGGGAGTTTTAACGCCCTGCGGTCATCAGGGACTCATGTTACGAACATTTGACCTGCACATGTGCCAGACAGGATGTCAAGTGTGCTGTTGTTGACATTTTGATTGCCAGTTGGATTTTAATTTTGATGCTTTTGTTGTTTGTTGTTGCCATAGTCGTGATTAATTTTCTGTCCTGGTCGTTCGCAGTGCAGCAGTCCAGTTTCTACGGCTACATGGGGATGCTGCCAAAAAGATACACGCAGGGTGTGATGACCGGAGAAAGTGAGTACAACAGTCATTAAACGGCAGCCGCTGTAAGGTGTCATGAGCATCGATGACTTTGTTTTCTACCTGTGGTCAAACTCCGCCCCCTGCAGGTACAGCAGGTGTCATCATCTCGCTCTCTCGGATCTTCACGAAGCTGCTCATTAAGGATGAGCGCAGGAATACCCTGATCTTCTTCCTAGTCTCTATCTCCATGGAGATGCTCTGTTTCCTGCTTCACCTGCTGGTTCGTCGTTCTCGATTTGTCCGTTACTACACTAACCACGCCCAGGGTAAAGGCCAGGGCAAGGGTCATGACCCCCGAGACAATGGAACTGGATACCGAGTGCACCATGACGTCAGTGCGGAAGAAGTCAGATTTGTAAGTTGTGCTAAAGTAATGGCTCTGTTATGGTTTTATTTTTGTTATATATCCAAGTGTGAAGTTCTTCAGCGTAGAAATGTGGTTCAGATCTCCCAAAACTGTTAACATCAATACTAATGTTTGTACGAGCTGTCAGATCATGCTGTCATCGCACTTGTAGCTCCGCCTCTTCCTGCTCTACATGACTGGGCCGTTGTTGTGTTACAGTTTTCAAATTTCCAAAAATAAGCAAAGAGAAAGACAAAAAGAGCAGGGCCAACGGGTCCTGAGGAAGTTATTGAAAAGATAGTCCAGCTTCAAACCAAACCACGATGCACGAACCTCCTCCACCGTGACGCCGGTGTTCGTCCAGCTTAGACAGGGACATTAACCAGTCTTCTGTCCTGGGCCTGTAATGTGACACATTTAGATAATCATTCTATAACCCCCCCCCGCCCTCCGGGTCAGCTGACCTGCTTATGAGCAGAGGAGGCTTAGGGCACCCCAACCTACTCCAACAGTTTTAGATCTGATTAGATTACAATCAGGAGGATCCTGCTGCACTGCAAGTTTAACAAATATGCCCAACCCTATCCTGACCCTTTCCAGCTTTTGGCCTGTTCTGTCCACTGGGTTTAGGTTAAAGGTTAAAGGTTAAAGGGTAAAGGGTTAGCCCTGTGGCTGCTCCCCATCTGCCTCCCTCACAGCAGTGTGACAGGCGTGTGTGTGCAGACTGATCCAGGTGTGTGTGTGTGTGTGCAGACTGACTCAGGTGTGTGTGTGCAGACTGATCCAGGTGTGTGTGTGTGTGTGCAGACTGACTCAGGTGTGTGTGTGCAGACTGATCCAGGTGTGTGTGTGTGTGTGTGTGCAGACTGACTCAGGTGTGTGTGTGCAGACTGATCCAGGTGTGTGTGTGTGTGTGTGCAGACTGACTCAGGAGTGTGTGCAGACTGACTCATGTATGTGTGTGCAGACTGACTCAGGTGTGTGTGTGTGTGTGTGTGCAGACTGATTCAGGTGTGTGTGTGTGTGCAGACTTATTCAGGTGTGTGTGCAGACTGATTCAGGTGTGTGTGTGTGTGCAGACTGATTCAGGTGTGTGTGTGTGTGTGTGTGTGCAGACTTATTCAGGTGTGTGTGCAGACTGATTCAGGTGTGTGTGTGTGTGCAGACTGATTCGTGTGTGTGTGTGTGTGTGTGTGCAGACTGATTCAGGTGTGTGTGTGTGTGTGTGTGCAGACTGACTCAGGTGTGTGTGCAGACTGACTCAGGTGTGTGTGTGCAGACTGATTCAGGTGTGAGTGCAGGCTGATTCAGGTGTGAGTGCAGGCTGATTCAGGTGTGTGTGTGTGTGCAGACTAACTCAGGTGTGTGTGTGAGTGCAGACTGATTCAGGTGTGAGTGCAGGCTGATTCAGGTGCGTGTGTGTGTGCAGACTGACTCAGGTGTGTGTGTGTGTGTGCAGACTGACTCAGGTGTGTGTGTGTGCAGACTGATTCAGGTGTGAGTGCAGGCTGATTCAGGTGTGTGTGTGTGTGTGTGCAGACTGACTCAGGTGTGTGTGTGTGCAGACTGATTCAGGTGTGAGTGCAGGCTGATTCAGGTGTGTGTGTGTGTGTGTGTGCAGACTGACTCAGGTGTGTGTGTGTGTGTGTGCAGACTGACTTAGGTGTGTGTGTCTGCAGACCCACTGAGGTCAGTGTGTGCAGACTAACTGGATCAGCTTTTTGTTCCGTTGCCGTGGAGACGGCGGCGGTGGTCTTTCTGGATAATTGGAGTGCAGCCCTGCAGCTGCTGCTGTAATCAGCTAATGGATCTCCTTCCTGTTCTCATCAGCCTGACGTCAGCCTGCTGCAGCAGAGCTCATGTTTCTGAAAAAGCAGCAGCCCTGAGCTGTTATCAAAAAATTTAAAGAACAAAAATATTTTTCATAAGAAAAACACATGACGATTAAAAGAGTGATGATCAGCTGCCATGTGAGCCTCACAATCGTTTGCTGTTGTTTCTGCAGCTGTTCATGTTTGATTAAATTAAATCAATCAGCCGTCCCTCTTGTGGACACTTGGACTAAAGAAAAGATGATGCAGGCAAAAGTGCAAAAAACAAAATAAGACATATTGATGTATTTAATGAAAAATATGAATGTAATCATTTTTAATGGAAAGTACAATTATTAATGATAAAAACCTTTTTGGTGGTGTTGGATTTAAATGTGCCCCCTGACTTTGAAATGTTCTTTGCTAGATTATTAACACTAATGTTGGAGTTAATATATTCACATTGTTAAAATTTGAAATCTATTTTTTGGATTCTATTGAGTCATATTTTATTATAAGTTTGGCCTGAAGTATTTTTTTATTTCTTCTAATGAACCATCACAACGTTAACACTGATTATCTCTTCAGTCACTGTTAAAAAAACGTCATATTCAATTTTTCAACACCAAAGATCGAAATAAACTTTGTATTTTTATAAAATGTTTTCTTTTCATTTTAAACCCAATGTTTTCCTTATTATATCATTTCCAACATTTTCAATCTTGTGAACTTTTTAAAAATTGTATTTATCAAATTCTCAAACATCACGTAAAATGAAGAAAGATTTGTTTTAAATGTTCTTCAGGATGTTTTTTATTCACTGTTTTTATTTCCTGTCAGGGAAACAGAGCGGCAGCTCCGGGCTCCGCTGAGGAAGGTGGCGAAGACATCGTCGGCGGGATGTACGTGAGATTCGATGCCCCCAAAACAAAAATGAGGAAGAGCTGGCCGGGCGTACGTGGTGCGTCCTGTTTCATTCAGTCATTAGTCTTAACTAAATTTTTTTTTTTCAATCTGAATTTTTAGTGCATTTTTAATGGGATGTCTCTCTCTCTCTCTCTCTCTCTCTCTCTTCATATCTATCTATCTATCTATCTATATATATATATATATTTTTTCCTTCACCAAGGAGGTTATGTTTTTAGAAGAGTTTGTCCGTCTGTGAACAAAATAACTAGAAAAGTAATGGACGAATTTGGATGAAATTTGCAGGAAATGTTCAGCATGGGAAAAGGAAGAACTGATTCAATTTTGGTGTTGATCCGGATCAGCGCCTGGCCGCCATGGTGAAAAATGTGATTTCTGTTAATAACTACTGAACTAAAATAGATATCATGATGAATCCAGTTGCTAATGGTTTGTTTTCATGGTCAAGGGATGTAAATATTTACATGAAATAAAGTTAGGACTAATATTTATGGTCAAAATCACAATATGGCTGAGGACTGTGGCACTGGCGGAGGTCTGCGCTCTCCAAGTGCTTTCTAGTTTAATTTTGTCTTTCTTATTATACTTATGTTTTGTTAAATTTCTTGCTTTATTAACTTACACTTTCTTTGCTGCTAATGGTTGTCTAAAATTTCTTTCTGTCTGAAAATGTTAAAGGCGGGGCATCTGCTACTACCATTTTTATGGTGAAATTATACAAACATATGTGAATTTAATTGCGTGCATAAAATTAACAAGTATATGGTAACTACTTAATGATGTTTGTGGCATTATGGTGTCCAACACTGACAATCAAAAACAGTTGAATTTATTTTTATTGTTTATTTATTACCTCCACCAAGGAGGTTATGTTTTCGGGGGAGTTTGTTTATCTGTCCGTCCGTCCATTCGTCTGTGAACAAAATAACTCAAAAAGTTATGGATGGATTTTAATCAAATTTTCAGGAAATGTTCAGCATGGGAAAAGGAAGAACTGATTTGATTTTGGTGTTGATCCGGATCAGCGTCTAGATCCGCCATGACGAAAAATGTGATTTTCGTGAATAACTACTGAACTTAAATAAATGTCATTATGAATCCAATTGCTAATGGTATGTTTTCATGGTCAAGGGATGTAAATGTTTAGATGAAATAAAGGTAGGAGTAATATTTATGGTGAAAATCACAATGTGGGTGAGGACTGTGGCCCTGGCAGGGGTCTGCGCTCTCTGAGTGCTTTTCTAGATATATATATATGTATATATAACTATATTACTGTTCATGAGCACTTTTACTTCTTTGTTTATTTTATTTTTTATAGTCTTCACATCCATGTGATGTCAGAGTAATCCTTTTTATGTGTTTTAACCTGCTGGAACATTGAACCCCTTGTTTGTAATATTTCTGACAGATATGATCCTTCATCGCTACGTGGTGTCCCGGGTGATCTGGGCGTACATGCTGTCCATCGCCGTCACGTACAGCATCACGCTGTGTCTGTTTCCTGGCCTGGAGTCTGAAATACGAAATGTCACGTTAGGGGAGTGGCTCCCCATCCTCATCATGGCCACGTTTAACATGTCAGACTTTGTAGGAAAGGTTAGTTCATTTTTTTAGAGCCATGAATAAAATAAACTAAAAAAGAAAATATAAGACCTCAAACACCTTCAGCTGCCAGTAAATATCATGTGTTAGCTTTAAGCGGTGTTTGAAATAATGAAAGAAAAATATTTTTTATTTTATAATTTTTTATAATTTTTTGATAACCATCACGGCAAGAATAAATATGTTAGTATTAATGAAACATAAAAAATGATTGTGATCCAAAATATAAAACAAGGCAACATCATATCCAGAAACCATATAGTTAAAACATTTAAATAAAATCAATTCAGATTAACTATGGAAAAAAGGTAAAACAATTCTAAAAATATGGCTTACAGAGAAAAATGAGAATAGAAAAGGAAGTGTAAGGTCAGCGGAGGCCAAATAATAACCAGAAGGGGAAATTTAATAAAAATTAATTCTGTATTTTGTAAGAAGAGGTAAAAACAAGTTTACAGCAGAGATTCAGAAGAGATAATCGCAGTTATTTGTCTGTCTAGATTCTGGCTGCGCTGCCGTACGACTGGTCAGGAGGCCGCCTGCTCTTCTTCTCCTGTCTGCGCGTCGTCTTCATCCCGCTCTTTGTCATGTGCGTCTATCCCGTCAGCTCGCCCACTCTGGCCCACCCCGCCTGGCCCTGCCTCTTCTCCCTGCTCATGGGAGTCTCCAATGGATACTTTGGATCCGTCCCAATGATCCAGGCCGCTGGGAAAGTCCCGCCGGAGCAGCGCGAGCTAGCAGGTGAGCTTCAGTTAGCACGTTTGTGTTTACATCAATGTTAGCCTCCTGCTGATTGGCTGTTTGTCTCCCAGGAAACACCATGACCGTCTCCTACATGACCGGGCTGATGGTCGGCTCCGCAGTGGCGTACGCCGCGTACAGTTTCACGTCGTCAGGATCAGACACACACCTCGACACACTCACACTACACACAGCAGCCAACAACACATCCCTCTGAACACACACACATACTACAGTCACTACACACACACACTACACACTACACACACACACACACACACACTACACAGCAGCCAACACCAGTTGGAGCCTCAGACAGTTTTACTGCTTCATTTTGTTAAGAAGCTTTAAAAAACGTTTACTCTCTTTTTTCATGCGGACCCTCAGATGGTAAACAGGAAGTGGACCCTCAGATTATAAACAGGAAGTGGACCCTCAGATTATAAACAGGAAGTGGAACACATTGCGTCGGCACCGCCTTGAGCCTCCAGACACGCTCACTGTGAACGTTTTGTCTCTTTGTGCAGAAGCTGTTTATTTGTGATTTTTAAAATCTGAAGGTTTGGGAGAATTAATGTAAAGTGAGCTGTTTCACTCTACTACAGTCACATGAATAGTTCAATCTCAATCTAAAGTTATTTTTGACCCAAACTGAAGCTCCATTATTGCCGGGATTAAAATATGAAGGAGAGGATTTTAGCTTTAAGTTTTGAAACATGTCTTTGATGCAGATATTTAATATTTTAGTTTTAGTCTGCTGTGCCATCATTATGAAATAAAATTCTGAAATATAGGAATCAGTATAACCTCAGATTATTGGATGAATGCATCTTCATTATTTAGACTGCTCAATCAGAAAAGTAAGGTTATTTTAGAATGGAAAAGCTAAGAAGTTTTTACATCAAATAAATAATGGATGATGAAAATCCTTTTGTTTTCATAAGTCCCAACACTTCAAACATCAGAATGTAACCCTAACCCAGATCCAATTACTACAGCAAATACAGCTTTTTTTTAGATCATTATTTCTACATAAAAGGTCAGTGTTAAAATGTGAGGGGTTCATAATTTTATGTTATACTTTTACATTGAATGGTGTGATTAGTGCTTAATTGGCCTTTTGTTGAAAATTAGCAGTAATTAGATATCGAAATATATTATAAAAAAATTGGCCTTAACATTGATAAAAAACAATTCCAAATAAAATTTTAAGATACTCCATGTAAAAATTATTTAAATAATTTAGGACCTTAAAAGGTAATGAGAAATAAAGGTTCAAATTAATTTGATTTTCATACATTGTAATGTTACCTAGCTCATACCGAAAACAGGCCATGGGACCATTAATGTCATTGTGCCTTAAAAACATTTTTTTTTTGAAAAGAAAGAAGTTGCAGTAAAAAGGACATTATATCAAATTTAAAGTAATTCCATTGGTAATATTTGGTATTCACATATAAAAAAAATAATTCTGCAATGTTAAAAATGTGAAGGTTCACATACAGTTAAATGTCTTTGGTCCATCTCCATCCAGATTGTAACTGTCATTTATTTGAGAGTACGATAAAACCTGAATCGATTCGGCAGGCTGTATTTCAATAAATCTGTCTAGTCTGTTTCAGCAGCTGCATTATTTTGTTTGATTGACATGTACAATTATAGCAAATGTGCAGTGGTGTTTGCAGGTTTTTATGCTATTTTCAGCATAATCTTTGAAAAGGACAAAACAGTATCAAGGTTTTTGAAAGAGTCTCATTTCTGCTACATCAATTGTAACTAATTATCCTTCCTTTGTGTGTATGAGCTGTCAATGTGAGGATTTGTGATTAATGAACAAACACAGAATAAGTGCCAAATGTTCAAGTTTTGGGAATACTGAATGTACTCAGCTGCTCATAGAAATGAAACTTGTGAATATAATTGAAATAAAGTCTTTGGACTGATAATTTTGAATTTTTCCTTTGCAAAGTTGATCATAATGTCAGGATGTGAGGAGTTAAAACTTTATAGAATTAAAAGTGAAAGTCTGCAGACATGTGAACTATTGTGAACTTACTTATCACAGGGAATTATATTATTTTTTGCCAAGGTCAATTGTTTGTGGAAAATTCAAACATCAAGAACTCTTGAATGAAATGTTGCACAGATGTGGAAGCAATGTTTTTCCATCCTACGGTGTCATGGTGAGTAGTGTTAGTTACAGGTTGGGGACTGAAAGCGAACCTGTCTTCCTCTTGGGAAGACAGGAAATGCGCGGGCCATCCCATAGCGTCCCCCTCTGTCCCCATCCCAAGACCCCATGCGGGTCTGCGGTCTTCTGTCCAAGCTTGGGTAACGGGGGCGACCGTGTCTCCTCCCGTACTGGACCTGGACCCACTCCAGGTGAGTGGATCCAGGTTATGGGAAAGGAACTTTGGTTCACTAGGAACCCAGGAGATACACGAGCCCTGGACTGTGGTGTCCTGACAGGCCATAACATAAATTAGTTTTTATTTATATTTGTTTATATCTTTGTTTGTGGTCTGCCATATGATTGGGCCTTAAAAAATAGTGAAAATTCACTTAGTTGGAGTCTTTGTTTCTCTGTTTGAGCTCTTTCTTTGTTTCTTATTTTTTTTAATGGCACCCCCTTGGCTTTACTCTCTTTGCTTGTTCTTTGCTTTTTTTGCTAGTTTTCTGTTGCTTTCTGCCCTTACTTTCTTTTCCTTGTCTTTACTGTCCCGCGTCCGTCCAACTAACTGAGGTTTACACATTGGGTTGTTGATTACATATGGGGTGGGTGGGGCTTAGTTTGAAATTGATATTTAGTTTTCAAATTTCCTTAAGTTAGGTCTTAGAAGGGATTTTAGATTTTTAGTTATGTCCAGGGATTAGGTTTTACAAAATAAATATATTGAGGTTAGGTTTTTGTTAAGCGAACCTGGGTCCACTAGGGACCCAGGAGAATGCATGGGCCATACATCCTGGGCTGGGCCCGACAGCCGTGACAATGTTTTGTTTTTGTATATTTGTTTTTGTGTTTGTGGTCCATCTATTCATGGACCTTAAAAATGAGTTGTCCCACAACTGCATATGATTTAGCCTTTCTTTCTGGGGTTAGGGTTAGGGTTACCTAACTAGGGTTACCCTTGCTTTTCTCTTGTGCTTTGCTCAGCTTCCTTTCTGTGGCTTCAAGAACTTTGTGCGCAACGTTTCAACTTTTCTTGGTCTTCTTCAGGCGGTTCTTGATCCGTTTTGTTTTAGCATGCTCCTTTTGGCTGCTTCTCTTCAATTGGGCTAGCTCTTTTTGGCTGCTTTTCCTTGTTTCTTTATTTCTTTGTTTCTTTATTCTTTTGCTTTTTCTGTCTTTGTTTTTGGCACCCCCTTGGTCTTTTCTCTTAACCTCTTTTTCTTTTCTTAGGGTTAGGGTTAGGTGTTAGGAAGAGAAGCCTCAAAAAGACAATTTTTTCTCTGTCCCCAAGGGCCTCAGAGAAGTGCACGGGCACGCATGCTCTTCCTCTAAGTTTTCCTTCTTTGTTTTGATGATTTTTTTCTTTTTTGACCTTTACTTCTTTTTGTTGGTTTTCTTTGGATTATTTCCTTTCTGTTTCCTTTTTGTTATAGTTTTTTCTCCACATATACCCTCTCATGCTATTCAAGTACCTCATTCAGACTCACACCTGCATCGATCTGAAGTTTATCTTGATTTTGCGGTTCAATTGCTGTGAGGCTGCAGAAAAGGTGGTTACCAGGGGGACGAGATTGACATCTTTATCATCCCCCCTGGGGGCCCCCCTCTGTCTGCAGGGGAGATCCCTCTCCACCTCCCTTCTGATTGTACGCAGGAATGTTCTGCCATAGCCCCTAGCTCTCAGAGCTTTGAAGAGGACCTGGGTGGCTGCGTCCACATCCTCTCTTTTTGTGCATATGCGGTGGAACCTCATGAGCTGCGATTTAACAATGCCCCTAAAGGTATGCACCGGGTGATAGCTGTTCTTATGCAGGAGAGCATGCGTGTCAGTTGGTTTAAAATACACCTTCGTTCCCAGGCTCCACTCTTCCGTCTCATTCTGAATAATGAAGACTTCAGTATGGAGGAACTCGATCTTCTCCTTCTGTAGATTGGACTTTACAGTGATGGACTTGTGATGTCCGTTCAGTGTGGCGATGAACTGCCGAAACTCCTCCTCAGAGAGCGACAGTCCGCTCCCAGCCCGCCATATAGACGTTGGGGTATGCTGGAGCAAACTTCTTTCCCATCGCCGTACCATGAATCTGAAGGAAGAATTTCCCCTCAAACTCAAAGTCGTTCCTGGTCAGACTTAGCTCCAGCAGGGACAGCAGCGTCCCATCCGGTCTAAGTGGGTCCGGATTGTCTTTAAAGATCTATCTGACAGCTTTCAGACCCAGCTCCGTGTTTATGTTTGTATACAGAGCGTATGGTTAGGTGAAGAAGTTAAAGAATTTCGGAGCCGCGAAGCGAAGCGGCAACGAAATTCTGGGCCCGGGCCATCATCAGATTCTTCGCAGTGATCGGCCTATTTTCTATTCAGGCCCTTGGGACCGACAGTATCTAGCTTATCAATCCAGCTTCTTTCAGCCTGGAGTCTCTGACGAGTCATCCATGTTCAATTGTGTTGTATGGCCGTTATTTTAAGAGCCAGCCAACTGTGTTTCAGGAAGTGGTGAACCAGAGGGGTTGTGGTTTCCTTCTCCCGTAAAATATTATATCTGTGTTGAGCAAATCGTTGGAGCAGTGTATTTTTTGTTTCTCCGACGTATTGCATTCCACATGTAGTGCACCAAATGAGATAAACGCAATTTTTAAGGTGGGGGTCACCCCGAGCTTTACCTTTAAAAACTCGTTTATTCACATTGCTTTGTATCCAAAGTCGATGTTGGTAGAATTGAAGTTGAGCTGTCGATTTTCGTGTCGTTAACGGACGGATTTTGGCTTTGACCAATATGTCGTTCAAGTTGTTGTTTTTTCTAAATGCTGCAATCAATCTGCGATCTTGGAACGCAGAGTGACTGCCCAGCATTCGTTGAAAGTTTTGTCAAAGCGGTTGAATTAGCTTGACCGATGGAAGTGAGTACGTCGTGACCAAGGGGACGATGTCAGAGACCAAGATTGGTTATGGTTCCAGGAAAGTCTTAAGAGCAGAACGTGTAAGTGAACGTCTTTAGCCTCTAGTAGACAAAGCTCTAAAAAGCGTTTTCGTTGCTGCCATAAAGTCTTTTTTATGTGTACAAATACGATTGAATCTGATAAGTTGTGATTTCAATAGTCTCGCAAACGTATGTTTGGGGTGAAAACTGGTTTTATGCAACAGGGTTAGGTTGAGAAAAGGTTAGATGGGTTAGGGGGTTAGGGTTAGGGGTTAGGGTAGGGTTGGTGTTGGGGTTAGCGTTAGCGTTAGGGTTATGACTTTTTGCACGGGCCTAAAGATCCACTGTTTAGACAATGTGCCCATGTACTCAGTGTGAATGGGTGGCTCATTTGTAGAGCACTGTGTCCCGACCTGGGAGTCCCGGGTTCGAATCCCGACCCACTCATGTCAAGCAGGGGGACAATATGGGAAAAGGAGGCAACCTGTGGCCGCAGTCCAGAATGACAGGCTAAACTTTAGTTAAGTTAGTAGGCTCCACCGGAGTCAATGGATGTTGCTTGCTATCTATGTTGCAGCGGGGGGTTAGGATCCGGACTGCGGCCCCAGGGGCCTAGGGTGGTGATAGAAGGGGATCTATCGGGGGTTGTGGAAGTCTCGGTCCTAGTCCAAGTCTTGGTCTGAGTGTTGTTGTGCTGCGATGTGGAGTAGGGTTGGGGTAAAGGGGGGATGGGATGAAGACCCTGGTTCGGGTAGTGGGAGTGGGAGTGGGAGTGGGAGTGGAAGGGAGGGTGGGAGGGGGATGAAGACCCTGGATCGGGTAGTGGGTGTTTGGAGGGAGGGAGGGTGGGGAAGGGGATTAAGACCCTGGTTCGGGTAGTGGGTGTTTGGAGGGAGGGTGGGGAAGGGGATGAAGACCCTGGTTCGGGTAGTGGGTGTGGGAGGGAGGGTGGGAGAGGGGTGAAGACCCTGGTTAGGGTAGTGGGTGTAGGGAGGAAGGGTGGGAGAAGGATAAAGACCCTGGTTCGGGTAGTGGGAGTGGAAGGGAGGGTAGGAGAGGGATGAAGACCCTGGTTCGGGTAGTGGGTGTTTGGAGGGAGGGTGGGGAAGGGATGAAGACCCTGGTTCGGGTAGTGGGTGTGGGAGGGAGGTTAGGTGAGGGGTAAAGACCCTGGTTCGGGTAGTGGGTGTGGGAGGGAGGGTAGGAGAAGGATGAAGACCCTGGTTCGGGTAGTGGGTGAGGGCAGGGAGGGTAGGAGCGGGATGAAGACCCTGGTTCGGGTAGTGGGTGTTGGGAGGGGGGTGGGAGGGAGAGGGATGAAGACCCTGGTTCGGGTAGTGGGTGTGGGAGGGAGGGTGGGAGGGTTATGGTTATGGTTAGGGTAAGGGTTAGGGGAATGAAAGCGAACCTGCCTTCTAGGGAAGGCAGGAAATGCACGGGCCGTCCCAGAACGTCCCCCTCTCCCCCCATCCCAAGACCCATAACGAGTCTGCGGTCTTTGAAGTGCCTGGAAACGGGGGCGACCGCGCCTCCTCCCGTGTTCCACTTGGATCCACTCCCCTGGAGTGGGTCCACTCATAGTTGTTTTAATTATATTTATTTTTTTGTATTTTTAATGTATTTTTGAATTTTTTTGTGTTTTTGTATTTTTTAGAATAAATGAAAGAAATGAAATTAAACTGTTTTTAAATAATCCAAAAAGAATGAAATCAAATAAGAATAAATAAAATAAAGATTGTTTTTAATCAAATAAACTAAAACCAAATGAATTTAAATGAAAAAACTGCCTAAAACAAGTACGCGTGCCCACGCGCGACGTTTCAGCCCTATCCGGGCCTTCCTCGGGCTGGGCACGGTGAAAATGAAATGGTAGGCTAGCTGGCTGGCTGTTTAGAAAAGGTGCTCTCGGTCTGGAGGTCAGAGGAGAAATGAGCTCCTGAGCTCTGCAGCTCCTTTTATACCCCGCCCCCAATGAATTTTTTGTACACTATGAATTTACCCAATTTGACATGTTCCCTTGTTTTTAACCCTGTAATTGCTGTATGTTTTTAACTTTTTTTATCCCTTTTCTTATAAAATCTCCATGAATTACCCTATTAAACTATCAATTGATGAAATTTATAATGAATTAAACCCTATATTAATAGTTTTTATCTGTATTTATTTAATATTATAAAGATTATACATTTTTAATCCAACTTATAATTAAAATATGAAACATACATGAAACGAAGACTAGGGTTAGGGTTACAAGACTACACAACACAGAGGTTAGGACGTAGGATCTGAGCCTGCCCCCTGTAGGGTGCAGGACGTGCTCTGTCCGTCCCTCGGTCCACCTCGACCACCCGGTCCCACTCAGGTTGGCGGGTGCGTTGGCGTCTCCGGCCGTAACGCACCTCTTGCCAGACGTCATCGAAGACCATCCTGATTGTAGTCTGTGCTGTGTTCACAATGAACTAATAGTAATATTGTTTATTTTTAATGAATTTATATTTATGTTTTTCCAATGAATTTATGATGTGTGTATGTATGTATTTGTGTAGTATTTATTGATTATTGGTGTGCTTCTGTATGTATTTGCAATGAATTTATTATTTATTTATTTATTTGTGGTGTATTTATTGTTCATTGATGCATTTATTTATATGAGGGGCTGGGGTAGGCTTTGTATCATAGATAATAATGTATTTATTTATTTATTTAATAGACAGATATGTATTATTGTGTGTATATATATATATATATCTATTTATTTTTTTATAAGTCAGTGTGTGTGTTTGTGTGTGTGTGTGTGTGTGTGGGTGTGCGTGTATATATATATATGTGTGTGTGTGTGTGTATGTAAGGTGTAACTGTGTTTTTAACAGAAGGAATGAACTGAACTTATTTATTTTTTTAAAAAAGATTTTTTTGTGATTTTTTAATGATTTTTTTATTTATTTTTGTAGTTTTTTAATTAGAAAAATAACTGTGTGCCCGCGACGACGTTTCGGCCTGTATTCAGGCCTTCTTCAGGTCTGGCACACGCAAATCACAAAAACAAAATAGCCAGAAGTGGCTGAATGGCTGGTGGTTCTGCTGGAGCTGCCAGGATGTTGCCTCTCTGCAAGCTGGAGCAAGAATGAGCTCTGCTCTGCAGCCCCTCCCTTTTATAGCCTCTGGTTGGCTGCATGTCTGCCTGTAGGCTTTGCCCGGGCATGTCCCTCTGCCTGCACTGTCTTCACTGGATTTTGACTCAATATTTGACTGAATTAAATTTATTTTATCATACCCATAACCTCAATCCATAAAGTATATACGAAAGCACCCAGAAGTGAAGTTTATTTAACCCTTTAACGTGAGTCTGTTTGTTTGTCTTGAAGTCTATGTGTTTTTTTCGAAGTGTCGTGTAAAGAATAAACTGTTTTGGCTGGATTTGGCTGGAGATATGAATGAATTACTTGTATTGTGGGGTGTAAATAAATGAAATGAATCAATAACATGAATTATGTAGTTTAATTTAAGCTTTTTAGTGTGTTTTTTCTGTCTGTTTGTACTTTAATTTGCCCGTGTGTCGAAGTTTCGTGTCAGCAATGAACTGTTTTTAGCCCTTTAATACATTGTGAGGTGTTTTTCTTGTGTATGTAATCATGTAACTACCTTATGTTTTTAGAGAACCAATCATGTGTAATTGTTTTTAATCCCTTAATGAATTCCAAGTTCTCTTTCTTGTGTTTTCTCTTCTGTATGAACTTAATTGTTTGTGGTAATTTAATGGATTTAACCCTGTCGTTGTTTTGCTGTACCTTATGAACTATATTTTAACTGCCTAATAAGTGCTATTGTTTGTCCCAGTGTTCCTATATATTAAATTATCTGTTTTTTAATCCTTATCTAGTATATGTTTGTGTGTCTGTGTTTATTTAATAATTCCAAGTATGTATTGTGTATTTATTTATTTATTGTTTGGGGTTATGGATTGGGGATTAGGGCTACTATTAAAGGGAATTTCAGTTTTTAAGTTAGACCTATTGGTAAGAGTTTGAGATTAGGGTTATTGTTTATAAAATTGGGATGTGTCACTATGTTAATTAAAAGGGGGAATACTTTACATTAAAGGGGAAGTTAAGATTAGGCATAAACAGGGTTTTCTTTCTTCTTTTTTTAAAAAAAAGGGGGGGGGAGGTTAAGGTTAGGGTTAGTTAATGGGTGGGGTTAGCAGTTATTAATTGAATGTATGCAAAAAAAGACGATCCTAGGTTTAGGCGTGAAGAAGGGGAAAGGGTAGGGTTAGGGCTAGCCAATCGGTGACCTTAGTTAAATTAATGAAGAATTAGGTTTAAATGATAGGGCATAGAATGAACGTAAAAGGGGAAACCTTCGGTTAGGGTTAGGGTGACGTGGAGGGGCCGATCTTCCCCTGTGGGAAGCCGGCTGCAATGCACGGTCCATCCCCCCATGCCAATCTCCCCCCCTGTTCCAAGAAGTTTGGTACTGAATTAGGTCAGACGGGCGACGCCGTCGCCTCCCGTACTGGACCTCCGTCCATTCATGAGCGTCGCTCATGATGATGATGAGTTAAATCTATATTTTTTTGGTCTTTGTGTTTTTAAAGATTTTTTTGTATTTATTATTGTTTTAAGATTTTTTTTGTCTTTTTAATTTTTATTTATAAACAATGAAGTAATTTATGTGTAAATATGAACTAAAAATTCGTTGTGTTTTGTGTTTTTAATGAAAAGAATGAATTGTTTGTGTTTTTTTAGAAAAAAAGAAAAAAAGAAATAAAGAAATGAACTATGTATGAATGAAATGAAATAACGAAAAGGCGAAAAAAAATTATTTATTTATTTATTTATTTAAATAGAGAGGTTGTGCCCACGCGCGACGTTTCGATCCTGTGGGATCTTCTTCAGGCAAGGGCACAAGGTGAAGCAGGCTTGCAGGTCCCAGGAGATGTTGCTCCTTGGAGAGTCAGAGCCAGAGTGAGCCAGGAGAGTGTGGCTCTGCTCTATTTATACTCCTCCCCCTGAGTGACAGACAGTGACAGTGAAGCTGTGTGTTTTTTTGCTTTCTGTTTTCAATTAAAGGTCTTTTTTGTTCTTTTAATAAGTAATTTATAATATTTCAGATTAGGGTTAAAGGTCAGGGATTAAGGTCAAAGGTCACGGGTCATGGTTAATTATTAGGGTTATAAGTGTAGGTTGGGGTTAAAGGTCAAAGGTTAGGTTTAGGCATAAAGGTCAAAGGGTAGGTTTAGGCATAAAGGTCAAAGGGTAGGTTTAGGTTAGGGGACTGAAAGCGAACCTGCCTTCTGGAGAAGGCAGGAAAGGCGCGGGCCATCCCATAGCGCCCCCCTCTCCCCCCATCCCAAGACCCCATACGGGTCTGCGGTCTATCGTCCTGATAACGGGGGCGACCGCGCCTCCTCCCGTATTGGACTTGGATCCACTCTCCTGGAGTGAGTCCACTCATCCTTATTTAAATGTATATATTTTTTTGTTATTTTTTATGTATTTTTTAATTTTTTTTGTTTTTTTATTTTTTTAGAAAAAAATGAACTAAAATAAATTGTTTTTAATTAACTCAAAACAAATAAAATCAAATTAAATGAAATAAAAGTTGTTTTTTATGAAATGAATTAAATTAAAATGAATTTAAATAAAAAAACTCCCAAAATCAAGTAGTCGTGCCCACGCGCGACGTTTCGGCCCTGTCCGGGCCTTCCTCAGGCTGGGCACGGCTAAGGCAAACAAAAAAAGGCTAGCTGGCTGGCTATGTAAAGGGATGTTCTCTGTTCGGAGATCGGTGGAAAAGTGAGCTCCTGAGCTCTGCATGGCTTTTTATACCCGCCCAAAATGAATTCCCTGCGCAAATACATAAACCCAATTCCACATGTTGTCTTACTTTTTAACCCCCTAAATGCTGTATGTTTTTAATTTTTTAACCCGTTTCTCCATAAACAATGAATTAACTGGCCTATGAATGTACTTATTTATAAAAGTTATATTAATTTTAATCAACATTAAATAATTTTAATCTTTATTTATTAATATTTTATGAGTCATGAATTATTTAATCCCAAATCTAATTTTAAAAGAAATCTATATAAAGGAAAGAGTAGGGTTAGGGTTAGGGTTTACACTTAGGGTTAGGGTTAGGGGTTAGGGTTAGACTAGGGTTATTAGGAGTACACCACACAGGGGTTAGGGTTAGGGTAAGGGATAGGGTTAGGGCTAGATTAGGGTTATTAAAACAACACCACACAGAGGGTAGGGTTAGGGTTAGGCTAAGGTTAGGGCTAGATTAGGGTTATTAAAACAACACCACACAGAGGTTAGGGTTAGGGTTAGGCTAAGGGTAGGGTTAAATTAGGGTTATTCAAACAATACCACACAGAGGTTAGGTTTAGGGTTGGGCTTAGATTAGGGTTAAATTAGAATTATAAAAACACAAAGGATAGGGTTCGGATTTAGGATTGGATTTGGGTTAACGAAACCCCTCACTTAGAATTAAACCAACCACAATAACCACCGAATTGATTAAATAATCCCTAGTAGCTTATAACTGCTCTGATTCATGATAATAACTTAATTATACTTAATATTGAGACCAAAAGGCTCCTTTGTATCCAATAAGTATATCCACCGTCTCTCAAAACTTTTCCTTTCCCTATCGGTCCAAGAAAAATTACTTTGAACTCCCGCTACTCGGACTGCCTGCAAGCCATGCAAAATAAAATGCTTAACCAAGGGAGTATTTATTTCTTTTTTATTTTTGATATTAAATCTGTGCTGCCACATTCTCGTTTTAATGGGGTTTCCTGTTTCCCCAATATACTGTATCCCACACTTAGCACAGAAAATCACATAAACACAGTTTTTAGTATATGGTGTGAATTGTTGTGTGATTCTGAACGTAGTTTTCTTAACTCTGTTTTTAATGAACCTTAATGAACAGAACTTTTCATCCTGAAAATTTGTCCTGGGCTGTTGAAGTGGTTTGATTTTTGCCCGAACCAAAATATCTCTCAAAGTATTATTTTTTCTATATGCCGAAATCACTTGATGGCTACTTAAAATTCCTCCATCCTGTACCAGGGTCTTAACATTGTTTTTCAGACAGCCATTTAAAATTTTACTGACTGTAGAGTACTTAGTAATTATTGGAAGAATTTCCTTATTGGACTTTGGCTTTGTTAAAAGAAAATTATTGAAACAATGTCTCAAAAAACCCCTGGAATATCCCCTTTTCTTCAAGGCCCCAAACAGTATTTTTGTTGCTTGTAAAAAGTCTTGTTTTTGTGTACAAATTCTATGGAATCTTAATAACTGTGACTTGACGAGCCCTCTGAAAGTATGTGCCGGATGGAAACTATTCTTAAAAAGCAAGGCATGCGTATCGGTTTCCTTGAAAAAGACCTTGATGTCCAAAGTTCCATCCAGATCAAAGGAAGGACCCTTATAAACTGTGGTGTCCAAAAAATCAATGGATTCCTCACCTAATATATATTTTAACTTGATTGATGGGTCATGATTATTCAAAATATCAATAAATTGCTCTAATTCTTCCTTGGAATGACCCCAAACGCCCCAAATGTCATCCAAATATCTTAAATAGTAAAGTGGTTTTTTAGGGCATTTAGCCAGGACTTCTTCTTCCCAGTTTGCCATAAAGATATTGGCATAAGCTGGGGCAAATTTTTTGCCCATGGCAGTACCTTTAACTTGTAAATAATATTCATTATTAAAAACAAAATCATTCTTAGTCAAATTAATTTCTAGTAATTGTAAAATTTCTTCATCCGGCCTATCCCGTCTAGGAAACTTTTTAAAGATTTTTTTAACTGTTTCTATCCCTGCTGTTATGTCAATATTTGTATATAAGTTATCAACATCCATACTGAAAAACATGAATTTCCCTGTGATTTTAATGTTCTTTACTGTCTCAATAAAATGATATGTATCTTTAATATATGAGGGATGGAGTACCGAAAGTGGGTTGAGAAAATGATCTATATACTCCGCTGTTCGGTATGTCTCACTCCCACAATCTGATACAATAGGTCGACCTGGGGGTATCTCATATGGAACTGTCCATTTCTGTGGGTCTTTATGAATTTTGGGAAGTATATAAAACCTTCTTTCCCTTGGTTGTGTTTCACCTTTTAAATATTGTTTTTGTTTGCTATTAATGAATTTCCTATCTTTTAATGTATCAATGATGGAATGAACTAATGGGACTGTTTCAGGATAAATAGGAGACTCTAATTTTTTATAATAAATTGTGTCGTTCAACTGACGTTGTACTTCTCTAATATATTGATCCCGTGCCATAATGACAACCGCACTCCCTTTATCTGCGGGCTTTATAACTATACTTTTATTATTTATTAATTCTGTCAGTGCTTCTACTTCTTCTTGTGTTAAATTATTTTTTTCTTTATGAAATCTAAAATGAGATTCAAAATCCCCCTTGTCTTTTTCAATTAAGGAAATAATTTCCCTTGGTAACTTATTTATTGGTGGTGACCATATTGATTTTGGTGTAAACAGTGGCGGTGGTGTTCTGACCTTATCTTTAAAGTATGTTGCTAACATGATCTTTCTATGATAATTTTGAATATCCAATTGTAATTGATTCTTTTGGTTCTTTCCTAGATCAATGGTCGGGATAAACGTCAGGCCCTTATTTAATAATTTAAACTGCGCCTCAGTGAGGCGAAAGTTCCTTGCTAAGACAATCACATTTCCTGACAAAAGGGGTCTAAACCCCTGCTGCCCCTCCTCCAAGAGGCTTATGGGGCACCGAAGTTTAACTTAGCAATCCAATGAGCCATCATGGCTGTGGCCGTTTCCTTGGTCCAATGAATACGATCTCTTTCCGTATCGAACAAGGGATCTTCCAGTGCCTCAACATATGGCATATTTTTAATGATGTGACTGTTCAGCATCTGGAGGTTCATCTTCTCTTCAGCTGACAATGCCGTTGAGTAGTTGACCACTGGAATCCACACTTCCGCAAAAGGAAACTGCCTCTTAGCCATTCGCAACGCTGCCTGCATCTGCTTCACCGCTGTTTCCTTAGCCTTCTGTCCTCGGCTGTTTAAACCAAAGGAAAGGACCACTTTGTGTACTACCAGGTGGCTTTTAGCTTTGGCTATGATAGCCTCCGCATGCCGAAAGTTCGCCCCCGGGTAGCTATCGATCTGTAGATCCGGCACATTGTGACCTGGAATCCTTGCCAAATTCGAATCACCAATGATTAACCACTTTCTCGTGACTTGAAGATCCCAGTCGATCATTTTTCGGTCTGAGTTGTCGTGTCTGTTAATCTTAAACAAAGGTTCATCCTCGTCCTCAAAGAACCTCTCTGGTAAAACATCTTCAAACTCATCCTCTGAATTTTCTTGCGAGAAAAGTGGATCTTGGTGAGTATGAGTTGTGGCACGCAGGACCTTAGGTACCAGCGGTGGAGTTCTATCCAGATCAATTCGAACTTCCAGGTTCTGTAGGTCCAGTTCTGGTTGAATCACCGTGTCCACTTGTATGAGTGGTTCTGGATGGACCTGGGCTACGATGTGTTGGACCTCAGGTTCCACCGTTGGAGTACCCTCAGCCCTTTCTTCCAAGTATTGAACTGTTCGTTCTTGTTCAACTTCCGGTTCTCCCTCTGATCCCTCAGGCTCCTGCTCTTGTGGGGCCAAACTTGGTTAGGTTGAGAAAAGGTTAGATGCTGCCTGGAAGGCAGCATCTGTGCACGGGCACAAGCATTCTATTAGGTTAGCTTTTTTTCTCCAATCGGGTGGCTCTTAAGCTTGGATTATAGCTGACTCTGCTGGGTGACCCTACAAATCACAGTCCCTGAGGTGAATTTGGTTCTTTTTATATTTTCTCAGGAGACTGTATGAACAAAAAAAAAAAAAAAGAAAGAAACCTCATCCAAAAAATTAAAATAATACAGGTAAGGTTAACAACAAAGAAAGGGGACCAAAATAAACAAATTGCATCTAAAAATTATGAAGTAGGAGAATTAATAAGATAGATCACAATAATCTGAGTGGCAGCCCTTTTAGATATTGGAATTGGGTTTGAGGAAAATTATAAAATGGCCTGAAGTCAAAACAAGTGGGGAATATATGAATGAAATGTTTTTATTTTACATCAGAATTTTGGGTCTGGAAGAGGGAGTCCAATGTTTGTTATTCAGAGAGGTGTAAACATGAGTTATGAAGTAAAGAAGGCACAAAAACGGGAGCAGGGGACCTCAAGAGTTCTGCTGTTGGAAATTTATTAATATTTTTATGTGTTTTTTAGCCGAATTCAACAGTCAACTTCAGGGAGGAAGGAAGAATGGAGGCCCCCAAGGCTTCGGGGGAAAAAAGTCCCAGAAACTTCTTGTCAGGTAGGCAGGAGTAGACTCCGGTTACCTAGTTGCTAGGGGCGGAAAGAGGAGAAATTACATTCAAAGAAGATTTTTATTAGCCTGCAGTTCTCACAACAGACTGAAGTAGAACAGAGCATCCCTGGTTCGGTTGAGGCAATTATCAGGATGTTTATTCAGGTGTCCACTGTCTGGTTAGGGTCAGGCATAAGTCCCCAGAATAGGTTCGGATTAGGCACGCCCTCCCTAAATGGGTTAGGTTCAGGCCAGAAGAACAGTGACCTTAGGGTTAGGGTTTTAGAGCTTGGGTAGAGGCTATAATAAAAGAAATAAAGAGAACACAAAAGAGTCTGAATTAGCTGCAAATCATAGAGTTAAAAATTCAAACACAAACACTGTAAATGAATTGTACATGCACTTTTAACTATTCTGTGTCCTATGTATTTCCATCAAAAATTCAATTAAATCCAGTTAATCTATTCTAAGGCCTCCTCCCTATTTTTAGTCCTCCTTGCAAACCAGTAGACCGTCCTTAAATGAATTAAATTTTTTCTCTCTCTCCACAGGAAAAAACAATTAGGGCCCCGTCATGATCCAGTACCTAAGGTAAGTGTAAGTTTTTTTTGTGGAAATGAAAGTGCGTAAATAATATTATTTTATCGAAATAATTGAAAAATTTAAAATTAATAATTTAAATTATTTTTGAAAAAAATTCATAGGTTGTGAACCGAATTCCTGGGATTTTAATAACTCAAGAGGTGGAAGGTCTGCATCTCAGGGTCTCGTTTATTTTATTTCAAAGGGATCACTCCAAAATTTCATAAACACATCTATGTACAAGGAGGAGATTAACCTCTCTATATTCTTAGGACTCTGTTCAACTTCCCTGTCCGCTATTTGAGTTGTATTTTGGAATTAAGGGTTCGAGTTTAACTGCAAATAAAGAGTTTGCCCTGTAAGGAAAATCATGTTCATAAAAATCCCAATACAAGCCAATTTGGTCCTCCACAGAAGAGAAAATAAAAAGTTAATGAAAGAATCCAACTCTAAATAGATAAGTGTTGAAATAAAGAATAAGTGCTTTAAATCAAGAGGTGTACTATTCCTTAAAGAATTCATAAATAAAGAATAGTAAATAAATAATATTCAAGTAAATAGGTGTTTAAATGAAGAACAAGTGCTGTAAGTCTCTAAGGGTGTACTGTTCCTTTAAGAACTATGTTCTGAGGATCAATAATGGACCGGTAGGTTTAGACTCCGCCCCCTCCCCTCCTCCCTTTGAAGCTGCCAGGGTAGTTTCCCGCCGTTGTTAATTGTTATGCTTTTCATTGAGGCCCTGAGGATGCACGGTGAGTAACATTTTTATCCATTTCTCCTCTTTGTATCTTCTCTGGGCAGGACTCCAGTGTAAATTCGCTTCAAGAGCTAAGGCTTTAAGGTTGTTGAGGCCACATTGTATGAAATGTTGGTATAAAATTGTGGTTTTATGGTTATATTTGATCCTGTGCAAGTGCTCTTTAACTCTGATTGTTAGAGTCCTGCCCGTCGAGCCTATGTACCAAAGGCCACATTTTTGGCACTCAATGCCATAGATGAGATTTGAGCACCGAGCACCTATGGGCTCGGTTAAAGGAGACCCCCTCCCCGAGACCTTGTTAAGGATGTATGGTCTGAATTTCATCTCCCAGGTCCCTCCCTGGCTTTTGTCCCTATCCAGAGCTGTATGTACAAGAATGTCTTTTAAGTTTTTATTCCTCCTATATGCTGTTATGACTTTAAGCGACCCTGTTCCCACTCTGCTTGTTTGCTCCTTAAGTTGCCTTTTTAAGTTTGGACCACAATGGCCCCGTGGTGGTCGAGAAAGTGACCACCATGGGGAGGATTCTAGGCTCAGCCTCGGTGGTCGGGGGCTCGGTGGCTCGCTGTGTGGCAAACATGTTCCTTACTTCAGTTTTAATGTTTCTTAGGAAGCGTCGGGAGTAACCCCGCGGTTTTAGGGCCGAGAAGAGGGTCCTGGTGGCAGCCTCCACGTCCTCCAGGTGGGTGCATATACGGTGAAATCTAATTAATTGAGATTTAATGAGGCCTCTAAAGGTATGTTTTGGATGGTAGCTCTGTTTGTGAAGAAGAGCGTGTCTGTCTGTCTCCTTAAAGAAGACTTTGGTGGTTATTCCTTTGAGGCCGCTCTGGTTGGGGTGGGCAAACGAGACCTGGGTATCCAAAAATTCAACGCTCTGCTCCTGTAGGTTACTTTTGAGTTTAATTTTGGTATGATGCGAATTGAGAATTGAAATGAACTGATCGAACTCAATTTTAGAATGGGGCCAAAGTCCAAAAATGTCATCTAGATAACGTAAATAAAGCAAAGGTTTGGGGCATTTATCGAGAGCCTCAGTTTCCCAGTCTGCCATGTAAATGTCTGCATACGCCGGAGAATACTTATGGCCCATAGCGCAGCCGCTGACCTGTAAAAAATATTTGGTGTCGAATTCAAAATCATTACGTGTTAGAGTGATTTCTAAGAGTTTTAATAGAGCTCTATCTGGTCTTTTGGGGTCCGGGTGTTGGTTTAGGATGCCCCTGACAGCCTGGAGCCCCAGCTCCGTGTCTATATTTGTGTAAAGAGCTTCCACGTCGACAGAAAAAAGGTAAGTATTGGAAGGAACATTTAGAGTCTTCAATTTAGCTACAAAATCATAAGTGTCCTTGACATAACTGGTATGTAGTTTGGAGAGGGGGTTCAGATGAAAATCGATAAACTCGGCCACGCGATAGGACTCTGAGCCGCAGTCGCCACTATGGGTCTTCCTGCAGGGATTTTGTGTGGCACAGGCCACGTGTCAGGGCCTTGTGGATCTTCGCAGGAGATAAAAGAGACGCTGGGCGCAGGTTCGCCGGGCCGCATACAGGTAAGTAAACTGTTTGAAATTAATGTATTTCTTTTGGTAGAGATCGGAGACGATTTTCCTAATCATGACCTGTGTTTCGATTTGCATCGATTTTTCCAGGGGTCTGTAATAGTTCCGATCACTCAGTTGTCTGTGGGCCTCTGTTAAGTAGGCGTGTCCTGGATCACGATCTGACCTCCCTTATCCGCAGGTTTGATGATGATGTTATCGCGATTTTTGAGGGTCTTTAAGGCTTGCCTCTGTTCCGCCGTGATGTTACTTCTGGTACCGCGGGCTATTCTGAAGTCCCTAAAGATTTGTTTGTCCGCCTCGATGATCTGTTTGAGTTGTTCGGATAAACCCTCGAGCTCCGGTTCCCAGGTGGAGGGCTCGATAAAAGGCAAGCGATTTATCTCTGCGTGTCGCCGTAATAATAATCAGTTAATTTTAGTCTCACGGTGAAATTTGTGCAGGTCGTGGAGGAGCTCCAGTCTGTCAGGGGCCCGGGCGGGGGATAAACGTGAGGCCTCGTTTCTAGCACCTCCTCTCTGGTGTGGATAGGCTGAAGAGAGAGCACAGAATCGTAATATTTGAGTCCGGGCGTTCAATGGGCCCCGCCCCATTTATAAGTTTAACTCGCTCCGCCAGTGGTCCAGCATCGTTTGGGCAGTCTTTGCCGCCCAGTGTATCGGATCGCGGGGCTGACTTGGAAGAGGAGCGAGTTGATCTCGGTAAGTAGGCGTTTCTTAATAATGGATCTGTTCAATTGTTCTAAAACTTGTTTTTGCTCCCTCTCCAGTCTATTGGAAAAGTTGATCACGGGAATCGGACCCTGGCCGCGGAATCTGGACCTGGCGATAGAGAATAACTGCTGTAACTGTTTGTCGTTCGTTAGGGGCTGCAGCGTGCGGAGGCCGTTGTTGAGGCCCACCGAGAGGATGACCTCGCTGACCGTGGGCGTGGTAGGTATTTTTCGGAGCAATTCTGTGATGTGATGGATTTGGGCCCCCGGATAGCTGTCGATCTGTACATTTGGATCTGTGAATGGAGGGATGCGCGCTAAGTTGGAGTCTCCTATGATGAGTACAGGTTTAGTGACCGTGAGGGTCCAGGCTTTAAGTTTCCTAGTCGTTCTAGGGTGGACTCTGGGCTCCCTTCTTGAGAGGAGGAGCTGCTCTACCACGCTGTGAGCTTCAGAGCTCGGACGGGGGTCAGATTGGGCTGCCGTGTTGTCTCTATAAAGAGGTTCAGCCGGCTCATCATGGTGTTCTCTGCCTTTTGTTGTGGGCTTTTCCAGCTCCATCCTCTCGGGTGACCCAGGGTCGCGGCCCTTGGTGTCCGGAGGCGATCGTTCGGCCTGGGACCTCTCAAAATCAATGTCACCTGCTGAGGAGACTGCAACATTGCTGTAGAACGCGGGGACCACCTTTGGACTATACATCAGGCTACGTTTAGCTTTCTTAGTCAAGAGGTTTCTTGCAAGTCCTCGGATGAATCTGACCGTGGTGTTTCTAAAAATCGTTGAAATCGGGGACTATGACTCGGAGTCGAAGTGGGTTGGAAATCAAATTCATTCTCGTGTCCCCGAGGGTCAGAGTGAGCGGACCAATTTAAGCCGGGGTCCGACTGAGACAGTCGCTCTTTTTGGGCCTTGGATCTGGCTCTGTCTGTCCTAGTGGGGGAGTCAAGGTAGATGTCATTATCGTCCTTATCATCGTCCGGATAGTCAAGCGCGAGTTCAGTGTGTTTAGTGAGTGGAAAGGAAGCCCTATGTCTTTTTAATTTTACTTTATTTTGATTTACAGGATCGAGTGGAGGATCTCCCCGAGGCCGGTTACAGGTAAGTGGATCTTTAGGTTGGTTTTTATGGTTGGTGAATACACGCGGGACTCCCTGTGTCCTTGGAGCAGGGTTCAAGACCTGCGCCTGGATTGAGAGAATCCTCTGTGTTTGGTTTCCAGATGGGGAAAGAGGAGGAGGAGGAGGAGGAGGGGGGCGGCTCCAGTCCGCAGCGGTGTTTGGGGGACCTGGGAGAGACCCCCGCCTCGTCGCGGGTGAGCGGCCTCCTGTTTGGTTCCTCACTAGCATCGTTAAGGGAGGAAAATCGTCCTCCGTGGGTTTGTGATCTAACTGGATGTTGTTGGTTTGTTTCTCAAACGCAGGGGATGTCATCACCAGGTCCCTCAGTGTGTCGACAGAGGATACTGTTAACTTGTTGCGGTACCTGGTGCGGCCCCATTTGAGGGCCCTCTCAAAGGCCTCAAAGTCGGCCTGACCCACCAGTTCCAGGTTTTGAGAAAGAATATTGTCATAATGTTCCCTCAAAATTAAAAAGTTATTTTTCATCCAGTTCCTGGTATTATTTTGCACTGCTGTAAAGGTGAATTGGTTGGGAGACGCGGGTTTGATGAATGTAGTTAGTTTTTGAACCTTATTAACCATGCCTTTAGGAAGGGTGTCTTTATTCAGGGCCTCAGTGATGATTTCTGCGTGATGAATAGCCTGCAGCAGTCTAAAATAGACTTTTGTGGTACCTAGGCCCGCCCCGCCCTTGCCCTCCGGTTTTGGTCCTGATACAGGCTCCGGCATTGTTGGATCGAGCGGTTTGCCCAGGTGGTAAGTATTGTTAAGACTATGACGTATTTTTATTCCTTATTTGCGATTTTAGGGTCCTGACAGGTAAGTTTGAGTTTGAACTGTGTAGAATATTCAGAACAATAGTCTTGTGGTCCAAGGAGAGAAAGTCCGACTCTGTTTAATCCGTGATTAATTATATTATTGGCCCCGCTATAGTTGACTGAGGTTGGAACAAATTAGGAAGGTTAAAACTAAGTTTAATTAATTAAATAACCAAGTGATTGAGGTGCTTGGATAATTATTAATAATAAAAAATAATGGTGTAAAAAATGAAGAAAAATCATACAACCTCAAAGGGTGAAATCAGATTAAGGGGAATTAACTAAATGGGATGTTATAAAATTACTAGTGGTACTAAAAAGTGGTTGTGCTGTTTATGATGGCTGAGAAGATTTATTGGAAAATATTCAAATTACTGTGTTCTGATGAGGATATATATTCGTCTGTGATGATCAGAAAGAAAACTTGTTAGTTAATTCAAAAAACCTGTAAAGAGGAGAAAAAAATAAAATTTAATGTGGGCTCCAAAACGTCCCTACCTTTAAGGTTTGTTCAAAATGCTTGCTTATCACTACGGGTTTAGGGGGTTGAACCAAGAGAAAAGAAAAGTTCAGGACCTGGGACAGATCCTCTGCCTATCTCTAGGGGTTGATTGTTAATCTAATTAAGAAGAATTGGGGAATAAAAATCCTTTGTTGAGTTAAAAAGAGGGTGGGGAAGGGAAATGATTAAAATTAAAGAGTTAAAAGGGAACCTTCAATTAATTAAGGAGCAATAAAAGAATTGCAGGGCGTTAAAAACAAAAAGAATAGGGATTCAGTCCCCTCTCTTTGTTGCTTTACACAGACTGGGTCATCAGCATATCTCAGGCCCTGTCTGGGCTTTTGGCACCACCAAGTGGGGAAAAGGGTGTAGTGCAGCAACAGGCTGAGGGTGATTTAAAGACCCTGAGATCCGTGTCGGAAGGTAAGCAAAAACACACACCATATATTTAGTTAAATGGGAGAAAACACCTAATAGACTGACAATGCATATTAAACTCTGCAATTTTTCGAGCAAACAAAGGGAGAAAAAATATATATCAGTTCAACAGTTCACAAGAGATGTTATGGGTATGCAGTTTATGATGCGCCTTTTCGTGATCCTGTGAGGATTTTTCATGAGCTTTGTGACGAGTGCATTTGCCCCTCTCGCTTCCTGTTGAGGGAGCTGAAAACAGTCTTTGTGGGGTACCTTTTCTAGAACACGGAAGAGGAGCTCCTCGCCGAGATCCGCGTCTCTGTTTGTCGTGATCACAGAGTCCCAGGTCGGCTGGAGCCGCTGCTGTGGCTCCGCTGAGCGAGAGGGAGCGAGGAGGACGCGGATGAAGACGCCTCCGTGTGCGGCCTCCACGTGTTCAAAAAGTTTGTAGCTCAAATAAAACAGAGTTTTTAAAGGTTAAAAAGCCAGTCTGGTTAATCACCTCTGTGGGGATTCTCGGTGTATGTTTTACCCACGGATCTTGCCGATCTGTGCGAAGTAGAGAGGGATTCAGAAAGGAAGTCTGAGAGGAAAGAGTCCCGACAAGCCGCTTTGTTCAGCTTCTTCAGGAACTATGGGAAAAGAGAGCTGGGGAAGGGGCTAAAGAGCAAGGTGAGTAAGTGGGGATACGCCCCTGAGGTGGCTGTGTGTCCACTTCATTTGTCCAGGTTGATTCAGCAGCTCTCAACACCTGTGACAGGAGTGTGATTTCACTTTCGGCCAGAAGGGGGAGTACTTAAAGGGGCAGGACTCGAGGGAGGAAGGAAATTAAATGTAACACCACATGAATCATAACTTGGATACCAAAAATAAAAACAATATAAGAACAACAGTTCTGAGAAAAAAAAAAAAAAGGGGGGGTGGGGGCGAAAGGGGGGACATTATATATGGAACCAGGTACAAATGATTGGTTAAAAAATTAAAGAAATTTTTTTTTTAATAATAATATACAAACGTATATATATCACAATAGAGGCACAGTGAGTCTGCTAGTTTAACATATGCTTTCATATTGTGAGAAAAAGGCTTTAGCTAGGCTCTGGCTAGGTTAGGTTGAGAAAAGGTTAGATGCTGCCTGGAAGGCAGCATCTGTGCACGGGCACAAGCATTCTATTAGGTTAGCTTTTTTTCTCCAATCGGGTGGCTCTTAAGCTTGGATTATAGCTGACTCTGCTGGGTGACCCTACAAATCACAGTCCCTGAGGTGAATTTGGTTCTTTTTATATTTTCTCAGGAGACTGTATGAACAAAAAAAAAAAAAAAAAAAAAAAAAAAAAAAAAAAAAAAACTTCATCCAAAAAATTAAAATAATACAGGTAAGGTTAACAACAAAGAAAGGGGACCAAAATAAACAAATTGCATCTAAAAATTATGAAGTAGGAGAATTAATAAGATAGATCACAATAATCTGAGTGGCAGCCCTTTTAGATATTGGAATTGGGTTTGAGGAAAATTATAAAATGGCCTGAAGTCAAAACAAGTGGGGAATATATGAATGAAATGTTTTTATTTTACATCAGAATTTTGGGTCTGGAAGAGGGAGTCCAATGTTTGTTATTCAGAGAGGTGTAAACATGAGTTATGAAGTAAAGAAGGCACAAAAACGGGAGCAGGGGACCTCAAGAGTTCTGCTGTTGGAAATTTATTAATATTTTTATGTGTTTTTAGCGGAATTGAACAGTCAACTTCAGGGAGGAAGGAAGAATGGAGGCCCACAAGGCTTCGGGGGAAAAAAGTCCCAGAAACTTCTTGTCAGGTAGGCAGGAGTAGACTCCGGTTACCTAGTTGCTAGGGGCGGGAAAGAGGAGAAATTACATTCAAAGAAGATTTTTATTAGCCTGCAGTTCTCACAACAGACTGAAGTAGAACAGAGCATCCCTGGTTCGGTTGAGGCAATTATCAGGATGTTTATTCAGGTGTCCACTGTGGGTTAGGGGTAGGGTTAGGGTAAGGGTAAGGGTTAGGGTTAGGGTTAGGGTTAGGGTTAGGGTAGGGTTAGGGTTAGGGGTTAGGGTTAGGGTTAGGGTTAGGGGTTAGGGTTAGGGTAAGGGTAGGGTTAGGGTTAGGGTTAGGGTTAGGGTTAGGGTTAGGGTTAGGGTAGGGTTAGGGTTAGGGTTAGGGTTAGGGGTTAGGGTAAGGGTTAGGGTTAGGGTTAGGGTAAGGGTTAGGGTTAGGGTTAGGGTTAGGGTTAGGGTTAGGGTTAGGGTAGGGTAGGGTTAGGGGTTAGGGTTAGGGTTAGGGTTAGGGTTAGGGTTAGGGTTAGGGTTAGGGTTAGGGTAAGGGTTAGGGTTAGGGTTGGGGTTGGGGTTAGCGTTAGGGGCTCAGGGTTATGACTTTTTGCACGGGCCTAAAGATCCACTGTATAGACAATGTGTCCATGTACTCAGTGTGAATGGGTGGCTCATGTGTAGAGCACTGTGTCCCGACCCGGGAGTCCCGGGTTCGAATCCCGACCCACTCATGTCAAGCAGGGGGACAATATGGGAAAAGGAGGCAACCTGTGGCCGCAGTCCAGAATGACAGGCTAAACTTTAGTTAAGTTATTAGGCCCCACCGGAGTCAATGGATGTTGCTTGCTATCTATGTTCCAGCGGGGGGTTAGGATCCGGACTGCGGTCCCAGGGGCCTAGGGTGGTGATAGAAGGGGATCTATCGGGGGCTGGGGAAGTCTAGGTCCAAGTCTTGGTCTGAGTGTTGTTGTGCTGCGATGTGGAGTAGGGTTGGGGGAAGGGGGGGATGGGATGAAGACCCTGGTTCGGGTAGTGGGAGTGGAAGGGAGGGTGGGAGGGGGATGAAGACCCTGGTTCGGGTAGTGGGTGTTTGGAGGGAGGGTGGGGAAGAGGATGAAGACCCTGGTTCGGGTAGTGGGTGTGGGAGGGAGGTTAGGTGAGGGGTAAAGACCCTGGTTCGGGTAGTGGGTGTGGGAGGGAGGGTAGGAGAAGGATGAAGACCCTGGTTCGGGTAGTGGGTTAGGGCAGGGAGGGTAGGAGCGGGATGAAGACCCTGGTTCGGGTAGTGGGTGTGGGTGTGGGGAAGGATGAAGACCCTGGTTCGGGTAGTGGGTGTGGGAGGGAGGGTGGGAGAGGGATGAAGACCCTGGTTAGGGTAGTGGGTGTGGGAGGGAGGGTGGGAAGGGGTGAAGACCCTGGTTAGGGTAGTGGGTGTGGGATTGGGGATAGGGGTTGGGATGAAGACCCTGGTTAGGGTAGTGGGTGGGTTAGGGTTAGGGTTAGGTCTGGGTCAGGGTTCAGTCTTAGTCCGGAGTCCGGGTTAGGTTTAGGCACCAGTTAAAGGTCCTGGGTAGGTTTAGGGTAAGGTCAGGGCTGGGGTTAGGCCTAACTAGGGTAGGGTTAGATATGGAGTGGGAGTTCCGGTTAGGCTTAGGCCAGATAACAGAATTGGTTAGGATTAGGGTTAAGGTAAGGGTCGGGGCACAGGTACTCCTAGGGTTCCTGAGAGGTGCTGAGGTCAATTAGCATTGAGACCTCTAGGGACTGTAGTGACCAGGGTTGCAATCCATATTCTCTCTGCTCGTTTCCTTTGCCCCGTGGTCCAGTGGTCATTGGACTCGAGGCCAGAGATGATCAGGTTGTCAACAGAATGCTCCTGGAAGTGTTGTACTAGTGGTGTGGTCAGTCTACCCTCACCCATGTAGTATAAGTGCTGTCTGAGACGTGTGATTAGGCTGTGTTTGGTCTCACCTATGTAGTGTTTGTGACAGCTGGTACATGTGATTATGTACACTATATTGCTCGTGTTGAGTGTGAATGAGCCTAAAACCGGGTAGGATGTATTGCTGTACCGGTTGTGTACATACTTTCTGTGCTTGTAAAGTCTGGTGTGTATGTCCTGGGTAGTCGGCCTGTGGTCTGTGAATTTCGACCTTACCAGAATGTCCCTTAGGCTTTTGTTTTTACGGTAAGCCGAGATGGTTGCTGAGTCATGGAATGTTGGGTTGTGGTTCTGAAACGTTCTGAAGTTGTCCTTAACTGTACGATGCAACGCCGTAATCCTGTGAGAGAAGGTGGATATAAACGGGATAAGTTTACGTGCCTGTGCTTGTTCTCCATCGCCCCCCAAGGCTGGGGTGCGGTTGGGAGGCGATGTGGTCTGTTCTTGGTCATTGTTGGGTGGAGACAGGTTGGCCAGGGTGCTATTCTTTATGTCTCTTAAGTAGCGTTTCGAATAGCCCCTCTGTCTCAATGAACGGAATAAAATCCCTATGGCCTCATGTAGGTCTGTCGATCTCGATGAGATTCGATGAAACCGAATTATTTGTGATTTCACGAGGCCCTTGAATGTGTGCTTGGGGTGGTAGCTGGCCTTGTGTAGTAAGGCATGGGTATCCGTGGGTTTAAAGTAGACCTTGGTTAGGATGTTTTTGTGTGGCTGCTGGGTTTCCTGGAAGAAAACAGTGGTATCTAAAAAGTTGACCTGTTTAGCATCCAACGTATATTTGACTTTAATTGATGGATGGTGGCTGTTTAAGGTGTTAATGAATTCGGGGAATAGTGAAACATCATGGGTCCAGATACCAAAGATGTCATCCAGATAGCGTAGGTATACAAGAGGTTTATGCGTGCACTTTCCTAACGCTTCCTGTTCCCAATTAGCCATGTATATGTTAGCATAAGAGGGAGCATATCGTTGTCCCATGGCCGTTCCGTGAATTTGCAAGAAATGTTGGTTGTTGAAAACGAAATCATTGTTATTCAGGCAAATCTCTAACAGTGCAATGATGTCCCGGTCGGGTCTGTTCCTGTCTGGATATTTGTTAAAGCTTGCCCCAATTGCCCTTAGGCCCGATTCCGTGTCAATGTTTGTATACAAGCTATCTATGTCTATAGTAAAGAGTTGCGCTTGTGCCGGAACCATCATGGGTCTAATCAGGTCAAGGAAATGGTAAGTATCCTTGATGTAACTGGGGTGCTTCATTGAGACCGGTCCAAGAAAATGGTCAAGGTATTGAGAGACATTGTATGATGTACTCTCACAGTCAGATACTATTGGTCTACCTGCAGGGACCTCAAATGGGACGGTCCATGTTTATGCTCTCCTTGTGAATCTTTGGGAGCAGGTAGAATTGTCTAGGGCGGGGATCGTTTGGTCCAAATAGGAAGTATTTCTGTTTGGCTGTTATGACCTTCCTATCATATAAAGATGTGATTATTTTGCGCAGTTTAGTCTGGGTGACTGATTGCAGGCTGTGCGGTATTTTCTTGTAGTATTTGGGGTCCGACAGCTGTTTGTTTGCCTCTATAAGATACTGATTCCTATCCAGAATGACTATTTTTGATCCCTTGTCGGCCGGCTTGATGATTATATTGGGATGTTGCCTCAGCTCATTGAGAGCTTGGCGTTCTGCTACCGATAAGTTGTCTGGAGGGTCCCTTGGTCTGGAGTATGTTCTCAGGGCCCGTCTATTTGTCTTGAGTAATTTTTGTATGTCCTTATCCATTATTGCAGTGTTTGGTTCCCAATTGGACGGATATTGAAACGGTTTTGGGATATATTCTGATCGGGATTGAGCAAAGTGGCTCACAATCTTAATCCGTCTATGATATTGGTGGAGGTCTCTCTCGAGTTCCTCCCAGTCTGGTTTTTGCGGCCGAGGGATGAAGGATAGACCTCTCTCCAACAGGAGTATCTGATCCTCCGTTGGTGTAAAGAGCTTAGAGAGGTTCAGTATGTTGGATGAGGAGTCCCAACCCAGGTTGGGGTTTGGTGCTGCGACTGCTGTTATTGAATTTGGTGGCGTGGGTGGGTTACGTACTGATTTGGTTTCTGTTTCTATTGTAAATTTAGCTGTTCTGCCCAGTTCCTGAAGATTAGCCCCGCGGTGGTCGGAGTCCAGTGTATCTGGTCCTTCTCTGTTGTAAATGTGTCGTGGGGTATCTCAAATAGGCACGGCAAATGTGTTGTGATTGTATTATTGATAAGTTTCAGGTTGGCTTTTTGTTGCTCAGTCAGCCTGTCTGAAAAGTTGATAACCGGGAAATATACGTCTGCATTTGGGAAGGTCACTGTTGCCTGTTTGTACAGTGCCTTCAGCTGCTTACAGGATGTTTGCTTCGGATCCTGATCTTTGTTGTT
>JAZDUH010000083.1:10900000-11208116 GCA_036419115.1 Scarus forsteni | reverse complement strand
TGGTAGCTGGTCGCTGACTCCGCTGGCTCTGTGGTAGCTGGTCGCTGACTCCCGCTGGCTCTGTGGTAGCTGGTCGCTGACTCCCGCTGGCTCTGTGGTAGCTGGTCGCTGACTCCCGCTGGCTCTGTGGTAGCTGGTCGCTGACTCCCGCTAGCTCTGTGGTAGCTGATCGCTGACTCCGCTGGCTCTGTGGTAGCTGAGCTGGTCGCTGACTCCCGCTGGCTCTGTGGTAGCTGGTCGCTGCTCCCGCTAGCTCTGTGGTAGCTGATCGCTGACTCCCGCTGGCTCTGTGGTAGCTGGTCGCTGACTCCCGCTGGCTCTGTGGTAGCTGGTCGCTGACTCCGCTGGCTCTGTGGTAGCTGGTCGCTGACTCCCGCTGGCTCTGTGGTAGCTGTCGCTGACTCCCGCTGGCTCTGTGGTAGCTGGTCGCTGACTCCGCTGGCTCTGTGGTAGCTGGTCGCTGACTCCCGCTAGCTCTGTGGTAGCTGGTCGCTGCTCCCGCTGGCTCTGTGGTAGCTGGTCGCTGACTCCGCTGGCTCTGTGGCTGGTCGCTGACTTAGCTCTGTGGTCGCTGACTCCCGCTGGCTCTGTGGTAGCTGGTCGCTGGCTCCCGCTGGCTCTGTGGTAGCTGGTCGCTGACTCCGCTGGCTCTGTGGTAGCTGGTCGCTGACTCCCGCTGGCTCTGTGGTAGCAGTCGCTGACTCCCGCTGGCTCTGTGGTAGCTGATCGCTGACTCCCGCTGGCTCTGTGGTAGCCGGTCGCTGATTCCCGCTGGCTCTGTGGTAGCTGGTCGCTGACTCCCGCTGGCTCTGTGGTAGCTGGTCGCTGACTTCCGCTGGCTCTGTGGTAGCTGGTGGCTGGCTTCCTCTGGCTCTGTGGTAGCTGGTCGCTGACTCCCGCTGGCTCTGTGGTAGCTGGTCGCTGACTCCCGCTGGCTCTGTGGTAGCTGGTCGCTGACTCCGCTGGCTCTGTGGTAGCTGGTCGCTAGCCCCCGCTGGCTCTGTGGTAGCTGGTCGCTGACTCCCGCTGGCTCTGTGGTAGCTGGTGTTGACTCCCGCTGGCTCTGTGGTAGCTGGTCGCTAGCCCCCGCTAGCTCTGTGGTAGACGGTCGCTGACTCCCGCTGGCTCTGTGGTAGCTGGTCGCTGACTCCCGCTGGCTCTGTGGTAGCTGGTCGCTGACTCCCGCTGGCTCTGTGGTAGCTGGTCGCTGACTCCCGCTGGCTCTGTGGTAGCTGGTCGCTGACTCCCGCTGGCTCTGTGGTAGCTGATCGCTAGCCCGCTGGCTCTGTGGTAGCTGGTCGCTGACTCCCGCTGGCTCTGTGGTAGCTGATGCTGACTCCGCTGGCTCTGTGGTAGCTGGTCGCTGACTCCCGCTGGCTCTGTGGTAGCTGGTCCGTGACCCCGGCTGGCTCAGTGGTAGCTGATGCCTGACCCCCAATGGCTCTGTGGTAGCTGGTCGCTGACTCCCGCTGGGTCTGTGGTAGCTGGTCGCTGACTCCCGCTGGCTCTGTGGTAGCTGGTCGCTAGCCCCGCTATCTCTCTCTGTAGTCGCTGACTCCCCTGGCTCTGTGGTAGCTGTCGCTGACTCCCGCTGGCTCTGTGGTAGCTGGTCGCTGACTCCCACTGGCTCTGTGGTAGCTGGTCGCTGACCCCCGCTGGCTCTGTGGTAGCTTGTGGTAGCTGGTCGCTGACTCCGCTGGCTCTGTGGTAGCTGGCGCTGACTCCGCTGGCTCTGTGGTAGCTGGTCGCTAGCCCCGCTGGCTCTGTGGTAGCTGATCGCTGACTCCCGCTGGCTCTGTGGTAGCTGATGCGCTGACTCCCGCTGGCTCTGTGGTAGCTGGTCGCTGACTCCCGCTGGCTCTGTGGTAGCAGTCGCTGACTCCCGCTGGCTCTGTGGTAGCTGGTCGCTGACTCTCGCTGGCTCTGTGGTAGCTGGTCGCTGACTCCCGCTGGCTCTGTGGTAGCTGGTCGCTGACTCCCGCTAGCTCTGTGGTAGCTGATCGCTGACTCCAGCTGGCTCAGTGGTAGCTGATCGCTGACTCCCGCTAGCTCTGTGGTAGCTGGTCGCTGGCTCCCGCTGGCTCTGTGGTAGCTGGTCGCTGACTCCCGCTAGCTCTGTGGTAGCTGGTCGCTGACTCCCGCTGGCTCTGTGGTAGCTGATCGCTGACTCCCGCTGGCTCTGTGGTAGCTGGTCGCTGGACTCCCGCTGGCTCTGTGGTAGCTGATGCGCTGACTCCCGCTGGCTCTGTGGTAGCTGGTCGCTGCCTCCCGCTGCCTCTGTGGTAGCTGAGTCGCTAGCCCCGCTGGCTCTGTGGTAGCTGGTCGCTGACTCCCGCTGGCTCTGTGGTAGCCGGTCGCTAAGCCCCGCTAGCTCTGTGGTAGCTGGTCGCTGACTCCCGCTGGCTAAGTGGTAGCTGGTCGCTGACTCCTGCTGGCTCAGTAGTAGCTGGTCGCTGGCTCCCGCTGGCTCTGTGGTAGCTGGTCGCTGACTCCCGCTGGCTCTGTGGTAGCTGGTCGCTGGCTCCGGCTAGCTCTGTGGTAGCTGGTCGCTGACTCCCGCTGGCTCTGTGGTAGCTGGTCGCTGACTCCCGCTGGCTCTGTGGTAGCTGGTCGCTGACTCCCGCTGGCTCTGTGGTAGCTCGTCGCTGGCTTCCGCTAGCTCTGTGGTACCTGGTCGCTGACACCTGCTGGCTCTGTGGTAGCTGGTCGCTGGCTCCCGCTGGCTCTGTGGTGGCTAGTCGCTGACTCCCGCTGGCTCTGTGGTAGCTGGTCGCTGGCTCCCGCTGGCTCAGTGGTAGCTGGTCGCTGACTCACGCTGGCTCTGTGGTAGCTGGTCGCTAGCCCCCGCTAGCTCTGTGGTAGCCGGTCGCTGACTCCCGCTGGCTCTGTGGTAGCTGGTCGCTAGCCCCCACTAGCTCTGTGGTAGCTGGTCGCTGACTCCCGCTGGCTCTGTGGTAGCTGGTCGCTGACTTCCGCTGGCTCAGTGGTAGCTGGTCGCTGACTGACGTTGGCTCAGAGGTAGCTGGTCGCTGACTCCCGCTGGCTCTGTGGTAGCTAGTGGCTGACTCCCGCTGGCTCTGTGGTAGCTGGTCGCTGACTCTAGCTGGCTCTGTGGTAGCTGGTCGCTGACTCCCGCTAGCTCTGTGGTAGCCGGTCGCTAGCCCCAGCTAGCTCTGTGGTAGCCGGTCGCTGACTCCCGCTGGCTCTGTGGTAGCTGGTCGCTGGCTCCCGCTGGCTCTGTGGTAGCCGGTCGCTGACTCCCGCTGGCTCTGTGGTAGCTGGTCGCTGACTCCCGCTGGCTCTGTGGTAGCTGGTCGCTGACTCCCGCTGGCTCTGTGGTAGCCGGTCGCTAGCCCCCGCTATCTCTGTGGTAGCCGGTCGCTGACTCCCAATGGCTCTGTGGTAGCTGGTCGCTGACGCCCGCTGGCTCTGTGGTAGCAGGTCGCTAGGCCCCGCTAGCTCTGTGGTAGCTGGTCGCTGGCTCCCGCTGGCTCTGTGGTAGCTGGTCGCTGACTCCCGCTGGCTCTGTGGTAGCTGGTCGCTGACTCCCGCTGGCTCTGTGGTAGCTGGTCGCTGACTCCCGCTGGCTCTGTGGTAGCTGGTCGCTAGCCCCCGCTAGCTCTGTGGTAGCTGGTCGCTGACTCCCGCTGGCTCTGTGGTAGCTGGTCGCTGACTCCCGCTGGCTCTGTGGTAGCTGGTCGCTGACTCCCGCTGGCTCTGTGGTAGCTGGTCGCTGACTCCCGCTGGCTCTGTGGTAGCTGGTCGCTGACTCCCGCTGGCTCTGTGGTAGCTGGTCGCTGACTCCCGCTGGCTCTGTGGTAGCTGGTCGCTGACTCCTGCTGGCTCTGTGGTAGCTGGTCGCTGACTCCCGCTGGCTCTGTGGTAGCTGGTCGCTGACTCCAGCTGGCTCTGTGGTAGCCGGTCGCTGACTCCCGCTAGCTCTGTGGTAGCTGGTCGCTGACTCCCGCTGGCTCTGTGGTAGCTGGTCGCTGACTCCCGCTGGCTCTGTGGTAGCTGGTCGCTGACTCCCGCTGGCTCTGTGGTAGCTGGTCGCTGACTCCCGCTGGCTCTGTGGTAGCTGGTCGCTAGCCCCCGCTATCTCTGTGGTAGCCGGTCGCTGGCTCCCGCTAGCTCTGTGGTAGCCGGTCGCTAGCCCCCGCTGGCTCTGTGGTAGCTGGTCGCTAGCCCCCGCTAGCTCTGTGGTAGCTGGTCGCTGACTCCCGCTGGCTCTGTGGTAGCTGGTCGCTGGCTCCCGCTGGCTCTGTGGTAGCTGGTCGCTAGCCCCCCCGCTAGCTCTGTGGTAGCTGGTCGCTGACTCCTGCTGGCTCTGTGGTAGCTGGTCGTTGACTCCCGCTGGCTCTGTGGTAGCCGGTAGCTGACTCCCGCTGGCTCTGTGGTAGCTGCCCGCTAGTCCCCGCTAGCTCTGCGGTAGCTGGTCGCTGACTCCCGCTGGCTCTGTGGTAGCTGGATGCTGACTCCCGCTGGCTCTGTGGTAGCTGGTCGCTGACTCCCGCTTGCTCTGTGGTAGCTGGTCGCTGACTCCCGCTGGCTCTGTGGTAGCTGGTCGCTGACTCCCGCTGGCTCTGTGGTAGCTGGTCGCTGACTCCCGCTGGCTCTGTGGTAGCTGGTCGCTGACTCCCGCTAGCTCTGTGGTAGCTGGTCGCTGACTCCCGCTGGCTCTGTGGTAGCTGGTCGCTGACTCCCGCTGGCTCTGTGGTAGCTGGTCGCTGACTCTCGCTGGCTCTGTGGTAGCTGGTCGCTGACTCCCGCTGGCTCTGTGGTAGCTGGTCGCTGACTCCCGCTGGCTCTGTGGTAGCTGGTCGCTGACTCCCGCTGGCTCTGTGGTAGCTGGTCGCTGACTCCTGCTGGCTCTGTGGTAGCTGGTCGCTAGCCCCGCTAGCTCTGTGGTAGCTGGTCGCTAGCCCCGCTAGCTCTGTGGTAGCTGGTCGCTGACTCCCGCTGGCTCAGTGGTAGCTGGTCGCTGACTCCCGCTGGCTCTGTGGTAGCTGGTCGCTGACTCCCGCTGGCTCTGTGGTAGCTGGTCGCTGACTCCCGCTGGCTCTGTGGTAGCTGGTCGCTGACTCCCGCTAGCTCTGTGGTAGCCGGTCGCTAGCCCCCGCTAGCTCTGTGGTAGCTGGTCGCTGACTCCCGCTGGCTCTGTGGTAGCCGGTCGCTGACTCCCACTGGCTCTGTGGTAGCTGGTCGCTGACTCCCGCTGGCTCTGTGGTAGCTGGTCGCTGACTCCCGCTGGCTCTGTGGTAGCTGGTCGCTGACTCCGCTGGCTCTGTGGTAGCTGGTCGCTAGCTCCCGCTCTGTGGTAGCTGGTCGCTGACTCCGCTGGCTCTGTGGTAGCTGGTCGCTGACTCCCGCTGGCTCTGTGGTAGCTGGTCGCTGACTCCCGCTGGCTCTGTGGTAGCTGGTCGCTGACTCCCGCTGGCTCTGTGGTAGCTGGTCGCTGGACTCCCGCTGGCTCTGTGGTAGCTTGTCGCTGCTCCCGCTGGCTCTGTGGTAGCTGATCGCTGGCTCCCGCTGGCTCTGTGGTAGCTGATCGCTAGACTCCCGCTGGCTCTGTGGTAGCTGATGCGCTGACTCCGCTGGCTCTGTGGTAGCTGGTCGCTGACTCCCGCTGGCTCTGTGGTAGCTGGTCGCTAGCCCGCTAGCTCTGTGGTAGCTGATCGCTGACTCCCGCTGGCTCTGTGGTAGCTGGTCGCTGACTCCGCTGGCTCTGTGGTAGCTGTCGCTGACTCCGCTGGCTCTGTGGTAGTCGCTGACTCCGCTGGCTCTGTGGTAGCTGATCGCTGACTCCCGCTGGCTCAGTGGTAGGCGGTCGCTAGCCCCCCTAGCTCTGTGGTAGCTGGTCGCTGACTCCCGCTGGCTCTGTGGTAGCTGGTCGCTGACTCCCGCTGGCTCTGTGGTAGCTGGTCGCTGACTCCCGCTGGCTCTGTGGTAGCTGGTCGCTGACTCCCGCTGGCTCTGTGGTAGCTGAGTCGCTGGACTCCCGCTGGCTCTGTGGTAGCTGGTCGCTAACTCCGCTGGCTCTGTGGTAGCTGGTCGCTGACTCCCGCTGGCTCTGTAGTAGCTGGTCGCTGACTCCCGCTGGCTCTGTGGTAGCTGGTCGCTGGCTCCCGCTGGCTCTGTGGTAGCTGGTCGCTGACTCCCGCTGGCTCTGTGGTAGCTGGTCGCTGACTCCCGCTGGCTCTGTGGTAGCTGGTCGCTGACTCCCGCTGGCTCTGTGGTAGCTGGTCGCTGACTCCCGTTGGCTCTGTGGTAGCTGGTCGCTGGCTCCCAATTGCTCTGTGGTAGCGGTCGCTGACTCCCGCTGGCTCTGTGGTAGCTGGTCGCTGACTCCGCTGGCTCTGTGGTAGCTGGTCGCTGGCTCCCGCTGGCTCTGTGGTAGCTGGTCGCTAGACTCCCGCTAGCTCTGTGGTAGCTGATCGCTGACTCCCCTCTGTAGCTGGTCGCTGACTGCCGCTGGCTCTGTGGTAGCCGGCCGCTAACCCCCGCTAGCTCTGTGGTAGCTGGTCGCTGACTCCCGCTGGCTCTGTGGTAGCCGGTTACTAGCCCGTGCTATCTCTGTGGTAGCTGGTCGCTGACTCTTGCTGGCTCTGTGGTAGCTGGTCGCTGACTCTCGCTGGTTCTCTGGTAGCTGGTCGCTGACTCCCGCTGGCTCTGTGATAGCTGGTCGCTGTCTCCCGCTGGCTCTGTGGTAGCTGGTGGCTGACTCCCGCTGGCTCTGTGGTAGCTGGTCGCTGACTCCCGCTGGCTCTGTGGTAGCTGGTCGCTGGCTCCCGCTGGCTCTGTGGTAGCTGGTCGCTGACTCCCGCTGGCTCTGTGGTAGCCGGTCGCTAGCCCCCGCTAGCTCTGTGGTAGCTGGTCGCTAGCCCACGCTAGCTCTGTGGTCGCTGACTCCTGCTGGCTCTGTGGTAGCTGGTCGCTGACTCCCGCTGGCTCTGTGGTAGCTGGTCGCTAGCCCCCGCTAGCTCTGTGGTAGCTGGTCGCTGACTCCCGCTGGCTCTGTGGTAGCTGGTCGCTGACTCCCGCTGGCTCTGTGGTAGCTGGTCGCTGACTCCCGCTGGCTCTGTGGTAGCTGGTCGCTGACTCCCGCTGGCTCTGTGGTAGCTGGTCGCTGACTCCCGCTGGCTCTGTGGTAGCTGGTCGCTGACTCCCGCTGGCTCTGTGGTAGCTGGTCGCTAGCCCCCGCTAGCTCTGTGGTAGCTGGTCGCTGACTCCCGCTGGCTCTGTGGTAGCTGGTCGCTGACTCCCGCTGGCTCTGTGGTAGCTGGTCGCTAGCCCCCGCTAGCTCTGTGGTAGCTGGTCGCTGACTCCCGCTGGCTCTGTGGTAGCTGGTCGCTGACTCCCGCTGGCTCTGTGGTAGCTGGTCGCTGACTCCCGCTGGCTCTGTGGTAGCTGACTCCCGCTGGCTCAGTGGTAGCTGGTCGCTGACTCCCGCTGGCTCAGTGGTAGCTGGTCGCTGACTCCCGCTGGCTCTGTGGTAGCCGGTCGCTAGCCCACGCTAGCTCTGTGGTAGCTGGTCGCTGACTCCCGCTGGCTCAGTGGTAGCTGGTCGCTGACTCCCGCTGGCTCTGTGGTAGCTGGTCGCTGACTCCCGCTGGCTCTGTGGTAGCTGGTCGCTGACTCCCGCTGGCTCTGTGGTAGCTGGTCGCTGACTCCCGCTGGCTCTGTGGTAGCTGGTCGCTGACTCCGCTGGCTCTGTGGTAGCTGGTCGCTGACTCCCGCTGGCTCTGTGGTAGCTGGTCGCTGACTCCCGCTGGCTCTGTGGTAGCTGGTCGCTGACTCCCGCTGGCTCTGTGGTAGCTGGTCGCTGACTCCCGCTAGCTCTGTGGTAGCTGGTCGCTGACTCTCGCTGGCTCTGTGGTAGCTGGTCGCTGACTCCCGCTAGCACTTTGGTAGCCGGTCGCTGAGCCCCGCTGGCTCTGTGGTAGCTGGACGCTGACTCTCGCTGGCTCTGTGGTAGCTGGTCGCTGACTCCCGCTGGCTCTGTGGTAGCCGGTCGCTATTCCACGTTAGCTCTGTGGTAGCTGGTCGCTGACTCCCGCTGGCTCTGTGGTAGCTGGTCGCTGACTCCCGCTGGCTCTGTGGTAGCTGGTCGCTGGCTCCCGCTGGCTCTGTGGTAGCTGGTCGCTGACTCCCGCTGGCTCTGTGGTAGCCGGTCGCTATCTCTGTGGTAGCCGGTCGCTGACTCCCAGTGTCTCTGTGGTAGCTGGTCGCTGACTCCCGCTGGCTCTGTGGTAGCTGGTCGCTGACTCCCGCTGGCTCTGTGGTAGCTGGTCGCTGGCTCCCGCTGGCTCTGTGGTAGCTGGTCGCTGACTCCCGCTGGCTCTGTGGTAGCTGGTCGCTAGCCCCCGCTAGCTCTGTGGTAGCCGGTCGCTGACTCCCGCTGGCTCTGTGGTAGCTGAGCTGGCTCTGTGGTAGCTGCTGACTCCCGCTAGCTCTGTGGTAGCTGGTCGCTGACTCCCGCTGGCTCTGTGGTAGCTGGTCGCTGACTCCTGGTCGCTGGCTCCCGCTGGCTCTGTGGTAGCTGGTCGCTGACTCCCGCTGGCTCAGTGGTAGCTGGTCGCTGACTCCCGCTAGGTCTGTGGTAGCTAGTAGCTGACTCCCGCTGGCTCAGTGGTAGCTGGTCGCTGACTCCCGCTGGCTCTGTGGTAGCCGGTCGCTTATCTCTGTGGTAGCCGGTCGCTGACTCCCAGTGTCTCTGTGGTAGCTGGTCGCTGACTCCCGCTGGCTCTGTGGTAGCCGGTCGCTAGGCCCCGCTAGCTCTGTGGTAGCTGGTCGCTGACTCCCGCTGGCTCTGTGGTAGCTGGTCGCTGACTCCCGCTGGCTCTGTGGTAGCTGGTCGCTGACTCCCGCTGGCTCTGTGGTAGCTGGTCGCGGACTCCCGCTGGCTCTGTGGTAGCTGGTCGCTGACTCCCGCTGGCTCTGTGGTAGCCGGTCGCTGACTCCCGCTGGCTCTGTGTAGCTGGTCGCTGACTCCCGCTGGCTCTGTGGTAGCTGGTCGCTGACTCCCGCTGGCTCTGTGGTAGCTGGTCGCTGACTCCCGCTGGCTCTGTGGTAGCTGGTCGCTGACTCCCGCTGGCTCTGTGGTAGCTGGTCGCTGACTCCCGCTGGCTCTGTGGTAGCTGGTCGCTGACTCCCGCTGGCTCTGTGGTAGCTGGTCGCTGACTCCCGCTGGCTCTGTGGTAGCTGGTCGCTGACTCCCGCTGGCTCTGTGGTAGCTGGTCGCTGACTCCTGGTCGCTGGCTCCCGCTGGCTCTGTGGTAGCTGGTCGCTGACTCCCGCTGGCTCTGTGGTAGCTGGTCGCTGACTCCCGCTGGCTCTGTGGTAGCTGGTCGCTGACTCCCGCTGGCTCTGTGGTAGCTGGTCGCTGACTCCCGCTGGCTCTGTGGTAGCTGGTCGCTGACTCCCGCTGGCTCTGTGGTAGCTGGACGCTGGCTCAGTGGTAGCTGGGCGCTGACTCCCGCTGGCGGTGTGGTAGGTGGTCGGTGACTCCCTCTGGCTCTGTGGTAGCTGGTCGCTGACTCCGCTAGCTCTGTGGTAGCTGTTCGCTGACTCCCGCTGGCTCTGTGGTAGCTGGTCGCTGACTCCCGCTGGCTCTGTGGTAGCTGTGCGCTGACTCCCGCTGGCTCTGTGGTAGCTGGTCACTAGCCCCCACTAGCTCTGTGGTAGCTGGTCGCTGGCTCCCGCTGGCTCTGTGGCAGGTGGTCGCTGGCTCCCGCTGGCTCTGTGGTAGCTGGTCGCTGGCTCCCGCTGGCTCTGTGGTAGCTGAGTCGCTGACTCCCGCTGGCTCTGTGGTAGCTGGTCGCTGACTCCCGCTGGCTCTGTGGTAGCTGTCGCTGACTCCGCTGGCTCTGTGGTAGCTGGTCGCTGACTCCGCTGGCTCTGTGGTAGCTGGTCGCTGACTCCGCTGGCTCTGTGGTAGCTGGTCGCTGACTCCCGCTGGTTCTGTGGTAGCTTGTCGCTGACTCCCCCTGGCTCTGTGGTAGCTGGTCGCTGACTCCCGCTGGCTCTGTGGTAGCTGGTCGCTGACTCCCGCTGGCTCTGTGGTAGCTGGTCGCTGACTCCCGCTGGCTCTGTGGTACCTGGCCGCTGGCTCCGCTGGCTCTGTGGTAGCTGGTCGTGGGCTCCCGCTGTCTCTGTGGTAGCTGGGCGCTGACTCCCGCTGGCTCTGTGGTAGCAGTCGCTGACTCCGCTGGCTCTGTGGTAGCTGGTCGCTGACTCCCCTTCTAGCTCTGTGGTAGCTGATCGCTGACTCCCGCTGGCTCTGTGGTAGCTGGTCGCTGACTCCCGCTGGGTCTGTGGTAGCTGGTTGCTGACTACCGCTGGCTCTGTGGTAGCTGGTCCCTGACTCCCGCGGGCTCTGTGGTAGCTGGTCGCTAGTCCCCGCTAGCTCTGTGGTAGCTGGTCGCTGACTCCCGCTGGCTCTGTGGTAGCCGATCGCTGGCTCCCACTGGCTCTGTGGTAGCTGGTCGCTGACTGCCGCTGGCTCTGTGGTAGCTGGTCGCTAGACTCCCGCTGGCTCTGTGGTAGCTGGTCGCTAGCCCCCGCTGGCTGAGTGGTAGCTGGTCACTGACTCCCGCTGGCTCTGTGGTAGCCGGTCGCTAGCCCCCGCTAGCTCTGTGGTAGCTGGTCGCTGACTCCCGCTGGCTCAGTGGTAGCTGGTCGCTGACTCCCGCTGGCTCTGTGGTAGCCGGTCGCTAGTCCCCGCTAGCTCTGTGGTAGCTGGTCGCTGACTCCCGCTGGCTCAGTGGTAGCTGGTCGCTGACTCTCACTGGCTCTGTGGTAGCCGGTCGCTGACTTCCGCTGGCTGTCTGGTAGCTGGTCGCTGACTACCGCTGGCTCTGTGGTAGCTGGTCGCTGCTGGCTAGCTCTGTGGTAGCGCTGACTCCCGCTGGCTCTGTGGTAGCTGGTCGCTGACTCCCGCTGGCTCTGTGGTAGCAGTCGCTGACTCCCGCTGGCTCTGTGGTAGCTGGTCGCTGACTCCAGCTGGCTCTGTGGTAGCTGGTCGCTAGCCCCCGCTAGCTCTGTGGTAGCTGGTCGCTGACTCCCGCTGGCTCTGTGGTAGCTGGTCGCTGACTCCCGCTGGCTCTGTGGTAGCTGGTCGCTGACTCCCGCTGGCTCTGTGGTAGCTGGTCGCTGACTCCCGCTGGCTCTGTGGTAGCAGGTCGCTGGCTCCCGCTGGCTCTTAGGTAGCTGGTCGCTGACTCCCGCTGGCTCTGTGGTAGCTGGTCGCTGGCTCCCTCTAGCTCTGTGGTAGCTGGTCCCTGACTCCCTCTGGCTCTGTGGTAGCTGGTCGCTGACTCCCGCTGGCTCTGTGGTAGCTGGTCACTGACTCCCGCTGGCTCAGTGGTAGCTGGTCGCTGACTCCCCCTGGCTCTGTGGTAGCTGGGCGCTGACTCCCGCTGGCTCTGTGGTAGCTGGTCTCTGGCTCCGCTGGCTCTGTGGTAGCTGGTCGCTGACTCCGCTGGCTCTGTGGTAGCTGGTCGCTGACTCCGCTGGCTCTGTGGTAGCTGAGTCGCTGACTCCCGCTGGCTCTGTGGTAGCTGGTCGCTGCCTCCCGCTCGCCCTGTGGTAGCTGGTCCTTGTTTCCCGCTGGCTCTGTGGTAGCCGCTCACTGAGTCCCGATGGCTTTGTGGTAGCTGGTGGCTTGTGGTAGCTGGTCGCTGACTCCCGCTGGCTCTGTGGTAGCTGGTCGCTAGCCCCGCTAGCTCTGTGGTAGCTGGTCGCTGACTCCGCTGGCTCTGTGGTAGCTGGTCGCTAGACTCCCGCTGGCTCTGTGGTAGCTGTCGCTGACTCCGCTGGCTCTGTGGTAGCTGTCGCTGACTCCCGCTGGCTCTGTGGTAGCTGATCGCTGGACTCCCGCTGGCTCTGTGGTAGCTGGTCGCTGACTCCCGCTGGCTCTGTGGTAGCTGGTCGCTGACTCCCGCTGGCTCTGTGGTAGCTGGTCGCTGACTCCGCTGGCTCTGTGGTAGCTGGTCGCTGACTCCCGCTGGCTCTGTGGTAGCTGGTCGCTGACTCCGCTGGCTCTGTGGTAGCTGGTCGCTGACTCCCGCTGGCTCTGTGGTAGCTGGTCGCTGACTCCCAGCTGGCTCTGTGGTAGCTGGTCGCTGACTCCCGCTAGCTCTGTGGTAGCTGAGTCGCTGACTCCCGCTGGCTCTGTGGTAGCTGGTCGCTGACTCCGCTGGCTCTGTGGTAGCTGGTCGCTGACTCCCGCTGGCTCTGTGGTAGCTGGTCGCTGACTCCCGCTGGCTCTGTGGTAGCTGGTCGCTGACTCCCGCTGGCTCTGTGGTAGCTGGTCGCTGACTCCCGCTGGCTCTGTGGTAGCTGGTCGCTGACTCCCGCTGGCTCTGTGGTAGCTGGGCGCTGACTCCGCTAGCTCTGTGGTAGCTGGTCGCTGTCTCTCGCTAGCTCTGTGGTAGCTGGTCGCTGACTCCCGCTGGCTCTGTGGTAGCTGATCGCTGACTCCCGCTGGCTCTGTGGTAGCTGGTCGCTGACTCCCGCTGGCTCTGTGGTAGCTGGTCGCTGACTCCCGCTGGCTCTGTGGTAGCTGGTCGCTGACTCCCGCTGGCTCTGTGGTAGCTGGTCGCTGGCTCCCGCTAGCTCTGTGGTAGCCGGTCGCTAGCCCCAGCTAGCTCTGTGGTAGCCGGTCGCTGACTCCCGCTGGCTCTGTGGTAGCCGGTCGCTACTCCCCGCTAGTAGCTGGTCGCTGACTCCCGCTGGCTCTGTGGTAGCTGGTCGCTGGCTCCCGCTCTCCCGCTGGCTCTGTGGTAGCTGGTCGCTAGCTCCCGCCCTCTGTGGTAGCTGGTCGCTGACTCCGCTGGCTCTGTGGTAGCTGGTCGCTGACTCCCGCTGGCTCTGTGGTAGCTGGTCGCTGACTCCGCTGGCTCTGTGGTAGCTGGTCGCTGACTCCGCTGGCTCTGTGGTAGCTGATCGCTGACTCCCGCTGGCTCTGTGGTAGCTGGTCGCTAGCCCCCGCTAGCTCTGTGGTAGCTGGTCGCTGACTCCCGCTGGCTCTGTGGTAGCTGGTCGCTGACTCCCGCTGGCTCTGTGGTAGCTGGATGCTGACTCCCGCTGGCTCTGTGGTAGCTGGTCGCTGACTCCCGCTTGCTCTGTGGTAGCTGGTCGCTGGCTCCCGCGGGCTCTGTGGTAGCCGGTCGCTGACTCCCTGGCTCTGTGGTAGCTGGTCGCTAGTCCCCGCTAGCTCTGTGGTAGCCGGTCGCTGACTCCCGCTGGCTCTGTGGTAGCTGGTCGCTGGCTCCCGCTGGCTCTGTGGTAGCTGGTCGCTAGCCCCCGCTAGCTCTGTGGTAGCTGGTCGCTGACTCCCGCTGGCTCTGTGGTAGCTGGTCGCTGACTCCCGCTGGCTCTGTGGTAGCTGGTCGCTGACTCCCGCTGGCTCTGTGGTAGCTGGTCGCTGACTCCCGCTGGCTCTGTGGTAGCTGATCGCTGACTCCCGCTGGCTCTGTGGTAGCTGGTCGCTGACCCCCGCTGGCTCTGTGGTAGCTGGTCGCTGACTCCCACTGGCTCAGTGGTAGCTGGTCGCTGGCCCCAGCTGACTCTGTGGTAGCCGGTCGCTGACTCCCGCTGGCTCTGTGGTAGCCTGTCGCTGACTCCCGCTGGCTCTGTGGTAGCTGGTCGCTGACTCCCGCTGGCTCTGTGGTAGCTGGTCGCTGACTCCCGCTGGCTCTGTGGTAGCTGGTCGCTGACTCCCGCTGGCTCTGTGGTAGCTGGTCGCTGACTCCCGCTGGCTCTGTGGTAGCTGGTCGCTGACTCCCGCTAGCTCTGTGGTAGCTGATCGCTGGCTCCTGCTGGCTCTGTGGTAGCTGGTCGCTGACTCCCGCTGGCTCTGTGGTAGCTGGTCGCTGACTCCCGCTGTCTCAGTGGTAGCTGGTCGCTGACTCCCGCTGGCTCTGTGGTAGCTGGTCGCTGACTTCGCTGGGTCTGTGGTAGCTGAGTCGCTGAGCTCCCGCTAGCTCTGTGGTAGCCGGTCGCTGACTCCCGCTGGGTCTGTGGTAGCTGGTTGCTGACTACCGCTGGCTCTGTGGTAGCTGGTCCCTGACTCCCGCGGGCTCTGTGGTAGCTGGTCGCTAGTCCCCGCTAGCTCTGTGGTAGCTGGTCGCTGACTCCCGCTGGCTCTGTGGTAGCCGGTCGCTGACTCCCGCTGGCTCTGTGGTAGCTGGTCGCTGACTCCCGCTGGCTCTGTGGTAGCTGGTCGCTAGCCGCCGCTTACTCTGTGGTAGCTGGTCGCTGACTCCCCCTGGCTCTGTGGTAGCTGGTCGCTGACTCCCGCTGGCTCTGTGGTAGCTGGTCGCTGACTCCCGCTGGCTCTGTGGTAGCTGGTCGCTGACTCCCGCTGGCTCTGTGGTAGCTGGTCGCTGACTCCCGCTGGCTCTGTGGTAGCTGGTCGCTGACTCCCGCTGGCTTAGTGGTAGCTGGTCGCTGACTCCCGCTGGCTCTGTGGTAGCCGGTCGCTGACTCCCCTTCTGTGCTCTGTGGTAGCTGGTCGCTGACTCCCGCTGGCTCAGTGGTAGCTGGTCGCTGACTCCCGCTGGCTCTGTGGTAGCCGGTCGCTGACTCCCGCTGGCTCTGTGGTAGCTGGTCGCTGACTCCCGCTGGCTCTGTGGTAGCTGGTCGCTGACTCCCGCTGGCTCTGTGGTAGCTGGTCGCTGACTCCCGCTGGCTCTGTGGTAGCTGGTCGCTGACTCCCGCTGGCTCTGTGGTAGCTGGTCGCTGACTCCCGCTGGCTCTGTGGTAGCTGGTCGCTGACTCCCGCTGGCTCTGTGGTAGCTGGTCGCTGACTCCCGCTGGCTCTGTGGTAGCTGGTCGCTGACTCCCGCTAGCTCTGTGGTAGCTGGTCGCTGACTCCCGCTGGCTCTGTGGTAGCTGGTCGCTGACTCCCGCTGGCTCTGTGGTAGCCGGTCGCTAGCCCCCGCTAGCTCTGTGGTAGCTGGTCGCTGACTCCCGCTGGCTCTGTGGTAGCTGGTCGCTGGCTCCCGCTGGCTCTGTGGTAGCCGGTCGCTGACTCCCGCTGGCTCTGTGGTAGCTGGTCGCTGACTCCCGCTGGCTCTGTGGTAGCTGGTCGCTGACTCCCGCTGGCTCTGTGGTAGCTGGTCGCTGACTCCCGCTGGCTCTGTGGTAGCTGGTCGCTGACTCCTGCTGGCTCTGTGGTAGCTGGTCGCTAGCCCCCGCTAGCTCTGTGGTAGCTGGTCGCTGACTCCCGCTGGCTCTGTGGTAGCTGGTCGCTGACTCCCGCTGGCTCTGTGGTAGCTGGTCGCTGACTCCCAATGGCTCTGTGGTAGCCGGTCGCTAGCCCCCGCTAGCTCTGTGGTAGCTGGTCGCTGACTCCCGCTGGCTCAGTGGTAGCTGGTCGCTGACTCCCGCTGGCTCTGTGGTAGCTGGTCGCTGACTCCCGCTGGCTCTGTGGTAGCTGGTCGCTGACTCCCGCTGGCTCTGTGGTAGCTGGTCGCTGGCTCCCGCTGGCTCTGTGGTAGCCGGTCGCTGACGTCCGATGCTCTGTGGTAGCCGGTCGCTAGCCCCCGCTGGCTCTGTGGTAGCAGTCGCTGACTCCGCTGGCTCTGTGGTAGCTGGTCGCTGACTCCCGCTGGCTCTGTGGTAGCCGGTCGCTAGCCCCCGCTAGCTCTGTGGTAGCTGGTCGCTGACTCCCGCTGGCTCTGTGGTAGCTGGTCGCTGAGTCTCGCTGGCTCTGTGGTAGCTGGTCGCTGACTCCCGCTGGCTCTGTGGTAGCTGGTCGCTGACTCCCGCTGGCTCTGTGGTAGCTGGTCGCTGACCCCCGCTGGCTCAGTGGTAGCAAGTCGCTGACTCCCGCGGGCTCTGTGGTAGCTGATCGCTGACTCCGCTGGCTCTGTGGTAGCTGGTCGCTAGCCCCGCTAGCTCTGTGGTAGCTGGTCGCTGACTCCGCTGGCTCTGTGGTAGCTGGTCGCTGACTCCCGCTGGCTCTGTGGTAGCTGGTCGCTGAGCCCCGCTGGCTCTGTGGTAGCTGGTCGCTGACTCCCGCTGGCTCTGTGGTAGCTGGTCGCTAGCTGGCTCTGTGGTAGCTGGTCGCTGACTCCCGCTGGCTCAGTGGTAGCTGATGCGCTGACTCCCGCTGGCTCTGTGGTAGCTGGTCGCTGACTCCGCTGGCTCTGTGGTAGCTGGTCGCTGACTCCCTGGCTCTGTGGTAGCTGGTCGCTGACTCCCGCTGGCTCTGTGGTAGCTGAGTCGCTGACTCCGCTGGCTCTGTGGTAGCTGGTCGCTGACTCCCGCTGGCTCTGTGGTAGCTGGTCGCTGACTCCCGCTGGCTCTGTGGTAGCTGGTCGCTGACTCCCGCTGGCTCTGTGGTAGCTGATCGCTGACTCCCGCTGGCTCTGTGGTAGCTGATCGCTAGCCCGCTAGCTCTGTGGTAGCAGTCGCTGACTCCCGCTGGCTCTGTGGTAGCTGGTCGCTGACTCCCGCTGGCTCTGTGGTAGCTGGTCGCTGACTCCCGCTGGCTCTGTGGTAGCTGGTCGCTGACTCCCGCTGGCTCTGTGGTAGCTGTCGCTGACTCCCGCTGGCTCTGTGGTAGCTGGTCGCTGACTCCCGCTGGCTCTGTGGTAGCTGGTCGCTGACTCCCGCTGGCTCTGTGGTAGCTGGTCGCTGACTCCCGCTAGCTCTGTGGTAGCTGGTCGCTGACTCCCGCTGGCTCTGTGGTAGCTGGTCGCTGACTCCCGCTGGCTCTGTGGTAGCTGGTCGCTGACTCCCGCTGGCTCTGTGGTAGCTGGTCGCTGGCTCCCGCTGGCTCTGTGGTAGCTGGTCGCTGACTCCCGCTGGCTCTGTGGTAGCTGGTCGCTGACTCCCGCTGGCTCTGTGGTAGCTGGTCGCTGACTCCCGCTGGCTCTGTGGTAGCTGGTCGCTAGCCCCCGCTAGCCCTGTGGTAGCTGACTCCCGCTGGCTCAGTGTTAGCCGGTCGCTGGCTCCCGCTGGCTCTGTGGTAGCCGGTCGCTGACTCCCGCTGGCTCAGTGGTAGCTGGTCGCTGACTTCCGCTGGCTCTGAAGTAGCTGGTCGCTGACTCCCTCTGGCTCTGTGGTAGCCGGTCGCTGACTCCCGCTGGCTCTGTGGTAGCTGGTCGCTGACTCCCGCTGGCTCTGTGGTAGCCGGTCGCTGACTCCCGCTGGCTCTGTGGTAGCCGGTCGCTGGCTGCCGCTAGCTCTGTGGTAGCTGACGCTGGCTCCCGCCGGCTCTGTGGTAGCTGGTCGCTGACTCCCGCTGGCTCTGTGGTAGCTGATCGCTGACTCCCGCTGGCTCTGTGGTAGCTGGTCGCTGACTCCCTCTGGCTCTGTGGTAGCTGGTCGCTGACTCCGCTGGCTCTGTGGTAGCTGGTCGCTGACTCCCGCTGCGTCTGTGGTAGCTGGAAGCTGGCTCCCGCTAGCTCTGTGGTAGCTGGTCGCTGACTCCCGCTGGCTCTGTGGTAGCTGGTCGCTAGCCCCCGCTAGCTCTGTGGTAGCTGGTCGCTGACTCCCGCTGGCTCTGTGGTAGCTGGTCGCTGACTCCCGCTGGCTCTGTGGTAGCTGGTCGCTGATTCCCGCTGGCTCAGTGGTAGCTGGTCGCTGACTGCCGCTGGCTCTGTGGTAGCTGGTCGCTGACTCCCGCTGGCTCTGTGGTAGCTGGTCGCTGACTGCCGCTGGCTCTGTGGTAGCTGGTCGCTGACTCCCGCTGGCTCTGTGGTAGCTGGTCGCTGACTCCCGCTGGCTCTGTGGTAGCCGGTCGCTAGCCCCCGCTATCTCTGTGGTAGCCGGTCGCTGACTCCCAATGGCTCTGTGGTAGCCGGTCGCTAGCCCCCGCTGGCTCTGTGGTAGCCGGTCGCTGACTCCCGCTGGCTCTGTGGTAGCCGGTCGCTGACTCCCGCTGGCTCTGTGGTAGCTGGTCGCTAGAACCCGCTAGCTCTGTGGTAGCTGGTCGCTGACTCCCGCTGGCTCTGTGGTAGCTGGTCGCTGACTCCCGCTGGCTCTGTGGTAGCAGGTTGCTGACTCCCGCTGGCTCTGTGGTAGCTGGTCGCTGACTCCCGCTGGCTCTGTGGTAGCTGGTCGCTGACTCCCGCTGGCTCTGTGGTAGCTGGTCGCTGACTCCCGCTGGCTCTTAGGTAGCTGGTCGCTGACTCCCGCTGGCTCAGTGGTAGCTGGTCGCTGACTCCCGCTGGCTCAGTTGTAGCTGGTCGCTGGCTCCCGCTGGGTCTGTGGTAGCTGGTCGCTAGCTCCCGCTGGCTCTGTGGTAGCTGATCGCTGACTCCCTGGCTCTGTGGTAGCATGTCGCTAGCCCCGCTAGCTCTGTGGTAGCCGGTCGCTGACTCCCGCTGGCTCTGTGGTAGCTGGTCGCTGACTCCCGCTGGCTCTGTGGTAGCTGGTCGCTGACTCCCGCTGGCTCTGTGGTAGCTGGTCGCTGACTCCCGCTGGCTCTGTGGTAGCTGGTCGCTGACTCCCGCTGGCTCTGTGGTAGCTGGTCGCTGACTCCCGCTGGCTCTGTGGTAGTTGGTCGCTAGTCCTGGCTAGCTCTGTGGTAGCTGGTCGCTGACTCCCACTGGCTCTGTGGTAGCTGGTCGCTGACTCCCGCTGGCTCTGTGGTAGCTGGTCGCTGACTCCCGCTGGCTCTGTGGTAGCTGGTCGCTGACTCCCGCTGGCTCTGTGGTAGCTGGTCGCTGACTCCCGCTGGCTCTGTGGTAGCTGGTCGCTGACTCCCGCTAGCTCTGTGGTAGCTGGTCGCTGACTCCCGCTGGCTCTGTGGTAGCTGGTCGCTAGCCCCCGCTAGCTCTGTGGTAGCTGGTCGCTGACTCCCGCTGGCTCTGTGGTAGCTGGTCGCTGACTCCCGCTGGCTCTGTGGTAGCTGGTCGCTGGCTCGCTGGCTCTGTGGTAGCTGGTCGCTGACTCCCGCTGGCTCTGTGGTAGCTGGTCGCTGACTCCCGCTGGCTCTGTGGTAGCTGGTCGCTAGCCCCCGCTGGCTCTGTGGTAGCTGGTCGCTGACTCCCGCTGGCTCTGTGGTAGCCGGTCGCTAGCCCCCGCTAGCTCTGTGGTAGCTGGTCGCTGACTCCCGCTGGCTCTGTGGTAGCTGGTGGCAGACGCCCTGTGGCTCTGTGGTAGCTGGTCGCTGACTCCCGCTGGCTCTGTGGTAGCTGGATGCTGACTCCCGCTGGCTCTGTGGTAGCTGGTCGCTGACTCCCGCTTGCTCTGTGGTAGCTGGTCGCTGGCTCCCGCGGGCTCTGTGGTAGCCGGTCGCTGACTCCCGCTGGCTCTGTGGTAGCCGGTCGCTGACTCCCGCTGGCTCAGTGGTAGCTGGTCGCTGACTCCCACTGGCTCTGTGGTAGCTGGTCGCTGACTCCCGCTGGCTCTGTGGTAGCTGGTCGCTGACTCCCGCTGGCTCTGTGGTAGCTGATCGCTGACTCCCGCTGGCTCTGTGGTAGCTGGTCGCTGACTCCGCTAGCTCTGTGGTAGCTGGTCGCTAGCCCCGCTAGCTCTGTGGTAGCTGATCGCTGACTCCCGCTGGGCCTGTGGTAGCTGGTCACTGACTCCCGCTGGCTCTGTGGTAGCTGGTCGCTGACTCCCGCTAGCTCTGTGGTAGCTGGTCGCTGACTCCCGCTGGCTCTGTGGTAGCCGGTCGCTAGGCCCCGCTAGCTCTGTGGTAGCTGGTCGCTGACTCCCACTGGCTCTGCGGTAGCTGGTCGCTGGCTCCCGCTGGCTCTGTGGTTGCTGGTCGCTGACTCCCGCTGGCTCTGTGGTAGCTGGTCGCTGACTCCCGCTGGCTCTGTGGTAGCTGGTCGCTGACTCCCGCTGGCTCTGTGGTAGCTGGTCGCTGACTCCCGCTGGCTCTGTGGTAGCTGGTCGCTGACTCCCGCTGGCTCTGTGGTAGCTGGTCGCTGACTCCCGCTGGCTCTGTGGTAGCTGGTCGCTGGCTCCTGCTGGCTCTGTGGTAGCTGGTCGCTGACTCCCGCTGGCTCTGTGGTAGCTGGTCGCTGACTCCCGCTGGCTCTGTGGTAGCTGGTCGCTGACTCCCGCTGGCTCTGTGGTAGCCGGTCGCTAGCCCCCGCTATCTCTGCGGTAGCCGGTCGCTGACTCCCGCCGGCTCTGTGGTAGCTGGTCGCTAGCCCCGCTGGCTCTGTGGTAGCTCGTTGCTGACTCCCGCTGGCTCTGTGGTAGCTGGTCGCTGACTCCCGCTGGCTCTGTGGTAGCTGGTCTGACTAGCCCCGCTGGCTCTGTGGTAGCTGGTCGCTGACTCTCACTGGTTTCTGTGATAGCTGGTCGCTGACTTCGCTGGTTTCTGTGGTAGCTGGTCGCTGACTCCCGCTGGCTCTGTGGTAGCTGGTCGCTGACTCCCGCGGGCTCTGAGGTAGCCGGTCGCTGACTCCCGCTGGCTCTGTGGTAGCCGGTCGCTACCCCCCGTTAGGTCTGTGGTAGCGGGTCGCTGACTCCCAATGGCTCTGTGGGAGCCGGTCGCTAGCCCCCACTAGCTCTGTGGTAGCCGGTCGCTGACTCCCGCTGGCCCTGTGGTAGCTGGTCACTGACTCCAGCTGGCTCTGTGGTAGCTGGTCACTGACTCCCGCTGGCTCTGTGGTAGCTGGTCGCTGACTCGCTGGCTCTGTGGTAGCTGGTCGCTGACTCTCGCTGGCTCTGTGGTAGCTGGTCGCTGATTCCCGGTGGCTCTGTGGTAGCTGGACGCTGTCTCTCGCTGGCTGTGTGGTAGCGGGTCGCTAGCCGCCGCTATCTCTGTGGTAGCCGGTCGCTGACCTCGCTGGCTCTGTGGTAGCTGGTCGCTGACTCCCGCTGGCCCTGTGGTAGCCCGTCGCTGACCCTCGCTGGTTTCTGTGGTAGCTAGTCGCTGACTCCCGCTGGTTCTGTGGTAGCTGGTCGCTGACTCCCGCTGGCTCTGTGGTAGCTGGTCGCTGACTCCGGCTGGCTCAGTGGTAGCTGGTCGCTGACTCCCGCTGGCTCTGTGGTAGCCGGTCGCTAGCCCCCGCTGGCTCTGTGGTAGCCCGTCGCTGAGTCCCAATGGCTCTGTGGTAGCTGGTCGCTGCCCCCGCTACCTCTGTGGTAGCTAGTCGCTGACTCCCGCTGGCTCTGTGGTAGCTGGTCGCTGACTGCCGCTGGCTCTGTGGTAGCTGGTCGCTGACTCGCTGGTTTCTGTGGTAGCTGGTCGCTGACTGCTGGCTCTGTGGTAGCTGGTCGCTGACTCCCGCTGGCTCTGTGGTAGCTGGTCGCTGACTCCCGCTGGCTCTGTGGTAGCTGGTCGCTGACTCGCTGGTTTCTGTGGTAGCTGGTCGCTAGCCCCCGCTGGCTCTGTGGTAGCTGGACGCTAGCCCCCACTAGCTCTGTGGTAGCCGGTCGCTGACTCCCGCTGGCTCTGTGGTAGCTGGTCGCTGACTCCCGCTGGCTCTGTGGTAGCTGGTGGCTGACTCCCGCTGGCTGTGGTAGCTGGTTGTGGTAGCTGGTCGCTGACTCGCTGGTTTCTGTGGTAGCTGGTCGCTGACTCCCGCTGGCTCTGTGGTAGCTGGTCGCTGACTCCCGCTAGCTCTGTGGTAGCTGGTCGCTGACTCTCGCTGGTTTCTGTGGTAGCTGGTCGCTAGCCCTCGCTGGCTCTGTGGTAGCTGGTCGCTGACTCTCGCTGGCTCAGTGGTAGCTGGTCGCTGACTCGCTGGTTTCTGTGGTAGCTGGTCGCTGACTCGCTGGTTTCTGTGGTAGCTGGTCGCTGACTGGTTTCTGTGGTAGCCGGTCGCTGACTCGCTGGCTCTGTGGTAGCTGGTCGCTAGCTCTCGCTAGTTTCTGTGGTAGCTGGTCGCTGACTCTCGCTGGTTTCTGCTCGCTGGTAGCTGGTCGCTGGCTCCTCGCTAGTTTCTGTGGTAGCTGGTCGCTGACTCGCTGGCTCTGTGGTAGCTCTGTGGTAGCTGGTCGCTGACTCCTCGCTGGTTTCTGTGGTAGCTGGTCGCTGACTCGCTGGTTTCTGTGGTAGCTGGTCGCTGACTCCCGCTGGCTCTGTGGTAGCTGGTCGCTGACTCCCGCTGGCTCTGTGGTAGCTGGTCGCTGACTCCCGCTGGTTTCAGTGGTAGCTGGTCGCTGACTCCGCTGGTTTCTCTGTGGTAGCCGGTCGCTGACTCGCTGGTCTGTGGTAGCTGGTCGCTGACTCCCTCGCTGGCTCTGTGGTAGCCGGTCGCTGACTCGCTGGTTTCTGTGGTAGCTGGTCGCTGACTTCGCTGGCTCTGTGGTAGCTGGTCGCTGACTCCCGCTAGCTCTGTGGTAGCTGGTCGCTGACTCGCTGGCTCTGTGGTAGCTGGTCGCTGCCCTCGCTGGTTTCTGTGGTAGCCGGTCGCTGACTCGCTGGTTTCTGTGGTAGCTGGTCGCTCCCTCGCTGGTTTCTGTGGTAGCTGGTCGCTGACTTCGCTGGTTTCTGTGGTAGCTGGTCGCTGACTCGCTGGTTTCTGTGGTAGCTGGTCGCTGCCCTCTCGCTGGCTCTGTGGTAGCTGGTCGCTGACTTCGCTGGCTCTGTGGTAGCTGGTCGCTGACTCGCTGGCTCTGTGGTAGCTGGTCGCTGACTTCGCTGGCTTTCTGTGGTAGCTGGTCGCTGACTCCGCTGGCTCTGTGGTAGCTGGTCGCTGACTCTCGCTGGTTCTGTGGTAGCTGGTCGCTCCCCGCTGGCTCAGTGGTAGCTGGTCGCTGACTCGCTGGCTCTGTGGTAGCCGGTCGCTGACTCGCTGGTTTCTGTGGTAGCTGGTCGCTGACTCCCGCTGGCTCTGTGGTAGCTGGTCGCTAGCCCTCGCTGGCTCTGTGGTAGCTGGTCGCTGACTCGCTGGCTCAGTGGTAGCTGGTCGCTGACTCTCGCTGGTTTCTGTGGTAGCCGTCGCTAGCACCCGCTGGCTCTGTGGTAGCTGGTCGCTGACTCGCTGGCTCTGTGGTAGCTGGTCGCTGACTTCGCTGGCTCTGTGGTAGCTGGTCGCTGACTTCGCTGGCTCTGTGGTAGCTGGTCGCTGACTCCCGCTGGTTTCTGTGGTAGCTGGTCGCTGACTCGCTGGCTCAGTGGTAGCTGGTCGCGCTCCCTCGCTGGTTTCTGTGGTAGCTGGTCGCTGACTCCCGCTGGTTCTGTGGTAGCTGGTCGCTGACTCGCTGGTTCTGTGGTAGCTGGTCGATGACTCCCCCTGGCTCTGTGGTAGCCGGTCGCTAGCCCCCGCTTACTCTGTGGTAGCCGGTCGCTGAATCCCGCTGGCTCAGTGGTAGTTGGTCGCTGACTCCCGCTGGCTCTGTGGTATCCGGTCGCTGACTCCCCGCTGGTTTCTGTGGTAGCTGGTCGCTGACTCCGCTGGTTTCTGTGGTAGCTGGTCGCTGACTCGCTGGCTCTGTGGTAGCTGGTCGCTAGCCCCCGCTGTTTCTGTGGTAGCTGGTCGCTGACTCCCGCTGGCTCAGTGGTAGCTGGTCGCTGACCTGGCTGTGGTAGCTGGTCGCTGACCTCCGCTGGTTTCTGTGGTAGCTGGTCGCTGACTCGCTCTTCTCTGTGGTAGCTGGTCGCTGACTCGCTGGCTCTGTGGTAGCCGGTCGCTAGCCCCCGCATGCTCTGTGGTAGCTGGTCGCTGACTCCCGCTGGCTCTGTGGTAGCTGGTCGCTGACTCTCGCTGGCTCTGTGGTAGCTGGTCGCTGACTCCCGCTGGCTCTGTGGTAGCTGGTCGCTGACTCCCGCTGGCTCTGTGGTAGCTGGTCGCTGGCTCCCGCTGGTTCTGTGGTAGCCGGTCGCTGACTCGCTGGCTCTGTGGTAGCTGGTCGCCAGACTCGCTAGTTCTGTGGTAGCTGGTCGCTGACTCCGCTGGTTTCTGTGGTAGCTGGTCGCTGACTCGCTGGCTCTGTGGTAGCTGGTCGCTAGCCCTCGCTGGCTCTGTGGTAGCTGGTCGCTGACTCCCGCTGGTTTCTGTGGTAGCTGCTCTGTGGTAGCTGGTCGCTGACTCGCTGGCTCTGTGGTAGCTGGTCGCTGACTCCCGCTGGCTCTGTGGTAGCTGGTCGCTAGCCCCCGCTGGTTTCTGTGGTAGCTGGTCGCTGACTCGCTGGCTCTGTGGTAGCTGGTCGCCAGCCTCGCTAGCTCTGTGGTAGCTGGTCGCTGACTCGCTGGCTCTGTGGTAGCTGGTCGCTGACTCGCTGGCTCTGTGGTAGCCGGTCGCTAGCCCCTCGCTAGTTTGTGGTAGCCGGTCGCTGACTCTCGCTGGTTTCTGTGGTAGCTGGTCGCTGACTCTCGCTGGTTCTGTGGTAGCTGGTCGCTGACTCGCTGGTTTCTGTGGTAGCTGGTCGCTGACTCGCTGGTTTCTGTGGTAGCTGGTCGCTGACTCTCGCTGGTTTCAGTGGTAGCTGGTCGCTGACTTCGCTGGTTTCTCAGTGGTAGCTGGTCGCTGACTCCCGCTGGTTTCTGTGGTAGCTGGGGTCGCTGACTTCGCTGGTTTCTGTGGTAGCTGGTCGCTGACTCCCGCTGGTCTGTGGTAGCTGGTCGCTGACTCGCTGGCTTTCTGTGGTAGCTGGTCGCTAGCCCCCGCTAGTTTGTGGTAGCTGGTCGCTGACTCCGCTGGCTCTGTGGTAGCTGGTCGCTGACTCCGCTGGCTCTGTGGTAGCTGGTCGCTGACTCGCTGGCTCTGTGGTAGCTGGTCGCTGACTCCCGCTGGCTCTGTGGTAGCTGGTCGCTGACTCCCGCTGGCTCTGTGTGGTAGCTGGTCGCTGACTCCTGGGCTCTGTGGTGGTAGCTGGTCGCTGAATGGGGCTGGCTCAGTGGTAGCTGGTAGCTAGCCCCCGCTATCTCTGTGGTAGTCGGTCGCCGTCTCCCGCTGGCTCTGTGCTAGACGGTTACTGACTCCCGCTGACTGAATGGTAGCTGGTCGCTAACCCCCGCTATCTCTGTGGTAGCTGGTCGCTGCCTCCTGCTGGCTCTGTGGTAGCTGGTCGCTGACTCGCTGGCTCTGTGGTAGCTGGTCGCTGACTCCGCTGGCTCTGTGGTAGCCGGTCGCTAGCCCCTCGCTATCTTCTGTGGTAGCCGGTCGCTGACTCCCTGGTTTCTGTGGTAGCTGGTCGCCAGTCCCCGCTAGCTCTGTGGTAGCTGGTCGCTGACTCTCGCTGGTTTCTGTGGTAGCTGGTCGCTGACTCGCTGGCTCTGTGGTAGGCGGTCGCTGCCCCCGCTAGTTTCTGTGGTAGCTGGTCGCTGACTCGCTGGTTTCTGTGTAGCTGTCGCTGGACTCGCTGGTTTCTGTGGTAGCTGGTCGCTGACTCGCTGGCTCTGTGGTAGCTGGTCGCTGACTCGCTGGCTGGCTCTGTGGTAGCTGGTCGCTAGCCTCGCTAGTTTCTGTGGTAGCTGGTCGCTGACTTCGCTGGTTTCTGTGGTAGCTGGTCGCTGACTCCCGCTGGTTTCTGTGGTAGCTGGTCGCTGACTCGCTGGTTTCTGTGGTAGCTGGTCGCTGACTCGCTGGTTTCTGTGGTAGCTGGTCGCTGACTCGCTGGCTCAGTGGTAGCTGGTCGCTGACTCGCTGGCTCTGTGGTAGCTGGTCGCTGGCTCCTCGCTAGTTTCTGTGGTAGCTGGTCGCTGACTCCCGCTGGCTCTGTGGTAGCTGGTCGCTGACTCGCTAGTTTGTGGTAGCTGGTCGCTGGCTCGCTGGTTTCTGTGGTAGCTGGTCGCTGACTCTGTGGTAGCTGGTCGCCAGCCTCGCTGGTTTCTGTGGTAGCTGGTCGCTGACTCGCTGGTTTCTGTGGTAGCTGGTCGCTGACTCGCTGGCTTTGTGGTAGCTGGTCGCTGACTCCGCTGGTTTCTGTGGTAGCTGGTCGCTGACTCCCCGCTGGTTTCTGTGGTAGCTGGTCGCTGACTCGCTGGCTCTGTGGTAGTCGCTGACTCCCCGCTTTCTGTGGTAGCTGGTCGCTGACTCGCTGGCTCTGTGGTAGCTGGTCGCTAGCCCTCGCTGGCTCTGTGGTAGCTGGTCGCTGGCTCGCTGGTTTCTGTGGTAGCTGGTCGCTGACTCGCTGGCTCTGTGGTAGCTGGTCGCTGACTCTCGCTGGTTTCTGTGGTAGCCGGTCGCTGACTCGCTGTGGTAGCTGGTCGCTGACTCCCGCTGGCTCTGTGGTAGCTGGTCGCTGACTCCGCTGGTTTCTGTGGTAGCTGGTCGCTGACTCCCGCTGGCTTTCTGTGGTAGCTGGTCGCTGACTCTCGCTGGCTCTGTGGTAGCTGGTCGCTGACTCCCGCTGGCTCTGTGGTAGCTGGTCGCTGACTCGCTGGCTCTGTGGTAGCTGGTCGCTGACTCTCGCTGGTTTCTGTGGTAGCTGGTCGCTGACTCGCTGGCTCTGTGGTAGCTGGTCGCTAGCCTCGCTGGTTCTGTGGTAGCTGGTCGCTGACTCCGCTGGCTCTGTGGTAGCTGGTCGCTAGCCCCCGCTGCTCTGTGGTAGCTGGTCGCTGACTCTCGCTGGCCCTGTGGTAGCTGGTCGCTGACTCCGCTGGTTTCTGTGGTAGCTGGTCGCTGACTCGCTGGCTCTGTGGTAGCTGGTCGCTGACTCGCTGGTTTCTGTGGTAGCTGGTCGCTGACTCCCGCTGGCTCTGTGGTAGCTGGTCGCTGACTCCCGCTGGCTTAGTGGTAGCTGGTCGCTAGCCCCCACAATCTCTGTGGAAGCCGGTCGCTGGCTCCCGCTAGTTCTGTGGTAGCCGGTCGCTAGCCCCCGCTGGCTCTGTGGTAGCTGGTCGCTGACTCCCGCTGGCTCTGTGGTAGCTGGTCGCTGACTTCGCTGGTTTCTGTGGTAGCTGGTCGCTGACCCCGCTGGTTTCTGTGGTAGCTGGTCGCTAGCCTCGCTAGTTCTGTGGTAGCTGGACTTTCGCTGGCTCTGTGGTAGCTGGTCGCTGACTCCCGCTGGCTCTGTGGTAGCTGGTCGCTGACTCCCGCTAGCTCTGTGGTAGCTGGTCGCTGACTCCCGCTGGCTCTGTGGTAGCTGGTCGCTGACTCTCGCTGGTTTCAGTGGTAGCTGGTCGCTGACTCGCTGGCTCTGTGGTAGCTGGTCGCTGACTCTCGCTTTCTGTGGTAGCTGGTCGCTAGCCCCTCGCTATCTCTGTGGTAGCTGGTCGCTGACTCCCGCTGGCTCTGTGGTAGCCGGTCGCTAGCTCCCCGCTAGCTCTGTGGTAGCTGGTCGCTGACTCGCTGGTTTCAGGTAGCTGGTCGCTAGGCCCTCGCTAGCTCTGTGGTAGCTGGTCGCTGACTCGCTGGTTTCTGTGGTAGCTGGTCGCTGACTCGCTGGTTTCTGTGGTAGCTGGTCGCTGACTCGCTGGCTCTGTGGTAGCTGGTCGCTGACTCGCTGGTTTCTGTGGTAGCTGGTCGCTGACTCTCGCTGGCTCAGGTAGCTGGTCGCTGACTCCCGCTGGCTCTGTGGTAGCCGGTCGCTAGGCCCTCGCTAGTTTCTGTGGTAGCTGGTCGCTGACTCGCTGGTTTCTGTGGTAGCTGGTCGCTGACTCCCAATGGCTCTGTGGTAGCCGGTCGCTAGCCCCCGCTGGCTCTGTGGTAGCCGGTCGCTGACTGCCGCTGGCTCTGTGGTAGCCGGTCGCCAGCCCCCGCAAGCTCTGTGGTAGCCGGTCGCTGACTCGCCGCTGGCTCAGTGGTAGCTGGTCGCTGACTCGCTGGTTTCAGTGGTAGCTGGTCGCTGACTCCCGCTGGTTTGGTAGCTGGTCGCTGCCCCGCTGGTTTCTGTGGTAGCTGGTCGCCAGCCCCCGCTAGCTCTGTGGTAGCTGGTCGCTGACTCGCTGGTTCTGTGGTAGCTGGTCGCTGACTCGCTGGCTCTGTGGTAGCTGGTCGCTGACTCCCGCTGGCTCTGTGGTAGCTGGTCGCTGACTCCGCTGGCTCTGGTAGCTGGTCGCTAGCCCCTCGCTAGTTCTGTGGTAGCTGGTCGCTGACTCCCGCTGGCTCTGTGGTAGCCGGTCGCTGACTCGCTGGCTCTGTGGTAGCTGGTCGCTGACTTCGCTGGCTCAGTGGTAGCTGGTCGCTGACTCGCTGGTTTCTGTGGTAGCCGGTCGCTAGCACCCGCTAGTTTCTGTGGTAGCCGGTCGCTGACTTCGCTGGTTTCTGTGGTAGCCGGGTCGCTGACTCCCGCTGGCTCTGTGGTAGCTGGTCGCTAGCCCCTCGCTAGTTTCTGTGGTAGCTGGTCGCTGACTCGCTGGTTTCTGTGGTAGCTGGTCGCTGACTCCCGCTGGCTCTGTGGTAGCTGGTCGCTAGACTCCCCCGCTAGTTTCTGTGGTAGCTGGTCGCTGACTCGCTGGTTCTGTGGTAGCTGGTCGCTGACTCGCTGGTCTGTGGTAGCTGGTCGCGCCCCCCGCTGGCTCTGTGGTAGCTGGTCGCTGACTCGCTGGCTCTGTGGTAGCTGGTCGCTGACTCTAGCTGGCTCTGTGGTAGCTGGTCGCTGACTCGCTGGCTCTGTGGTAGCTGGTCGCTGACTCGCTGGTTTCTGTGGTAGCTGGTCGCTGACTTCGCTGGTTCTGTGGTAGCTGGTCGCTAGCCCCTGCTAGCTCTGTGGTAGCTGGTCGCTGACTCGCTGGCTCAGTGGTAGCTGGTCGCTGACTCTCGCTGGTTTCAGTGGTAGCCGGTCGCTGACCCGCTAGTTTCTGTGGTAGCTGGTCGCTGACTCGCTGGTTCTGTGGTAGCTGGTCGCTGACCTCGCTGGCTCTGTGGTAGCCGGGTCGCTGACTCGCTGGCTCTGTGGTAGCTGGTCGCTGCCTCGCTGGCTCTGTGGTAGCTGGTCGCTGACTCTCGCTGGTTTCTGTGGTAGCTGGTCGCTGACTCGCTGGCTCGTGGTAGCTGGTCGCTAGCCCCGCTAGTTTCTGTGGTAGCTGGTCGCTGACTCGCTGGTTTCTGTGGTAGCTGGTCGCTGACTCTCGCTGGTTTCTGTGGTAGCTGGTCGCTGACTCGCTGGCTCTGTGGTAGCTGGTCGCTGACTCCCGCTGGCTCTGTGGTAGCTGGTCGCTGACTCCCGCTGGCTCTGTGGTAGCTGGTCGCTGACTCCCCGCTGGCTCTGTGGTAGCCGGGTCGCTGACTCGCTGGTTTCAGTGGTAGCTGGTCGCTAGCCCCTCGCTAGCTCTGTGGTAGCTGGTCGCTGACTCGCTGGTTTCTGTGGTAGCTGGTCGCTGACTCCCGCTGGTTTCTGTGGTAGCTGGTCGCTAGCCCTCGCTAGTTTCTGTGGTAGCCGGTCGCTGACTCCCGCTGGTTTCTGTGGTAGCTGGTCGCTGACTTCGCTGGTTTCTGTGGTAGCTGGTCGCTGACTCCGCTGGTTTCTGTGGTAGCTGGTCGCTGACTCGCTGGTTTCTGTGGTAGCTGGTCGCTGACTCTCGCTGGTTTCTGTGGTAGCTGGTCGCTGACTCGCTGGCTCTGTGGTAGCTGGTCGCTGACTCCCGCTGGCTCTGTGGTAGCTGGTCGCTGACTCGCTGGCTCTGTGGTAGCTGGTCGCTGGCCTCCGCTGGCCCTGTGGTAGCCGGTCGCTGACTTCGCTGGTTTGTGGTAGCTGGTCGCTGACTCCCCGCTGGTTCTGTGGTAGCTGGTCGCTGACTTCGCTGGCTCTGTGGTAGCTGGTCGCTAGCTCCCCGCTAGCTCTGTGGTAGCTGGGTCGCTGACTCCCGCTGGCTCTGTGGTAGCTGGTCGCTGACTCGCTGGCTCTGTGGTAGCTGGTCGCTGACTCCCGCTGGCTCTGTGGTAGCTGGTCGCTGACTCGCTGGTTTCTCAGTGGTAGCTGGTCGCTGACTCCCGCTGGCTCTGTGTGGTAGCTGGTCGCTGACTCCCGCTGGCTCTGTGGTAGCTGGTCGCTGACTCGCTGGCTCAGTGGTAGCTGGTCGCTGACTCGCTGGCTCTGTGGTAGCTGGTCGCTGACTCCCGCTGGCTCTGTGGTAGTCGCTGGACTCGCTGGCTCAGGTAGCTGGTCGCTGAACCCCGCTATCTCTGTGGTAGCTGGTCGCTGGATCCTGCTGGCTCTGTGGTAACTGGTCGCTGACTACCGCTGGCTCTGTGGTAGCTGGTCGCTGACTTCGCTGGTTTCAGTGGTAGCTGGTCGCTGACTCGCTGGCTCTGTGGTAGCTGGTCGCTGACTCGCTATTCAGTGGTAGCCGGTCGCTGACTCGCTGGCTCTGTGGTAGCTGGTCGCCAGACTCCCGCTAGCTCTGTGGTAGCTGGTCGCTGACTCTCGCTGGTTTCTGTGGTAGCTGGTCGCTGACTCGCTGGCTCTGTGGTAGTTGGTCGCTAGCCCCCGCTAGTTTCTGTGGTAGCTGGTCGCTGACTCCGCTGGCTTTCTGTGGTAGCTGGTCGCTGACTCCCGCTGGCTCTGTGGTAGCTGGTCGCTGACTCGCTGGCTCTGTGGTAGCTGGTCGCTGACTCGCTGGCTCTGTGGTAGCTGGTCGCTGACTCGCTAGCTCTGTGGTAGCCGGTCGCTGAGCCTCGCTGGTCTGTGGTAGCTGGTCGCTGACTCGCTGGTTTCTGTGGTAGCTGGTCGCTGACTCGCTGGTTTCTGTGGTAGCTGGTCGCTGACTCCCGCTGGTTTCTGTGGTAGCTGGTCGCTGACTCGCTGGCTCAGTGGTAGCTGGACTGACTCCTCGCTGGTCTGTGGTAGCTGGTCGCTGACTCCCGCTGGTTTCTGTGGTAGCTGGTCGCTGACTCGCTGGCTCTGTGGTAGCTGGTCGCTAGCCCTCGCTGGCTCTGTGGTAGCTGGTCGCTGGCTCCTCGCTGGTTTCTGTGGTAGCTGGTCGCTGACTCGCTGGCTCTGTGGTAGCTGGTCGCTGACTCCGCTGGTTTCTGTGGTAGCCGGTCGCTGACTCGCTAGATCTGTGGTAGCTGGTCGCTGACTCCCGCTGGCTCTGTGGTAGCTGGTCGCTGGCTCCCGCTGGCTCTGTGGTAGCCGGTCTCTAGCCCCCGCTAGCTCTGTGGTAGCTGGTCGCTGACTCCCGCTGGCTCTGTGGTAGCCGGTCGCTGACTCCCGCTGGTTCTCTGGTAGCCGGTCGCTGACTCGCTGGCTCTGTGGTAGCTGGTCGCTAGCCCTCGCTGCTCTGTGGTAGCTGGTCGCTGACTCCGCTGGTTTCTGTGGTAGCTGGTCGCTGACTCGCTGGCTCTGTGGTAGCTGGTCGCTGGCTCCTCGCTGGCTCTGTGGTAGCTGGTCGCTGACTCGCTGGTTTCTGTGGTAGCTGGTTCTGTGGTAGCTGGTCGCTGGCTCCCGCTGGTTTCTGTGGTAGCTGGTCGCTGACCCTCGCTGGCTCTGTGGTAGCCGGTCGCTGACTCGCTGGCTCTGTGGTAGCTGGTCGCTGACGCCTCTCTGGCTCTGTGGTAGCTGGTCGCTGACTCCCGCTGGCTCTGTGGTAGCTGGTCGCTGACTCGCTGGTTTCTGTGGTAGCTGGTCGCTGACTCCGCTGGCTCTGTGGTAGCTGGTCGCTGACTCGCTGGTTTCTGTGGTAGCTGGTCGCTGGCTCAGTGGTAGCTGGTCGCTGACTCCCGCTGGTCTGTGGTAGCTGGTCGCTGGCTCCCGCTAGCTCTGTGGTAGCTGGTCGCTGACTCCCGCTGGTTCTGTGGTAGCTGGTCGCTGACTCCGCTGGCTCTGTGGTAGCTGGTCGCTAGCCCCCGCTAGTTTCTGTGGTAGCTGGTCGCTGACTCGCTGGTTCTGTGGTAGCTGGTCGCTGACTCCTGGCTCTGTGGTAGCTGGTCGCCAGCCCCGCTGGCTCTGTGGTAGCTGGTCGCTGACTTCGCTGGCTCTGTGGTAGCCGGGTCGCTGACTCTCGCTATTCTCTGTGGTAGCTGGTCGCTGACTCAAATGGCTCTGTGGTAGCTGGTCGCTAGCCCTCGCTAGTTCTGTGGTAGCCGGTCGCTGACTCCCGCTGGCTGTGGTAGCTGGTCGCTGACTCGCTGGTTTCTGTGGTAGCTGGTCGCTGACTCGCTGGTTTCTGTGGTAGCTGGTCGCTGACTCGCTGGTTCTGTGGTAGCTGGTCGCTGACTCTCGCTGGTTTCTGTGGTAGCTGGTCGCTGACTCCCGCTGGTTCTGTGGTAGCTGGTCGCTGACTCCCGCTGGTTTCTGTGGTAGCTGGTCGCTGACTCGCTGGTTTCTGTGGTAGCTGGTGGTTTCTGTGGTAGCTGGTCGCTAGCCCTCGCTAGGTCTGTGGTAGCCGGTCGCTGACTCCCAATGGCTCTGTGGGAGCCGGTCGCTAGCCCCCACTAGCTCTGTGGTAGCCGGACGTTGACTTCCGCTGGCCCTGTGGTAGCTGGTCACTGACTCCCGCTGGCTCTGTGGTAGCTGGTCGCTGACTCCCGCTGGCTCATTGGTAGCTGGTCGCTGACTCCCGCTGGCTCTGTGGTAGCTGGTCGCTGACTCCCACTGGCTTTCTGTGGTAGCTGGTCGCTGGCTCTGTGGTAGGCTGGTCGCTGACTCCCGCTGGTTTCTGTGGTAGCTGGTCGCTAGCCCCCGCTATCTCTGTGGTAGCCGGTCGCTGACTCCCACTGGCTCTGTGGTAGCCGGTCGCTAGCCCCCGCTAGCTCTGTGGTAGCTGGTCGCTGACTCCCGCTGGCTCTGTGGTAGCTGGTCGCGGACTCCCGCTGGCTCTGTGGTAGCTGGTCGCTGACACCCGCTGGCTCTGTGGTAGCCGGTCGCTAGCCCCCGCTATCTCTGTGGTAGCCGGTCACTGACTCCCAATGGCTCTGTGGTAGCTGGTCGCTGACGCCCTCTGGCTCTGTGGTAGCCGGTCGCTGACTCGCTGGTTTCTGTGGTAGCTGGTCGCTGACTCCGCTGGCTCTGTGGTAGCTGGTCGCTGACTCTCGCTGGTTTCAGTGGTAGCTGGTCGCTGACTCTCGCTGGTTTCTGTGGTAGCTGGTCGCTGACTCGCTGGCTCTGGTAGCTGGTCGCTAGCCCCTCGCTGGCTCTGTGGTAGCTGGTCGCTGACTCGCTGGTTTCTGTGGTAGCTGGTCGCTGACTCCCGCTGGTTTCTGTGGTAGCTGGTCGCTGACTCGCTGGCTGTGGTAGCCGTCGCTAGGCCCCGCTAGTTCTGTGGTAGCTGGTCGCTGACTCCCGCTGGTTTCTGTGGTAGCTGGTCGCTGACTCGCTGGCTCTGTGTGGTAGCTGGTCGCTGACTCGCTGGTCTGTGGTAGCTGGTCGCTGACTCCCGCTGGCTCTGTGGTAGCTGGTCGCTGACTCCCGCTGGTTTCTGTGGTAGCTGGTCGCTGACTCGCTGGCTCTGTGGTAGCTGGTCGCTAGCCCCGCTAGCTCTGTGGTAGCTGGTCGCTGACTCGCTGGCTCTGTGGTAGCTGCTCTGTGGTAGCTGGTCGCTGTCTCCCGCTGGCTTTCTGTGGTAGCCGGTCGCTGACTCGCTGGCTCTGTGGTAGCTGGTCGCCAGCCCTCTCGCTATCTCTGTGGTAGCCGGCCGCTAGCCCCCGCTAGCTCTGTGGTAGCTGGTCGCTGACTGCCGCTGGCTCAGTGGTAGCTGGTCGCTGGCTCCCGCTGGCTCTGTGGTAGCCGGTCGCTGACTCCCGCTGGCTCTGTGGTAGCCGATCGCTAGCCCCCGCTAGCTCTGTGGTAGCTGGTCGCTGACTTCCGCCGGCTCTCTGGTAGCTGGTCGCTGACTCGCTGGTTTCTGTGGTAGCTGGTCGCTGACTCGCTGGCTCTGTGGTAGCTGGTCGCTGACTCGCTGGCTCTGTGGTAGCTGGTCGCTGGCTCCGCTGGCTCTGTGGTAGCCGGGTCGCTGACTCGCTGGTTTCTGTGGTAGCCGGTCGCTAGCCCCGCTATCTCTGTGGTAGCTGGTCGCTGACTCCCGCTGGTTTCTGTGGTAGCTGGTCGCTGACTCGCTGGCTCTGTGGTAGCTGGTCGCTGACTCTCGCTGGTTTCTGTGGTAGCTGGTCGCTGACTCGCTAGCTTTGGTAGCTGGTCGCTGACTCGCTGGTTTCTGTGGTAGCTGGTCGCCAGCCCCCGCTAGCTCTGTGGTAGCTGGTCGCTGACTCCCGCTGGCTCTGTGGTAGCTGGTCGCTGGCTCCCGCTGGCTCTGTGGTAGCCGGTCGCTAGCCCCCGCTGGGTCTGTGGTGGCTGGTCGCTGACTCCCGCTGACTCAATGGTAGCTGGTCGCTAGCCCCCGCTATCTCTGTGGTAGCCGGTCGCTGACTCCCGCTGGCTCTGTGGTAGCCGGTTACTGACTCCCGCTGACTCAATGGTAGCTGGTCGCTAACCCCCGCTATCTCTGTGGTAGGTGGTCGCTGGCTCCTGCTGGCTGTGTGGTAGCTGGTCGCTGACTCCCGCTGGCTCTGTGGTAGCTGGTCGCTGACTCCCGCTGTCTCAGTGGTAGCTGGTCGCTGACTCCCGCTGGCTCTGTGGTAGCCGGTCGCTAGCCCCCGCTATCTCTGCGGTAGCCGGTCGCTGACACCAAATGGCTCTGTGGTAGCTGGTCGCTAGTCCCCGCTAGCTCTGTGGTAGCTGGTCGCTGACTCCCGGTGGCTCAGTGGTAGCTGGTCGCTGACTCCCACTGGCTCTGTGGTAGCCGGTCGCTAGCCCCCGCTAGCTCTGTGGTAGCTGGTCGCTGACTCCTGCTGGCTCTGTGGTAGCTGGTCGCTGACTCCCGCTGGCTCTGTGGTAGCTGGTCACTGGCTCCTGCTGGCTCTGTGGTAGCTGGTCGCTGACTCCCGCTGGCTCTGTGGTAGCTGGTCGCTAGCCCCCGCTAGCTCTGTGGTAGCCGGTCGCTGACTCCCGCTGGCTCTGTGGTAGCTGGTAGCTGACTCCCGCTGGTTCTCTGTGGTAGCTGGTCGCTGACTCGCTGGTTTCTGTGGTAGCTGGTCGCTGACTCCCGCTGGTTTCTGTGGTAGCTGGTCGCTGACTCCCGCTGGCTCAGTGGTAGCTGGTCGCTGACTCGCTGGTTTCTGTGGTAGCTGGTCGCTGGCTCCCGCTAGTTCTGTGGTAGCTGGTCGCTGACTCCCGCTGGTTTCTGTGGTAGCTGGTCGCTGCCCTCGCTAGTTCTGTGGTAGCTGGTCGCTGACTCCCCGCTGGTTTCTGTGGTAGCTGGTCGCTGACTCCCGCTGGCTCTGTGGTAGCTGGTCGCTAGCCCCTTCGCTGGCTCTGTGGTAGCTGGTCGCTGACTCCCGCTGGCTCTGTGGTAGCTGGTCGCTGACTCGCTGGCTCTGTGGTAGCTGGTCGCTGGCTCTCGCTGGTGGTAGCTGGTCGCTAGCCCTCGCTGGCTCTGTGGTAGCTGGTCGCTGACTCCCGCTGGCTCTGTGGTAGCCGGGTCGCTAGCCCCTCGCTAGCTCTGTGGTAGCTGGTCGCTGACTCCTGCTGGTTTCTGTGGTAGCTGGTCGCTGACTCCCGCTGGCTCTGTGGTAGCTGGTCGCTAGCCCCAGCTAGTTTCTGTGGTAGCTGGTCGCTGACTCCCGCTGGCTCTGTGGTAGCTGGTAGCTGACTCGCTGGTTTCTGTGGTAGCTGGTCGCTGACTCCCGCTGGCTCTGTGGTAGCTGGTCGCTGACTCCCGCTGGCTCTGTGGTAGCTGGTCGCTGACTCTCGCTGGCTCTGTGGTAGCTGGTCGCTGGCTCCCGCTGGCTCTGTGGTAGCTGGTCGCTGACTCCCGCTGGCTCTGTGGTAGCTGGTCGCTGACTCCCGCTGGCTCTGTGGTAGCTGGTCGCTGACTCCCGCTGGCTCTGTGGTAGCCGGTCGCTAGCCCCCGCTGGCTCTGTGGTAGCCGGTCGCTGACTCCCGCTGGCTCTGTGGTAGCCGGTCGCTAGCCCCCGCTGGCTCTGTGGTAGCCGGTCGCTGACTCCCGCTGGCCCTGTGGTAGCTGGTCACTGACTTCCGCTGGCTCTGTGGTAGCTGGTCACTGACTCCCGCTGGCTCATTGGTAGCTGGTCGCTGACTCCCGCTGGCTCTGTGGTAGCTGGTCGCTGACTCCCACTGGCTCTGTGGTAGCTGGTCGCTGACTTCGCTGGGTCTGTGGTGGCTGGTCGCTGACTCCCGCTGACTCAATGGTAGCTGGTCGCTAGCCCCCGCTATCTCTGTGGTAGCCGGTCGCTGACTCCCGCTGGCTCTGTGGGAGCCGGTCGCTAGGCCCCGCTAGCTCTGTGGTAGGTGGTCGCTGACTCCCGCTGGCTCTGTGATAGGTGGTCGCTGACTCCCGCTGGCTCTGTGGTAGCTGGTCGCTGACACCCGCTGGCTCTGTGGTAGCCGGTCGCTAGCCCCCGCTATCTCTGTGGTAGCCGGTCACTGACTCCCAATGGCTCTGTGGTAGCTGGTCGCTGACGCCCTCTGGCTCTGTGGTAGCCGGTCGCGAGGCCCCGCTAGCTCTGTGGTAGCTGGTCGCTGACTCCCGCTGGCTCTGTGGTAGCCGGTCGCTGACTCTCGCTGGCTCAGTGGTAGCTGGTCGCTGACTCCCGCTGGCTCTGTGGTGGCTGGTCGCTGACTCCCGCTGGCTCAATGGTAGCTGGTCGCTAGCCCCCGCTATCTCTGTGGTAGCCGGTCGCTGACTCCCACTGGCTCTGTGGTAGCCGGTCGCTAGCCCCCGCTAGCTCTGTGGTAGCTGGTCGCTGACTCCCGCTGGCTGTATGGTAGCCGGTCGCTAGGCCCCGCTAGCTCTGTGGTAGCTGGTCGCTCACTCCCGCTGGCTCTGTGGTAGCTGGTCGCTGACTCCCGCTTGCTCTGTGGTAGCTGGTCGCGGACTCCCGCTGGCTCTGTGGTAGCTGGTCGCTGTCTCTCGCTGGCTCTCTGGTAGCTGGTCGCTGACTCCCGCTGGTTTCTGTGGTAGCTGGTCGCTGACTCCTCGCTGGTTTCTGTGGTGGCTGGTCGCTGACTTCGCTGGCTCTGTGGTAGCTGGTCGCTAGCCCCCGCTATCTCTGTGGTAGCCGGTCGCTGACTCCCACTGGCTCTGTGGTAGCCGGTCGCTAGCCCCCGCTAGCTCTGTGGTAGCTGGTCGCTGACTCCCGCTGGCTCTGTGGTAGCCGGTCGCTAGGCCCCGCTAGCTCTGTGGTAGCTGGTCGCTGACTCCCGCTGGCTCTGTGGTAGCTGGTCGCCGACTCCCGCTGGCTCTGTGGTAGCTGGTCGCTGACTCCCGCTGGCTCTGTGGTAGCTGGTCGCTGTCTCCCGCTGGCTCTGTGGTAGCCGGTCGATAGCCCCCGCTGGCTCTGTGGTAGCCGGTCGCTAGCCCCCGCTATCTCTGTGGTAGCCGGTCGCTAGCCCCCGCTAGCTCTGTGGTAACTGGTCGCTGACTGCCGCTGGCTCAGTGGTAGCTGGTCGCTGACTGCCGCTGGCTCAGTGGTAGCTGGTCGCTGACTCCCGCTGGCTCTGTGGTAGCTGGTCGCTGACTCCCGCTGGCTCTGTGGTAGCTGGTCGCTGGCTCCCGCTGGCTCAGTGGTAGCCGGTCGCTGACTCTCGCTGGCTCTGTGGTAGCCGGTCGCTAGGCCCCGCTAGCTCTGTGGTAGCTGGTCGCTGACTCCCACTGGCTCAGTGGTAGCTGGTCGCTGACTCCCGCTGGCTCTGTGGTAGCTGGTCGCTGACTCCCGCTGGCTCTGTGGTAGCTGGTCGCTGACTCTCGCTGGCTCTGTGGTAGCTCGTCGCTGGCTCCCGCTGGCTCTGTGGTAGCCGGTCGCTGACTCCCATTGGCTCTGTGGTAGCCGGTCGCTAGCCCCCGCTAGCTCTGTGGTAGCTGGTCGCTGACTCCCGCTGGCTCTGTGGTAGCTGGTCGCTGACTCCCGCTAGCTCTGTGGTAGCTGGTCGCTGACTCTCGCTGGCTCTGTGGTAGCTGGTCGCTGACTCCCGCTAGCACTTTGGTAGCCGGTCGCTAGCCCCCGCTGGCTCTGTGGTAGCTGGTCGCCAGCCCCCGCTAGCTCTGTGGTAGCTGGTCGCTGACTCCCGCTGGCTCTGTGGTAGCTGGTCGCTGGCTCCCGCTGGCTCTGTGGTAGCCGGTCGCTAGCCCCCGCTAGCTCTGTGGCAGCTGGTCGCTGACTCCCGCTGGCTCTGTGGTAGCTGGTCGCTGACTCCCGCTGGCTCTGTGGTAGCCGGTCGCCGACTCACGCTGGCTCCTATAAAATGGTCTGTTAATCTTTTTATTTTATATAATAAATAGAGGTGCAGTCATGTCATTTGTGTAGGTCGCCTGAGGCAGCAGAAGAGGATAATAACATATTAAGACTGTAAAATTTCTGATAATAATTTGAAATTATGCTTTTTTGCTAAAGCATTATGATTACATAAGTGTCATTATAATGGTGTATAATTGTACCAAGGTTTATAAAGTATTACAAGTGTGGACGTAATGTATTATAATCAAGCGTCTCTAATGTTTTATACCTGCATACTCAATGCAGGTATAAAACATTAAAAAGCCTATAGCCTTATAAAGCCTACATTATAAAGCCTTTATAAAACATTATAAAGGCTTGATTATAAAACATTACATCCACACTTGTAATACTTTATAAACCTTGGTACAAGTTCTTATACATGGTTATACTTATAGTGACACTTATGAAGCATTATACATGCATTATAATGTCTTATGTATGTGCTTCTAATGCATTATAAACTAGACCTTTAAGTAAAGTGTTACCAAACATTTCAATAGTTTGTATTAGAGCAGTTCAGTAGTTTGTGTTATTCTAAAAGTTTGGTGATTTTGTGTTTGGTCCGTTTTGTCTTAGTGTGTATGAGGTACCTTTTTGTATGTGTATGTGATTGAGGGAGCTCTGTGTGTGTGGGCTTGAAGAAAGTGTGAGTGTATCTGTAACTGCAGTTTTTGCTCTGTTTCTTCTTTCTGGGGGTTTATATGTTTCTTGGGGACAATAAGGTTACTGAGAAAAAGTGGACTAATTGAAGGTTTGTGCCAAAGCTTGGATTGTAACATATGTATCTACATGTGTATGAATTCAGGCGGCAGCATAATGCTGGCAAATTGTCCAGGGATTGTTGTCTCTAAATAAGTCACTGCTCCAGGAAGATCTGAATTGTTTTGAACATAAGTCTGTTAACCCTTTAGGGAACAAGCTGTTCAAGCATCACTGAAACTAGAACTTTGCATAAGAGACAATGAATCAGGTCAGCTGGAGCTCCTAAAGCTTCAGGAGTAAATGAACCACTTGTCTGACTCCATATCAGACAATGGGCTTGTTAGCACAGCCTTCTGTGTGTGTGTGTGCATGGGTGACGTTTACTGGTCGGGAGCTGATAGTACACTGGAAGTCTCGGATACATTTAGGGGCGGAGCAAAGGGGTGTGTCTTGCAGCTGCGGTGAAATTTGACCCTCCCTACTTGTCACAGAGGCAAATCACCGTCTTCTCTATCACCCCCGAGTTGAACAAACAATTATGGAGGACACAAACAGAGATTGTTTAAATTCTCTGTTTACAAGTTTTGCCCCAAGTGTGCATGCCCACTGTTTTTTTGTCTGTTTCCGCTTGTTTCCGTCACATTGCTACAGCGCCCCAAGAGTTCTGGCATGTGTTTTACAGCGCTTTTGATGCGTGATCGCATTTACCGCGATTAGGGCCACTTGAAGAAATAAAAAAAATAAATGAAACCTCGAAAATCTTCGAGAAAAAACTCGAAATTTCTGTGTTTATGAAGTCACATATTTATGACTTAAAAAAGTAATACATTTGTGACTTTATAAAGTTGCAAATTTGCGACTTTATATACTCGAAAATTTGATATAAACTCATATTTTGGGTCAATTGATCAACGTAGTTCCCAACCCGGCCCTTCATTTTAATCAATCTGATGAAGACTGTGAGCTAAAACCTCATTTTCATCCAAATGAGCCTCTTTTGAGCCAGAAAGCTTCACTTTGTCTCAATGAACTGCAGTGATGGCTGGCTCGCCAGTTTAGGGACCGATGGCAAATTACCATATTGGAGTAATAGTGTAAATGGAAATTCAGTAACTTAACCAGAAGGACATATAACTTCTTTATAATAACAGCACACATAAATAACCATAGGTTGTTTATAGTAGATGTCATAGTTTATTAAGATTTAGGATATTTTAGAAATAGTTTTAATGCCATTTGTTTTTTTTTAATTATTATTGTTGACATACTGTACTGTGTATTTATTAATAGGTAATGACTTTAAAAACTGCAATAACTTTACTGTTTGACTGTAGTGGCACCAAAGCCACTAGCCAAAGCCAGTTTATAATACAGCTCTATAAGATGAATATGTTTAAATTCAATCATATAGCTTTTTACATAAAAAAGTATATTCATAAATAGGTAATGAATATCAGAACTGTCGTAACTTAACTGTTGTTGACTGTAGGAACACCAAACCTATCTATCTATCTATCTATCTATCTATCTATCTATCTATCTATCTATCTATCTATCTATCTATCTATCTAGATAGATAGTTTTGACCCAAGTGTGCATGCCCACTGTTTTTTCGTCTGTTTCCACTCGTTTCCGTCTTATTGTTACAGTGCCCCAAGAGGTCTGGCATGTGTTTTATAGCGTTTTGATGCGTATCGAGTGCATTCATGTACACACGCATTTTCTGAGACGCCTTCGCCTTGATTACGATGGTTTTGGAAACTGTTAAGCCGCTTTTGTCTTCGTGTGGACGGGCCTTAGATGTAAGCGGCATCGAGCATTGTTTCAAATGATTTACCTTATGGTTGATGGATTTATGTGACATTTGTTTTTCTCCTTTTTCAATTGGGGTGCATATGAGAGAGGAGCCGTGGATTTTTGACACAGTGGGGTGACGAAAAGCTGAACCAGATCGAGACTGTGCTTCCAAGTCCTGGATCCAGCCCAAGTTCAGGTGTGACTTTATCCACAAACTCTTTCATATAACATCTGCATTCTGCTTATGTGTGCACATTTATACAGGTTGGAAATGTTGATCTAAATGAAATCTAAGACTCGTTTACCGTTTTCTGTTTGGCAATCGAAAATCCAAGAACGGAAAACAAGCCTTTATCTTATATTTATTATGGGTTTATTTTTACGCAAGTAGGGATATAAAATACGGCCGTCATTCCTTTCGTAAAGCTTGCTTTGCCTTCACCCGGAAGCACACTAAAAGAATATAGATATATAGTGAGAATTTGAAACTGAAGTTATAGAGAAACAATTATGGTTACGGATGAGGTTTTGAAATTGGCTTAAAGTGTGGCAAACTAATAATTTCACTAGAGGGCAGTAATACTCCGTAGTGTAGCTTCAGAAGCAGAATAAGGAGAAGAAGCAGCAGCGCAGAAGAAGGAAGTGCTTCAGGGTGAAGGCAAAGCAAGCTTTAAGAAAGGAATTATGGCCGTTAGGAGGGATGGATCTCTTTATCCCGACTTGTATAAAAATAAACCCGTAATAGATATCAGATAAAGGCTTGTTTTCCATTTTTGGATTTTCGATTACCAAACGAAAAAGGGGAAAGAGTCGATCTCCAAGGGGAATGATTTCTTCGTTGATAAAAAACTCAATGGTCTCTTCCTCCCAGTCGTCCACGCTTGCCGCCCAGCTTATCAGTGTCCACTCCTCCTCTGAGCTCCAGGCAGATGCTCTTCTGTTCTTGGTAAGACTGCAGCGCTGCTTCCCTGTAGCGACGGTACTCCTCCATCATGGCCCTGCGCTTGTCCACCAGCTCCTTGGAAGCCTTGGATTGGCTGAGACGATCCTTCTACTCAAAGATCTTGGAGTACTTCTTCAGATCCTTTTTAGTCATGTTGATCTGGTCTGAGCTCATCAGAGTGCATACGGTATATGCATATAATTCACACATTTATCTATAAAATGCTCGGTTAATTTGAATTGGATGGGAGTACTTACATGTGATCGCTTAGGCAGAGGGATCGTGAGAGAATTTTCCTGTCTAGATGGTTTGATGGAATAAAGAAAGTAATGGGTGCCTGACAGGTTTTTCGCTCTCACACTCCAGAAATTTGTTAAGATTATCTGCAGGAGGAAACATTTGTTCTGGCATTTTTGGACATCTACCTATGTTTCAAGACTTTGTAGTCTCGAAGGGGGAAAATATGAAGTATATGATTTGAATGCTTCTTTGTTCACTCAGGGCACAGATGGCCAGATTTCTTCACATTTATACTCCTCACAAAACTGAACCCCTGTGGTTAGGTAAACAGCTGAGGACTTAAGAATGATACCTACACTGTAAAGAAAAAAAATTCGTTAAAAAAAAGGGTAATTTTCCAGCAGCTGGGGCGCCCAAAAAATACCGTGAAATAACAGAAAATTGCTTTCTCATAAAAATACAGTTTCTTTCCGTACTTAAAATGCAGTTTGTAGTTGTAATTTTAACAAGCGTTTGCATTAATTTAAGGTTCTTTAACGTTTAATTACAAACATTTAACGTTAAAAAACAAATTACCCATAAAGATGGTAAATCGACATTGTAATACGAAGAATTATGCTTAAATTTACAGGAATGTGCTGCTAATAGTTGGTTTTAATGACATTATTGTTATTTTTTATGTATTTTTTGGGCATTTTGTGCCTTCATTGATAGGAGAGAGACAGTGGATAGGCTTGTGAAAGGGGTGAGAGAGTAGGGGAGACACTCTGCAAACTGCTCACAGACGGGATTCGAACCTAGACCGGCAGACGCGAGTACATGGGGTGCCTGGTTGCTCACCACTCCGCCAAACCAGCACCCCTTAAAGACATTATTTTATAGAAAAAGGGTTTTTTTAGAGTTGTAAAGTTGAATTTTACAGTTTATTCCTTTAAATAACAGAAAAATATTAGTGAAATTACAAAACACTTGTTAACGTATTTTAACTAAATATTCGTATTTCTAATGGGATTTCTTTGTAAAAGAAGAGAAACATTGTGTTTTTTCAAAGTTACAGTAATTTCCTGTTATATTACATTTGACATGTAAAATCACATTTTATTTTTGTGAATTAATTGGCATTTTAAAAATACAAAAAAAAGTAAAATAAAAAGTAAAATACTGTTATATCTTTTTTTTTTTTTACAGTGTAAGGCAATCAACAAAGGTTAAAATTGGCAAGGGTTACAGGGCCTTCACTTCAGGCTATCATGGGTCAGCCTGGTCATGTATCTTAAGATGCTCTGGTCCAATGAGAGTCCACTTAACATGCATGTCTTTGTTATATTTTAAGCAATGTCTGGTATAAATGCATGTCCTCTTACAGTGCTCGAGAGGTCTCATTTTGGCTTTGAGCCTCTCAGGCTGTCCATAGAGCCTGGTTCAGACATGTGCTTTGTTTGGAAATAAACTTTTCTTATATGCAAACAATTCTGTGTCGGAATATTCTATGTCTGTGTAAATAATAAAGTGCTGTCAAAATTAACGCTTGTTTTAGAGTATGTAAAATAGGTTAAAATATCAGAAAATTTGCACTTGTTCATCTACAGCTGTTTATAAGGAAACCCGTTGAAAATTCAAATCTGTTTTTTTATTTTTTCATGTAATTACACTCTATTTTTTTAGCATTTATAACATGATCATGACAAATTCTTAACAGTTTTTTTTTACTTTTATTTTTCATAAAAAGTCGGTGAAAAAATGTTCTCAACAAGGTAATTTTCCCTAAACATTTATTGACAAGAAATAAGAAAAAAAAAAAAAAGAAAAGAAAAGGAAAAAAAGGCAGAACTTTTAGTCATAGTGATAGAAGGGCCCAGGCCCGGCTGCAGAAACAAATTAGAGCGGGGGCATTACATCTTTTCAGGGGGGCACACTGTTTTTGAACCTACATTTAATCTGCCTCGGGCTGAACAGTGGCTCTGTCACTCCTACAGTTTTGACATATCATTTTCTCTCACTAAAACAGGCAGTTCATCCATAAATATATACAAACCCAAAACCAGTGAAGTTGGCACGTTGTGTAAATCTTAAATAAAAACAGAATACAATTATTTGCAAATCCCTTTCAACCTATATTCAATTGAATACACAGCAAAGACAAGATACTTAATGTTCAAACTGGTAAACTGTTATTTTATGAAAATATTAGCTCATTTGGAATTTAATGGCAGCAACACATTTCAAAAAAGCTGGCACAAGAGCAAAAAAGACTGAGAAAGTTGAGGAATGCTCATCAAACACTTATTTGGAACTTCCCACAGGTGAACAGGCTAATTGGGAACAGGTGGGCGCCATGATTGGGTATAAAAACAGCTTCCCTGAAATGCTCAGTCATTCACAAACAAGGACGGGGCGAGGGTCACCAATTTGTGAACAAATGCGTGAGCAAATTGTCCAACAGTTTAAGAACAACATTTCTCAATGAGCTATTGCAAGGAGTTTAGGGATTTCATCATCTATGGTCTGTAATATCATCAAAAGGTTCAGAGAATCTGGAGGAATTACTGCACGAAGGCAAGGCCCAAAACCAACATTGAATGCCCAAGACCTTCGATCCCTCAGATGGTACTGCATCAAAAACCGGCATCACTGTGTAAAGGATATCACCACATGGGCTCAGGAACACTTCAGAAAACCACTGTCAGTAACTACAGTTCGTTGCTACATCTGTAAGTGCAAGTTAAAACTCTACTATGCAAACCCAAAGCCATTTATCAACAACACCCAGAAACGCCCCGGCTTGCTGGGCCCGAGCTCATCTAAGATGGACTGATGCAAAGTGGAAAAGTGTTCTGTGGTCTGACCAGTCCACATTTCAAAATGTTTTTGGAAAATGTGGTCGCTATGTCCTCCGGACAAAAGAGGAAAAGAACCATCTGGACTGTTATAGGCCCAAAGTTCAAAAGCCAGCATCTGTGATGGTATGGAGGTGTATTAGTACCCAAGGCATGGGTAACTTGCACATCTGTGAAGGCACCATTAATGCTGAAAGGTACATACAGGTTTTGGAGCAACATATGTTGCCATCCAAGCAACGTCTTTTTCATGGACGCCCCTGCTTATTTCAGCAAGACAATGCCAAGCCACATTCTGCACGTGTTACAACAGCGTGACTTCGTAGTAAAAGAGTGCGGGTACTAGACTGGCCTGCCTGTAGTCCAGACCTGTCCCCAATTGAAAATGTGTGGCCCATTATGAAGCATAAAATACAACAATGGAGACCCCGGACTGTTGAACAACTTAAGCTGTACATCAAGCAAGAATGGGAAAGAATTCCACCTGAAAAGCTTCAAAAATTGGTCTCCTCAGTTCCCAAACGTTTACTAAGTGTTGTTAAAAGGAAAGGCGATGTAACACAGTGGTAAAAATGCCCCTGTGACAACTTTTTTGCAATGTGTTGCTGCCGTTAAATTCTAAGTTGATGATTATTTGCAAAAGAAAATGAAGTTTCTGAGCTTGTACATTTAGTATCTTGTCTTTGCTGTGTATTCAATTGAATATAAGTTGAAAAGGATTTGCAAATCATTGTATTCTGTTTTTATTTACGATTTACACAATGTGCCAACTTCACTGGTTTTCGGGTTGTATAAAACAACAAACAAAATGCAGTAGTGTAGTGCTGTGTTAATTTTTTAAACTTAGGAGGTGAAGAACAGCAATGGGAGCTGAGGCATTAAAAAAGCAGCAACATACAGCCACTATTCGAAACATAAGATGTCAACAGTCACACTGAAGTAAACAGCCATGCTAGAAGAGGGTTAGCTACAGCAGCTAGGGAGCAGGAGGAGGACAACAATGCAGTGTGTGACCCTTCTGCCTGCAAGTAAAAAACAGTTAAGGCCAGTTAAAGTTAAGAGCACTCTGGCAGACAGCGCTAGAACTGAGTGAAACCTTCTGAAAACCCTCTCCTTTCACTCACTCCTAAATTTCTTAGTCAGGTCCTTCTCAAATGCCAGCTGGATGATGTTGGCCTTGCGCTGATGAAGCAAAGCTCAGCGATGCTCTGTGAAGACTGTTTTAAGAGTGGCAAATGAATTTTCACAGAATGCTGTGCCAGCTCCAAAAGTAAGTCCATGTGGGCTTTGCTCTCCAGGGGCCTCTGGTACTGTTTCACAATATGTCAGGATTAAGAAATAAGCTTGAAATAATTATCAATCAATTAATCAATATCAATATATCATTGAACCACATCATGTCAAGTGTGATGTGTGCTATGTTTACTGCTTGATGCTGAAACATCTCAGTTTATTTTAAGAGGTCCCAATTGACTATGCCATGACAATCAGGCTATTTAATCATTTCAAAAGGAGCCTTGTAGCTTTTTGAGATTTTTGAATTTAATAATAAACTCTCTGAAGCCTTAATTTTTATTAATTTAATGTTTATTTAACAGGACGATACATACAACATTGCCACAGAAGATGGGAAAATGTGAATGTATATCAGATGTGTAGCTTCAGCTGATTTGCAGCCTTTGTCCCTGGTCAGGATTTAGAGTACAATAAATTATACAGAATACAGATACAATTATACAAATACAGTAATACAGTGAATACAGTCAATAAGTACCATGAATAAATAGGCACAGTTGTAGTACATTAGAGGCTAAAACACAAGTTACAGTTAACATTAAAGATTATTAAAATAGTATACTGATAATTACTTGTGAGAAATTAATGTTTACATTTCTGCTGCTGTTTAACTTTTGCACTGAACTTTTTAAGCTCTGTTTGAGATTTAATTTCAGATGGTAAAGAATTCCAGAGGTGTATGCCTTAAACTGAGAGGGATGACTGCCCAAATGTTGTCCTGCACCTTTGGACTATACAGTTTTGTTTTGTTATGTTCCTTGTTATTGTCCTACAGCTGTCTGTCTTTGTAATATTCTGAGACATTACTTGTGGAGCCGGTCCATTTGAGCACTTGAAAACAACTTTCAGAAAGGATAATTTTATAAAGTTGGAAAAGGTCAACAAATTATATTTCTCAATAATTTTGCAGTGGTGCCATTTTTGTGGCTTCTGGTCTAAAAATTTCAAAGCTATAAGCACCTGCTCAATTGTTCATTGTTCATTTCATCTGGTGGAGAAGAGTCACATTATGTGAATTAATAAATTGTGGCAAAAACATGTATAAACGTGAGGCATTTAAGCACATTTAAGGACAGAGCTGCGGAGCAACGTGGTCCCATTCTTCTCCCCGTGCGTGCAGCTGCTCTCCCTGCCTGTACTGCACATGCAGTTCTGTCTCTCTCCGTCATAAGTCCCGTAATGCTTCCTCCATGGGAGCAAAGTCGCATCCATGGTGTAAGGCTGTGTAATGTGGCACGCAACATGGGACAAAGAATACACTGACACTCTGGAAACCTGCCTGTGAGGCTTTGGTGAAGCTGCAGAGGGTGCACTTCGCCTGTGCCGAGACCCGAGAGTAGAGCAGGTTGGAGCAGGCGAGCTTTCAGCGCACCACCTTCCTCGCAGTTTTTTTGGCACGAAATTGTCACTGTGCCAACCTGCATCTGTCGGCACCTCCTCCTGGTGCGCCGTCACACCCATCTCGGCGAGGCCTGTCTACCAAATTGTAAAACTGGCTGCGCATGGCGGTACGCCGGACGAAATTGTTAGTGCGCGGGAGACTGCCGATCATGAATATCTAGCTCGGTCACTACGGCTCAGTGACCCGCCTCCCACTACCTGTAATTGGCTAAGGCGTTGCCTTCCTTCGGTTGGATTGGTTTGATTGACTGACATAGATGGCATTAAGTGAAGATGGCTACTCTGACGGAAAAAACAAATCCAAAACCGGCAATTGGCGGGTTCAAACCCCTTCACGCTCTTTCCAACCACCCAAAACCTCCAACTGGCTCACTCGCACTGTCACAGGCTGTTTTCCTCTGATGCTCAGTGCAACCACAGCCTCTCTGTAGGACATTCAAGCTCAGTACTATTGAAGAATTGGCACTTAATGATGAATAGGCCATGCCCCCTTTAACCTACTAACATGAAACTGCATCTTTCAGCTAATACTGGCCCCTAGAATATGCGCACCAATTTTTGTGATATTCCGACCAATCGTCTTTGAGATATAAACATGTGGTGTTTATAGCGCCACCTATGGGTTTAGCTCAAATTGGTTTTGCAGGCCGCCTCCCTGTCTCATTGTGAACCCACCCAGCAAATTTTGTGAGGATTGGGCAAAGGGTGTTGGAGTTATCATCAGTTATATTTAAGCTCCGCCCACTTTCTTAGATGTTTTGCTGGCTAGCGGCCATGTTTTTCATTTAATTGAGCTCATCTATGGGAGGCTTTAAAATGGTTGTCCCCTAAGTCCATTTCCTGAATTTCGTGCTGATTGAGTCAATTTTTGAGAGGTTCTGTTAATATCATTGCTTTTACTTTTATGCAAATTAACAAAAATCCATAATAGCAGTGTTCATAGTTACAAAGGTTTTTTGTAGAGGATTATCAGACTAAACTCTCAATGCAACAACAGCTCATTAGACCTTGTGGTATGGCAGTAATAGCCTGTAAATTTTGCAGATTTCGCTCAAAGCTCTAGCGCCCCCATTAGGCCTGTTTCATGTCAGAATTTTTTTGCTGCATATCAGTGACATTTATAGATGACCTGCAAAGTTTTGTGTCTCCAGGTCATTCCTGCTCTCCAAAATTGAAAAAAAGCAATATTCATTAAGCTCCGCCCACTGCTAGGATGTTTTGGTTTACCGTGGCTACATTTTTTGACCGATCTTTTTCATTTATAATAGAAATGACTGTCTCAGTCCCCTGATGCCATATTGTAAAATTGGTGTTGATAGCATTAATATTTCAAACTTTCTATTCATTTTACTGTTTTTAACATTATGCAAATTAGGTCAAAATCGCTAATAGCAGCAGTGGTGGTGCAAGAGGCTTTTTCTAGAGGACTATCAGGTGAAGATGTCTTTATTTTCAAGTCAACAGAACTTACGGTGTGACAGGGAGGGCCTTTCAAGTTTGGCACTGTATGTTATAGCGCCCCTTATTGGCCAATTTTGATCAAAATTTTTCTGGATCACTCAGACATCATTTGTAGTTGACCGATTAAGTTTGGTGTCCCTAGTTCTTTTCAGTTGACCACAAATGAAGAAAATGTACTTAATGCTGAATAGGCCACGCCCACTTTCACCAAAAAATATGGCTTTTGACATATCAGCTAATACTGGCCCCTAGAGCATGCTCACAAAATTTGATGAAATTCCGACCAATGGTCTTTGAGATATAAAGATGTGGTGTTTATAGCGCCCCCTATGGGTTAAGCTGGAATTGCTTTTGCAGTCAGCTTCCCAGTGTCACTATGAAGCTAACCTGCAAGTTTGGTGATGATTGGGCAAAAGGTTTTGGAGTTATCTCCAATTATGTTTAAGCTCCGCCCACCACCTTAGATGTTTTGCTAGCTAGCGGCCATGTTTTTTCACCAATCTGGCTCATTTATAATAGAAACTTGCCTTTTTGTCCCCTGAAGCCATATACCACATGTGGTCCTGATTGAGTTAATATTTCTGAACTTCTATTCATTTTAGTGTTTTTCAAATTATGCAAATTAGCAAAAAATCTAATTAGGCGGACTTTAGGGGTCCTTGAGGCTTTTTTGTAGACCACATTGAGCTGGACTTGGACCTTGATTTTCAAGTCAATCGGACTTACGGCGTGAGGGGCGTGGCCTCTCCAAAACCCCCAAATTTGAGCCTTAGTTACAGCACCACCTTGTGGCTGACTTGGCTCAAGACTTAGGCAAACCTGGTGCACATCATTTCCAAGGCCCTGGCCAAGTTTCAGCTCTCTGGCTTATTCCAGCTCACGGGAATTTTGGCCTAAGCGGCAGAAGAAAAATAATAATAATAAAAATATAGCCGCAAGCGGCAATTGGCGGGTTCAAACCTTTTCCGGCCCCTTCCAACCACCCAAAACCTCAAAACTACACACTTGCACTGTCACAGGCTTTTTTCTCTAATGCTCCTTGCAATCACAGCTTTTCTCTTGGTCATTGAAGCTCATTGCAATTGAAGTATTGGTACTTAATGATGAATAGACCACGCCCCCTTCAACCGATTAACTTGAAACTGCAACTCTCAGCTAATACTGGCCCCTAGAGTATGCTCACCAATTTTTGTGATATTCCGACCAATTGTCTTTGAGATATAATCATGTGTTGTTTATAGCGCCACCTATGGGTTTAGCTCAAATTGGTTTTGCAGGCTGCTTCCCTGTCTCATTGTGAACACACCCAGTAAAATTTGTGAGGATTGGGCAAAGGGTGTTGGAGTTATCATCAGCTATATTTAAGCTCCGCCCACCTCCTTTGATGTTTTGCTGGCTAGCGGCCATGTTTTTCATTTAATTGGGCTCATCTATGGGAGGCTTTAAAATGGTTGTCCCCTAAGTCCATTTCCTGAATTTGGTGCTGACTGAGTCATTTTTTGAGAAGTTCTGTTAATATCATTGCTTTTACTTTTATGCAAATTAACAAAAATCCATAATAGCAGTGTTCATGGTTTCAAAGGTTTTTGTAGAGGCATATCCTACTAAACTGTCAGTCCAACTACAAGTCATTAGACTTTGTGGTATGGATGTAATAGCCTTTAAATTTTGCAGATTTCGCTCAAAGCTACAGCGCCCCCATCAGGCCCGATTTGTTTCAAAATTTTTTGGCCACATATCAGTGACATTTATAGATGACCTGGGAAGTTTTGTGTCTCCAGGTCATTCCAGCTCTCCAAAATTGAAGAAAAAGCAATATTCATTAAGCTCCGCCCACTGCTAGGATGTTTTGGTTCACCGTGGCTACGTTTTTTGACCGATCTTGCTCATTTATAATAGAAATGACTGTCTCAGTCCCCTGATGCCATATTGTGAAATTGGTGTTGATAGCATTAATATTTCAAACTTTCTATTCATTTTAGTGTTTTTGGCATTATGCAAATAAGGCCAAAATCGGCGATAGCAGCAGTGATGGTGCAAGAGGCATTTTTGTAGAGGACTATCAGGGGAAGATGTGTGTTTATTTTCAAGTCAACAGGACTTGCGGTGTGGAAGGGAGAGCGTTTGAAGTTTGGCACTGTATGTTATAGCGCCCCCTATTGGCCAATTTTGATCACATTTTTTTTGCATTACTCAGACATCATTTGTAGTTGACCTATTAATTTTGGTGTCCCTAGGTCATTTCAGTTGACCACAAATGAAGAAAATGTACTTAATGCTGAATAGGCCACGCCCACTTTCACCAAAAAATATGGCTTTTAAAATATCAGCTAATACTGGCCCCTAGAACACCCCTTCGGGGTTTGAACCCTAATAATAAACCGGCACAAAAACAATAGGGTTCTACCCCTTCGGGGTTTGAACCCTAATAATAATAAACCGGCACAAAAACAATAGGGTTCCACCCCTTCGGGGTTTGAACCCTAACTAGAAAGCACTCTGAGAGCGCAGACCTCCGCCAGTGCCACAGTCCTCAGCCATATCGTCATTTTGACCATAAATATTACTCCTACCTTTATTTCATCTAAATATTTAGATTCCTTGAAAACATATCATTAGCAACTGGATTCATAATGCCATCTATTTTAGTTCAGTAGTTATTCACAGAAATCACATTTTTCGCCATGGCGGCCAGACGATGATCCCGATCAACACCAAAATCGAATCAGTTCTTCCTTTTCCCATGCTGAACAATTCCTGAAAATTTCATCCAAATCCTTCCATAACTTTTTGAGTTATTTTGTTCACGGACGGACGGACGGACGGACGGACGGACGGACGGACAAACTCACCCGAAAACATAACCTCCTTGGCGGAGGTAATAATGAGACCTCATATTTACCCAGTTACAGGTTAATACTAAAACTATGCTTTCTCAACAAAATGATACAGTAAGATTATTTAATGCATTTAACTCCTCCTTGGCAAAGCCCTTGTTCAGAACTTTAGTGTTGGTACGTAGGAGTTGTGAATCCCATCCCACCACCATCAGCTGGTCAGATCATCATAGGACAACGAACACCTACTTCACGAAAACTGGACATGAGTGATAGGATATCTTTATGAACCGGAGGTAGAACTTTTGATGCGGATGGAGTCACAGGTAGAAAACTAGAATGGTTATGTAAAGTCAGCAGGACAGAACACAAGTTACCTGGTTGTGCAGATGCATGAGCTATGAGCCCATAAGCATATTTGAGGGTCCATTGTTGTCATGAGTGGGACTTAGTAACTTTGCTTCTCCTGGAACTTTCAGTGGAGCTCAAATTTCAGCAAACCTTCATACTGCTGTTGTGTCGAAGTCCTGATTGGTTTAAACGGGCACTGCAAACACAGCGCTTTGTCACTGCAAAGTGGTGAGTCCTGATGTCCATATTTAAGCCAACAAGCTAAATTTGGCAATGTACATTGGTTTGCTTTCCAGTGACCTCTACCTGACACTCTGAACCTGATCTAATAAGGGGAGCTGCTCGTGGAAGGAGGCCTTCATTGCACCACAAAACAGTTCTCAACACAGAGGCATTATCGTGGACGAGTAATGCTGCAAGAATCCTCCATACTATCCAGCCATCATAGTTTTTTCTAGTAGTTTTAACCTTTAAAGGGACTGTGAGGAGTTTCTAAGTAATTACAAAAAAGTCTCACTTTTAGATATATGCCTGATCGAAATACACACTTCAAGATGAGTTTTATAGCATAAAAATAGGTTATCTATAAATGCTATTCCCTAGCTTCGCGGTCGGGTGGGACAGGGCTGGACTGGCCTGGATACTCAACTTCGGGAACAAGACAATTAAACCTAGAGCAAATTAATATTATTCGGACACATTTTAGAACACCGGGCCGTAAGTAGCGATATATAGCTGGCTACAAAACTACGATAATAAGTTTTCCAAAAATTGCTTAATGTCACACATCAAAAACTGCGTAACTAGACAGAGATACATAACCTCGTCGCTTTGCATCCTGTAAGTTGTTGAAAAAAGAAGTTGTAAAGCAATGTAGAGTTCTGAGGAAGGTCCGAGCTGCATTCATTAGCGGCACAACAAACACATGCTTCAGTTTAGGTCACGTCTTTTGGTGCGTTCCAGTTGTGGTCAGAAGTAGGAATTTCCAGGTTCCGTATTATTAGTAATACTGGTAGACTTATATTTATAAAAATGCTGCCATAGTGATAATCTCATTCTTCATGTGATATTTGTGAACAACAACACAGGGTGTGCTAACAACAGCTAACAATAGCCTGGTAGATCGGCATGTTTTTTCCGACTTCAGCTGGAATGCCGATAGGAGATGATGTCACTCCCAGTTGCGAGGTTACTGGAACGCAGCATTACAACAGTAGCAGCACGTGCTCATGGGTAGTAGAGTCTTTATGTCGCCGGAAATAGATTCTCCTCATAGCACCTTTAAGTGGGTTAATCATTAGACATTTTGTGGTACCATGTCCTGCTTGCACCTGCTGTCTGCCTCTGTATATCTCCCCCAGGGACATAGCCTTTATTGGCAAAATATTTGATATTTATTTACAGTTAATATTGCTTTTACTGTTTTATTTACAGTAAAATTATTTTTGCTTTTTAAAAAAAAAAATGTGAAACACAACTTCAAAGTGTAGAGCACCTTTTTAAGTGTCTGTGATTTCTAAGGCTGGATCAGTGGAGACCCACTGATGTACACCCAAAACCAGTGAAGTTGGCACGTTGTGTAAATTGTAAATAAAAACAGAATACAATGATTTGCAAATCCTTTTCAACTTATATTCAATTGAATACACAGCAAAGACAAGATACTTAATATTTGAACTGAAAAACTTTATTTTCTTTTGCAAATAATCATCAACTTAGAATTTAATGGCAGCAACACATTGCAAAAAAGTTGGCACAGGGGCATTTTTTCCACTCTGTTACATCGCCTTTCCTTTTAACAACACTCAGTAAATGTTTGGGAACTGAGGAGACCAATTTTTGAAGCTTTTCGGGTGGAATTCTTTCCCATTCTTGCTTGATGTACAGCTTAAGTTGTTCAACAGTCCGGGGTCTCCGTTGTTGTGTTTACACTTCATAATGTGCCACACATTTTCAATGGGGGACAGGTCTGGACTACAGACAGGCCAGTCTAGTACCCGCACTCTTTTACTACGAAGTCACGCTGTTGTAACACGTGCAGAATGTGGCTTGGCATTGTCTTGCTGAAATAAGCAGGGGCGTCCCTGAGAAAGACGTTTCTTGGATGGCAACATATGTTGCTCCAAAACCTGTATGTACCTTTCAGCATTAATGGTGCCTTCACAGATGTGTAAGTTACCCATGCCCCGGGCACTAATACACCCCCATACCATCACAAATGCTGGCTTTTGAACTTTGCGCCTATAACAGTCCGGATGGTTCTTTTCCTCTTTGGTCTGGAGGACACGACGACCACAGTTTTTAAAAACAGTTAGAAATGTGGACTCGTCAGACCACAGAACACTTTTCCACTTTGCATCAGTCCATCTTAGATGAGCTTGGGCCCAGCGAAGTCGGCAGCGTTTCTGGGTGTTGTTGATAAATGGCTTTGGCTTTGCATAGTAGAGTTTTAACTTGCACTTACAGATGTAGACGAACTGTAGTTACTGACAGTGGTTTTCTGAAGTGTTCCTGAGCCCATGTGGTAATATCCTTTACACAGTGATGCCGGTTTTTGATGCAGTACCGCCTGAGGGATCGAAGGTCACGGGCATTCAATGTTGGTTTTAGGCCTTGCCGCTTACGTGCAGTAATTTCTCCAGATTCTCTGAACCTTTTGATGATATTACGGACCGTAGATGATGAAATCCCTAAATTCCTTGCAATAGCTCGTTGAGAAATGTTGTTCTTAAACTGTTGGACAATTTGCTCACGCATTTTTTCACGACCCTCGCCCCATCCTTGTTTGTGAATGACTGAGCATTTCAGGGAAGCTGCTTTTATACCCAATCATGGCACCCACCTGTTCCCAATTAGCCTGTTCACCTGTGGGATGTTCCAAATAAGTGTTTGATGAGCATTCCTCAACTTTCTCAGTCTTTTTTGCCACTTGTACCAGCTTTTTTGAAACATGTTGCAGACATCAAATTCCAAATGAGCTAATATTTGCAAAAAACAACAAAGTTTACCAGTTTGAACATTAAGTATCTTGTCTTTGCTGTGTATTCAATTGAATATAGGTTGAAAGGGATTTGCAAATCATTGTATTCTGTTTTTATTTACACAACGTGCCAACTTCACTGGTTTTGGGTTTTGTAGATCATGTTCAAAAGGAGCTGAAAAACAATTGCTTCCTACATGGGCTTTGCAGGGATAAGCAAGCTGTACAGCCTTAAAAAAATGTGAACAGGAATTGAAGAGAAAGTAAAAGTTTAATCCCATTTCACTGGGGCCAAATATCCAGCTGTGCTGCTCAAATATGTAAAGCTAAAGGCTTCGATGCTTCTGTTTCTGTCAGACCCCAGCTCTAATCCAGCTTATGTACATGGAGCCGCAGTGTCGCTGGGTGCTGCATGCAGGGATGGGTTAAGGGCACCATATCTGCTTAGACTTTTCAATTCTGGAGGAAGAACAACCTCAAAACCCTAAAAAACTATATTCTATCTGTCTCTCTTCCCTTTCCCCGTGTGTGATAGTAAGTTCAAACCTAACAAAGACATTTCCTTAGCCCTTTCTGTGTGATCCCATCCTGATAAGAACTAAAGCTGTTTACCAGTTTTAGAGGGAAATACAGAGAGGGAGAACAGTAAGCTGTAAAAGGGAGAGGCAAAGTGAGTGAGGGTGAGAGGATTTAAAAAGAAAGATGGAAGGAGCAACAGATATTCCCATCCCTGAGCTGGTAGTGCAGAACAACTTAATCCAGGATTTTTATGTCTGTTGTTTTTCCTGAAAAGCTTTGGGATTATGAGTGGCTGTTGTATTATGACGCCTGTATCTCATTGTTCTCAGAAGATTACAAACACAACCTCTGTGGTCTCGCTGCTGCTCAGATGAGCAGAGCCGGAGAAGGGTCAAGACAGGACTCAAGGAAAAGCTGAGAGGAGAGGAAAGTGTGACTTTCCCTTTCTGCTGTTTTTTTTTTATTCGCCTGTTTTCTTCGATGACCTTTTGTTTCCAGTAATTTTTCCATTGCATAATGAGAAGAACATTTAGACATAAGGCTGGGTAACATATCCAGCTTTTGAGGTATTTAACTATTTTAAAACTAGATATAGAAATACATAAAATCCTTCCTACTCTAAGTTGATCTTGGTTCAAGTTAACAAATGCTAAATACAAAAACAAAATCACTATAAACAGAACCACTAACACTGTGATTGTAGACAGCAAGTTTGAACTGTTAAGACAAAATGGAGGGTTATGATTTTATCAAGTCTGCCACTTAAAACTGTACTTCTAGACCACAATAAAATCCAATGTTTTGTCTCTGATTTAAACAGCACAACTTCTTTCGCAACATTTAAAAAAAAATCAAGCAGAACATCATGGAGCGAGGCTTCTTTTATTAATGCAATCACCTTTTGAATATTGCCACTGCATTTGTACAACTTAGAAACTGTTTCTGGTTCCTTTGTTAAAAATGGGACAGAAAATCATGAAGTTGCTCAACTTTTTTCATTCCAGCAGTCTTAAAATATCTAACATTTAAATGTACTTAATATTCTTTATCTAGCTAAAAAAGTGAATGTAGGGAGTACTTCAAGAAACTGGCCATTTTCTGATTATGACAGTGATTTGTACTTGTTCTTGAAAAATGTGTTTTTTAATTTATCAACGTTTTTTCTTTCAAAAAATGTTCATGGTTTACTTAAAGGAACAATTCTGAACCCAGACTTCGACGACAAAAATAAACACCCAAAGAAATCAAGCAAGCATCACCTGAATGTTCCATATTGTCGTGATCATCAACTTTATAAGACAAAAGCATAATACCATAACTTCTGTGTTAAAAACCCACTAGATGTTACATTTTGACATGCCTATAAACCTCTCTGTTCCATTCTGATCAAGAGGGGTTATTTTTATATACATCTTCATGGATGTGTCAAGCTGACCCCCTTACTCAAGACGTGGTTGTAAATTTGGCTTTCTATCACTGTGGTCTAATGCTGCATTCACACCAAACACGTCTTTTCAACTGAAATTGTGCTGCCCACCCAAGTAGTGTCGCCTGTCCATAAATACCTCATCCTGGTCACCGTCGCTGTTGCTGAGTGATGTCACGTCCGCTCGAGTTTCATTGGGATTATATCATATAGGTTGTATTAGTTGACATTATTTCAACTGTATCCTTTTTACTCACCCACCAACCACAAACCACTGAAGCTTATGGCCCTGCAGCTGCAGACCTCCACTCTCAACTGTCTTGCAGACTCCACTCCCATGTCAGAAGGAAATAGCGTCATGATATTGAAGTAAAATACTACAGAATTAGAGGCTCCACTCCTCCCATGTCAGAAGGAAATAGCGTCATGATATTAAAGTAAAATACTACAAAATAAAATCAAGATCACTGTCTCCAAAGCTACATGGGAAGACACTTCCAGTTTTTCTGTGTTTTGATCAGAGGTGGAAAGAGTACTAAAAATCTGTACTCAAGTACAAGTACTGTTACATTGCATAAATTGTACTGAAGTACAAGTAAAAGTACCGGTGTTAAAAAAATACTTAAGTAAAGTACAAAGTACTCTTCTTATACAATACTCAGAGTATTTATTACTTTTGAACCAACTGATGTTTTATTGCATCGGTGACTACTTGGGCCCCGGATGCTTTCTGAAAAGCCCCAAATCTTAAGTAATGTGAAGTACCGGAGTTCAACAGAAATATATATTATATAAAAAGCAAACAGGCATAAGGACATGTACACTAATATTTTGTTGGACAACCCTTTGAGACAATTATTAAAAACCAAGCTTTTTCTGTAACTCTCCATCAGACTTCTGCTCCTGTTCAAAGGTGTTCTGGTGCTCTGATTTGTCCAGGAGTTTTTTTTGATTATTCTTTTCAATCACAATTCCAAAGCAATGTCTTATTTCAATAAATTAAAATTTAGCCATGTTTTTATAATAACTATTTCAGTTTCTAGTTATTGGAGTGACTATTGTAAATTTTCTTTTATGGAAGGGTATGAATATATTTGGGGATGATTGTATATATTTATAAAACATGGCTCAAATCCATCTTAATGTTTACAGTTGCTGTAAAGTGGTTAGAATTAGAAGTGGTTCGAATCATTTTTAAAAAAGCACACATTTTTGCATATGCTAAAAAATATCTATCACTCATCCAGGCTAAGCCCCGGAACGTCTTCAATCATAAATCCGCCCCTGGTCGGTGGCTGTCCAAATATTGAGCTACAACAAGAATTGCAGCTCAATTTTGCATGCATGTGCGCACACGTTAGCTAGCTCCGTCTGATTTTGTTTCAGGCTAACCCACAGCAGTGACAAGCTCTTTGCAGGCATATCTTAGCCAAACTATTAGCCTTTACACATGAAAAGTAAGAAAGCAATGTTAGACATGATAGTTGTAGTTCCTCTTACCGCAATCCATTTTAGCTTCTATATTTATAAATCAGTCGATAAGTTAGTCTCCAGACACCTGTGCCTGCTGCACTGGAGTGTCACCCCCTTACGTCATGGGTTAACTGGCGCTGTCGGGATGTTGTGGGCATATTCTGGGTGTACTCGGTATTGATGTGTGATTTTAAATGTAGTGAAGTAGATTACATGGTGTAAACTGTACTCAAGTATGAGTAAAATTACATGCTTGAAAAAAGTACTCACCAAAGTACAAGTACCCAAAAAATCTACTTAATTACAGTAACGAGAGTATTTGTAATTCGTTACTTCCACCTCTGGTTTTGATTACCTTGGTTAACTTGATTCCTCAGTTGTGTTACATTAAAAACCAAAGTACAAAATGCAGGTCATCAATAGAGCAACATATGTGTGTGGGCACCTCTGTTTGGTGTAATGACCTTGAGTGTCGTCATTTCCTAGAGAGAGAAGCACAATTGTTTTATTTGCTTGACAGTCCTATCACAACCTCTGTGTTTACATTCACTGCTGTTTTATCCTTAAAACGGGCATGGAGGCAGCATCAATTCAAGGTTTAAAGAGAGGATGATTAACTTAATATTATAAGCAACACATGAAGGTAAAATAAGTTCATTTAGGTCAGCTTCAGGATCACTCTTTACAGATATTTTTTTAGTTATAGTTATTGTTTATATTTACGTCACGTCCGTTCCACATTGCAGGAGCCATTAGCTAGCTGAGAGTGGAGGTCTGCAGCTGGACCCCTCTCGAGTTCTCTGCGGTTCTGTCAAGGTGGAACTAAAGCCCTCACTAACAAATGTTTCCCACATGGACATGGATTGTTACTGTGAACCGGAATAAAAATAGGCTGTCATGGTTACGGTCACACACCCACACAACGCTGATTGGCTGTTGCCGCACAGCCACATGTGATATCTTTTCAGCTTTGGTGACCAAGGGTCCAGGTCACGAGTCACATTCGGTAGCTGGCTTAATGTTTACTGTGGCTACACAAATTTGCCCTGACATGTTCCCTCCTTGAAAATCAGCTAGGCAAAACAATTTGCTCTGGAAGTGTCTCTTTACTGATGAAGTTGCATGTCCCTTGATCATATCATAATGGGTAAGTTTGTTGACAGGCAGTGCAAACAAACACACAATGATTAAAAACATGAAACTGTCAATTATTGATTTTTTTATTTTTTTTTTTTAAACATTTATACTCATCTTTGTAAAGTATTTTCTGTTCACCATCTGTTAACACATATATGTAACCTGTAAATATGCATTCATAAAGCTTTATTTAACTCATTTTTATTTTGTATTATTTATTTAATTGTGCCAGTTGTAAACACAAAAGTAAAAAAAAAAATACATTTGATTTTTTTTTCAATTTTACAAATTATTGGTTAACAAAGCTCTAAATTATTTTCGTGTAATCAACTCTTCACCCCCACCTTTACCTTTACCTATAGCCTAAATTAATAAATTTCTTATGCATAGAATTTATTTATTTGTAGAATTTACTAATATAACTCTAATTTTCAAATAAAAAATATGAAAGCTATGAAACATATCACTTAGTACTAATATTTTTTTAATAAATCAGTAAGCATTCCTATCATGAATATAGTAAATGATTACAAAATATTTTTTACTTACTTGATAAAAATATATGTACGTAATTTACTCTCCAATCGTTTCACTGATGCTTAAATGAAGTGTTACCAAAATAATGACTGAAGATTGCTGGCTGATATTACTCATTCTGTTTTTTTTTCTTTCACATAGAAAATTAGATTAATCTTCACTGGCTGATTGAGCCTGCATCATCATCTCCACCACTTGTCCACATAAAATTGTACAATGCCATGGAAACAAGCCTCCTTCTCCAGTTGCACTGAGTGAGCTTGCCAGCTGGTGTGTATGTCATTGTCCATGTTCGGGAGAACTTATGCGCATCACACTTGGATATCTGATCAGTTCAAGTGTCCTACTTTTGTTCCAAAGCCAACATGGGTTACAAGAATAGGTGTCAATTTGTTCCTGACAACAACCACTTCATATTGTGTTCTTCTCACTTCTATTGTATATGTGTTGGTTTAAGTTTGATTGACTCACTGTAGATCACCATCACTGAAAAAGGTTACAGAGGTGTATATATATATATATGCAGTATATTTTCAAGTTTCACATGTATATTAATACAGGGATGAATCTTCAAACACCTGTTATTTACTGTCTAATTTCTGCAGATCTGTCCTTGATTCACTTCCCTTGCATCATTAGAGCCTGACTAAAAATAAGGAATGCCATTTTGAGCAAGAGATAAGGAACACAGTCCAGTCCTTTTCATTCTCTCTTTACAGTTACTTTGCTTGACACTTTTGTTGTCTGTACAACTTCTCAAATACAACTTGAACTCGAACTTGAAAAAAACTAGCCAGGCATCAGACTTCACCCTGACTACACAATTTGCCCAGTATGATAACACTAGTATAGTTGGAGAGAGGAAACTAAAAGGAAGATGCTACAGATATAATAAGTATATAATTTGCTACTGAAATTATATCACCTTGCTGTATTTATGATAAATGACACTTCAGTGCTATGTTTATGTTAATATAACTATTTCTCTCCTGGATTCTATAATATTTCTCTCTTTCAGTCTACTGTTTTCTCCTTTTGATTTGCTGTTTGGCTTGTTTACATATGTGATTCTTGTACTGTCATTGGTTAACATCTCAGGACAAATATCAATCATGACTTTATGTAATGTCAGAAAATGAGATCTCCCTGATGGGGCTTAATTGTCATTTGCAATAGCACACTCCACAGGATGAAATCCTTTGTAGGGCTAACGGAGCAGAAACCCTATAAAAGTGTTCGGTAGGGCTCTATTTATGCTTAAATTTGGTAAATTTGGTAGCTTTTGCTTTAGATGCATACTAACAACAAAATGAGGTAACATATTTTTAAAGATGCAGTGCTAGCATTTTATCTCATGGCTCATATCCCTGCATGAGCAGTAAAGCTGCTTGCAATATTTAAAAATTAAGGCACATCAGCCACAAACTAAGAAACTACCAGCACCTTCTTATCTGCCTTTCCCCTCCTCAATATGCTTTTAAAGGAAGAGCTGTTCCATATCAAACTCAGGGATACTGGTTAGATTGCAATTCGAACTCAAATCAAAGCATGTGGCTAATTCGACCGATATATTGGAACAGTTATGGCCTTCAGTAAACAAAATCTGCCAGCCTTTTACTAAAGACCTTTTCACAGTGCATTTATGCAAAAAATCCTGCAAACAAGCTCCACCCTGTTTACACCTCTAGAGCTTTACATGTATACCATGTGGACATAATGTTTATATCAATTCAAGGAACGATATGGTTTTGGGGAGCTTGAGTGAGAAAGTAACACTACACATGTTTTACATACAGTCACATATGCTCGCAGCACTTCTCTGCCCTTCTGGGTCTGTCTGCTTCCCTCTCACAAGTTTTACTCCTGTTTTAATACCTCTGGAGACAAATCAAGTTTCATGTCAACTCATCCCCCAGTTCTGTCTCTGTGATGATCACACTGTAGGCTAAATGCTTTGGCTTGAAATGGCAGCATGGACAGGGCTGATTTTAGTACTTTAACCATCTTTCATGAAACCATTCCAGAGCCTACATCCTGCATGCAGCCTGAGCTATTGGATATTAACTCTTAGACCTATATACAAGACTGTATACAGGCGTACATAATAAAAATGAAGTACGGTGGTGGGAAGTGCAGACAATGTTGAAAGAAACATACGTTTGAATTGGATTGAAGTGTTTGCATGAGGTTAATAGGGGCAGCAGAAGCTCATCCCACAAGGACTTGGGTGTAGGACCAGAGTGTGGTCGGTTCAAGTCCCAGCCAAACCATGTTTGGAAGTTGTTTTGGAGAGGTACCAGTCAGCTGACATACTGGGCACAGTGGAGATGCCCGTGAGCAGGGTACTGAACCCCATAACTGCTTGTTAGAGCTTCTTCAGGAGCAGCAAGCCATCACTCTGACATTGGGTTGGGACAATTGGGTTTCCCCATGATGGATTAAGAAGATATGTCTCCAGTATGCCTATAGTTGTGTATACTGGCAGGAATAAAAATAACACTGCATTGTTCATAAGTGGATCAGTTGTGAGATAAAATACTGCACTTTACTGTCCTAAGAGCAAAAAACAAAAGACTTGTAATGACTTGTAAATGTGTGTTTCAAATTGTACGTATCAAGATATCTTGTGGCAAATGATGACCTAATTGTGTGAATGTGTGAGTTCTGTCTGAGGAAGACTATGTTAAAATTCTATTAAACATTTTCTAGGCCTGTCTTTTTGTTGTCTGTACAGGACTGGCTCCTAAAACTGTTCATTGTAACAATTCTTGCTAACTTTTATGGTTTTTAATTGAGTTTAAGAGTATTATCTCATTGTTTCAACAATTTAGGAAAGCTCAGGAATGCCTGTCCTCTTGTTCTGACATAAACAAACAAACATAAAAATCTCATCTGATTCATTGATGAAAGAAATAAACAAAATAGTCCAATAAATTATGAATTAATATAACTGTGACTTGCCCTAATTGTTGCATAACATGAGTTGACCAACAACCCCATTTAAAGTTTTCAAAGCTTCCCATGAAAAATCAGCATTAATTGATTAGAAGTATGGTTGAATACAACAGCCTTCATATTGTGAAACAAAATGAGATGGGCCACATGAGAGGGGGGTGCCTTTTCTCGTTTTGTGCAGCCATGTACCATTAGTGACTCTTAAAGTGAAGGAATTGGACAGAAAGGAAACCAGACTGAGGTGTGTCTGTGATGTCTGTAATGTTGTATTAATGGAGCTAAGTGTAGTGTAGTTAACGCTAATGAGAGTCTCAGGCAAGGCTCATCTGGCTTTCATGGTGCAATGCATGGCCATCAATTAGCAATGAGGGCCCAAACTGGTCTTTCATGCTCATCCAGCTTTGAGGGAATTAGTCTGTTTGAACACTCACATGTTTGAATGAGAAAAATGGAAGATACAGACAAGAGGAGAGAAAGAGAGCAGAGATGGGAGCGGAGTTGATGGGTTGCTCCCTGCTGTGAGCATGTGAGATAAAGTGTTCTTTGCTAAGGGCAGATCTGTCTTTCAACTTAACTTACAGCCTGTGATAAAACATCCACTGTAACTTTTCTTAAACAATGATACTTACATTATTCCGATGAGGCACTTTTTGAGTAAAAAATGACTTCTTCAGCAGTTTAAGAACTGAGGGCAGAGATTTGTAGATACAGGGAGCAGTTTCCTGTGTCTTTTTTGAAGTGCAGTTCATAAAAATAGTTAAAAACACTTTATTTGTACTTTTGCTCAGATATCTGAGATCCCATAACACCTACCAAACCAAAAAAATGTACAAATACACCAAAACAGACATCTGTATGAAGTGCCCACAACAAACAAAATAGAACATGGATAACATACAAGAGTCATACAAGAAAAACATGCGGGAATTCATCAGTGAACTCAAAGGCGAGGGCAAGCAACGCACAGGAGCAGCCATCCAACTGGATAATGCAACAAGCAACAAGCAACGACAGCAGTGACAGCTACACCTTCCAGCTGCTGTCTTTCATATGCTAATTCTCATATTACAGGCTGCCAACAAAGAAGACAATGTGTGTGTTTGTCTGTGTGTGTGGATGTTTGTGTCTGTTGTACATGAAGCAGCACACTCAGCACTCTGTGCCACATGGTATTGTTAACAAGAGTCATCTGGAAGCACATGTGTGCATATAATATAGTGTAAGAGCTTTCATCTTCACTTTGATATTTTTACATGAAATATAAATGTTGAACAGAATTGTCCAGGGCAGGTGCTGTGATGCCAGTTTGGATTTATTGTGACACTTGGTGGCCAAGAGAAATATGATCAGTATGTATTCTTTCCTAGGAACAGAGCCATGAAAAGCCTGTGAAGCTGAACATGATGTTCTGTGACTTACCCCACTGTTTAAATGTTTCTTCACTGCAATTAACATGGGTACTTTAGTGTATTTTGAATTTACCACACATGCTGCTGCTGTGAAGATAAAGCTGCAAGCAAAATCCACAGTGAACATCTTTCTCCACAGCACCCTGTGTTCCAATATTTGTGCTGGGTTTCCTTAATAAAGTGCCATTTATGCATTGTTCCCTGTTCTCAGATGGCATGCTGGGGAACACTGGTGTGCCCTAAAGCAAGTCTTGGTGTGCCTTGGAAATTTTTCAATGTACGTTTCCTCTGCCAAGTTTTATTTTTAGATGCTTTCATTCCTGTAGTAACCTTAAGTCTGTAATGGAGCATCTTCTTTTGCAGTTAACAGAACAAGGTGGAAGATCTCATGTTTGTCTTGTAAGATTTAATTAAAAAAACTGGTTTTCTACAACTAGAACTGTTAAATAAAAAAAAAAAATGCTGTTGAAAATTTCCTTTTTTTCAATTTTTTTTCCTAAAATAAAAAGCACAGATTGGTTTGGACCCAAAATATATTGCAACTTACCTACCTTGTTTATTCATTAAAATAGATTATCATTGCATGTTGTTTAAATTCTATGCTTTTGATTAATTTGTATTTCTTTCATTTCATATAGCCTTTATATTATTCTTTAAATCATTGAAGTATTTCTTTGCATTCAGCTTTTTAAGCATGACTGGGTTTTAGTTTTATATTAATATTTGACAGTTGACAAATGGCTTTATTGCTTTGCCTTTTTTCTTCTCATTATTTTAATTTATTTTTCTATATTATTGCACATTAATCTCTAAATTCTTAGTGACTCCTCACCAATTTTTTTATGACAACAAATACAACTTAGTAAACTTCTACTGTGTGTTTATTTACTAAGTAGAGGTTTAAAAAGTTCAATAATTACTTCCAAAAATATTTATTTAAAGGTGCTATGAGGAGAATCTAATACCGAAGACATAAAGACTCTATTACCCATGAGCACGCGCGGCGACTGTTGTAATGCTGCCTTCCAGTAACCTCGGAACTGGGGCTGACATCATTTCCGACTTATCGGCGTTCCAGTTGAAGTCGGAAAAAAACATGCCAATCTACCAGGCTATTGTTAGCTGTTGTTAGCACGCCCTGCGTTGTTGTTCACAAATATCACATGAAGAATGTGATTATCACTATGGCAGCATTTTTGTAAATATAAGTCTAACAATACTATGTATACAGCTGATCTAGAGCGACACACCCCAGTCAGAAGTGTAAATAAATTGATCATTACAGGAGCTAAATAACTGTTGACACAGGGGGCGTCCATCTTCAATTGTCAACTCGGGGTTGGCGAGGTTCTTTAAAATACTTTAAAATACCTGAACAAATAGTTTGAGTGTTTCCTCCAAAGTTTGAGGTGTATTTTTGTCTTTAGACAGCCGAACAAAGCCATAATAATGTAAGCATTCCATTTTAAAAATGTTATACATCATATTAATTCCTTTTTTTTAATTGACAGATGTATGGTTTGAGCAAATTAAATAGTTACACAACCATATTCAATATACTTATTAACAAATAATGAAGCTCCTGTGAGGTTTGTTTGGTTTGTGTTGAGCTGCCATCCCCTGGATAAGGCAACATTTCCTGCCTCTGTTCCGTACTTTATTGAAATAGTGACAAAACTATTACTCAACAAACATTTTTACCCCAGAAAATTGTCAACAGGGTCTCCATTAGCCTTGCACAGACCCTGTGGCAGTAGGCAAAGCTTCCAAATTGGGAATAATCTTCTCACTTAAGTGTCATAGGTCAAAAAGAGGCATGAATAATAATTTCAGCATGTTTCATAACCTGATAAATAAAGCCCTCACAGGAGCTTTAAATCAGAGGAAGTTACATAATATTGAGAGATGATAAATAGGTTACTGCTATTTGGCTTTTATTGAGATTTGTTGGGCCCTTTAAATCTTAAAATACTCTATTTTTTTCCAGGAGGTTTTGCATAAAAAGTTGCCACAGGGTTACTATCTACACTCATTAGCAGCCTGGATTAATGAGTATATGTAGGGCCACGTGAAGACTCCTTGTGGTTTTATGGATTATCTCAGAGTCCAGCAGCCTTTGTTTTCTTTATTTAGCTGATTTACCATTTACATCAAGGAAATGTGACGAATCAGCATGATTAGACTATTTCCAGCAGCTCTAATGCACACTCTGTGACTGTGTTTGTGTGCGTGCTTGCATTCACACACAATATTCATCTGAAAGGCTGTCATGTGGTCAACAAAGCCTTGCTCTCTATGGGAACTGACAATCTATTCAGCAACAGAAATGCACAAATGTCTCCAAGTCCCTCACTGTGTCATTGGGAGGCCTCCAACTTTGAGTGTGCATGATGAGGATGTATGTGTGCAAATGCCACTGATCCCTGAGGAATTAGGTTGGTTTCTGAGGTCTTCCTGCAGCTCTGGAGGTCTTGCACGCATACGAGTCTCTGTGAGTTATCTTGCAGTCCACATGCTGAGTATAACAGTGCTGCCAGAGCACAAGATGGAGCAGAAGACAAATCCCATGGCTAGGTTACCCATGATTCACTGGGGTTACTTGAAAGCAAAACACAGATAGAAGCCAAAGAGAGAGAGAAGAGGAGGGGGATACAGTGGAGTGGGCTATTTTTGAAGATAATGGAAGGGCAATAAAAAGGTGGATAAATGTTGGAACAGGACAGAAGTGTGGAAAAAGTTGAGGAGAGAGGGAGTTTGTAAAGGCGGGGAGGGGGCTGTAATCTGAACTGTTTGTCAGAGTTACAGATTAGCTCTGTTGTTGAAATGATATATGAGTGGCAGCAGGCCTCCTCTCATGCAGGCACGCACAATCACACTCCCACTATGGATCAATTACCCTGTCATCCATGTGGGCAACCATACATCATCACCTTGATTACATCAAACACACAAACTCCTTTTATGTACTTTATACACACACGCTATAACCTCTGCTGCACTTTGTCTCTCAGATGCTTGTGGTTGGAGTTATCTGGGCTGGGAAAAGGACCACAGTACAGTACCTAAATGAAAAAGAACAGCTTTGATTAACTTTGCCTGATTGAAGTTAAATGATTAGTATATAAATGTACCCATGTGTTATTGTAATGCTTTGAGAGTTCTATCTAGGGTTAGTGTCTGACAAAAGCAGTGTGTGGGAGTGATGTTACATATTAGGAGTGTGATGTTGGTTTTGACTCACTAGCTTTCATAAACTACAGCTCTGTTCGGACAAAAGCAGAGGAGATTGAGAAGCAAATATCACTCAGTGATGATGTAGAAAACATGTAAGACACTGGAGACAATTAAAGACTGGATAACTGTTTTTTTTCTTTTGTTGATGCAGTTTATTGTCTTGAATATGACCCTATTTCAAGGAGCAGACCCTTGAAAAGTGACGGACATTTTTTTATGTATGAAGTCTCTGAATGTCAAAACAAGTCTGGATTTGTTGGAGGACAGGCATTCAATTTGATAGGGGCAATGAATCAGCATGTCCATTTAGTTTTTAAAAGTTGTTCATTTTAGTTTATTTGTTCAGTTTGTATGTTCTATTTTGATTGTACAAACCCCAATTCAAACGTAGTTGAGATGTTTCTTAAACAATAAATAGTGTCAAAATACAATAATTTGTACATCTGATCTATAGTCGACCGAATACACCACAAAGAAAAGACATTGAATGTTGAAACTGAAAACTTTATAGATTTTTTTGGACAAATATGAACTCATTTTGGATGCAATTCCAAAATCTGCCATTGGCTAAATGTACTCAGACCGCCTTACTTAAACTACTCTTGCTTGCCTACTCTTCGCTGCTCCTGGTGCAATCAGCTTTGCAACCCTCCTGCAACCCAGCTTATCCTTTATGCTATTATCTGACTTAATCAGTGTCCTCCTAACATGGATGCTAGCTCCAGGTGGATTTTGTCACTTCGTTCTCAGGATGTGTGCTGTTTTTGTTTCGGACTTCCACTATGGCCGTGTGGAAAGGTAGGAAGAGCCATGCCACCAAACATGAATATGCAAACAAATGCAAAGACAGCCAATTCAAATAACTGGCCCTGTGTCTTTTCTTGACAAAGTGGTCCTAGCAGAAATATATTTTCCCTCCTGTTCACCTCTTGTTTCTTCTACTACCAAGTTTCTCAGCTCCCTGACGTCTATGGCCTTAAAACCTATTACTGTCTACCTGTTTCTCTTGCAGCCAGAGGATGCACATACACACAGACCCTCTTACTCACACACATGCTTGATCGCACCCCAGAGCCACTGAGACTGCCTCCTCAAATGAACTGTACCAGCCAGTGTGACTGAGACTGGACAAAGTCATTTGTTGTGAGTAAACTTCTTTGGGCAGTTTGGGTCATTTCAGGCAGTGGGACACACTGAGACCACACACACACGGACGGACACACGCACACACACTCATAAGGATACACACAGGTCAGTTTGGTCGTGGCGTGGTGTCGATCACCCCTCCACTCCTGTTGGTGTGGTCCGCTGGGAAATGCCTGAAGCTCAGCTAAAGTGGGTTCAATTTAATTTGAACTTCAGAGAGAGAGACAGAGAGATGAGGGTGGAGGGAAGGAGGGGGATCCAATATTGTTTTGTCCTTCTTGAAATGACACAAACATTTCAGACTTTGTTCGGCATGCAGCCCCCTGAGAGCCTCTGCTGACGCATCAAGAGTGTGAGGTCTGTGTGTGCAGAGACATTAGTTCATATTCTCTCTGAGTGTCCTCCAGCCAATGTAGGAAAAATACAGCTGGTATCATTTATCCAACATGCCTTAGACTTACGCTATTATACAGTCTCATCTGTGTCTATTGCATGCATAGATGGTTTAACCATAAAGAAACCAATGCATTTACCAAGAGCCTTATAGACCATGGGACTGAATGGCATGGATGACATAGGAGTGTATCAGTGTTAATTTTAGTAACTGCTTTAGTTTAGATAAAGATCTGACGCTAAATAAACGTGTATATATCAATTCTTTTTGCTCTTTTACAGTCCAACATGTAATGGATGAAAGCTCAAAAGCATATCAGGCAAGTTAATCAAAGAAAGTTCTCACAATTCTACTATTACTGTATTTTTCTTTTTAAACAAGCCTTATTTACTGCATTCTAAAATTAAGATGATTGTTTTATGATTACGACTAAAACATGTACAGTATATGAATGCACTTTCAGTGGATTATAATTAAATCTGTACAAAAAGGGTAAGCTCTGCTTTTTTGTCGTGGGGTTGCTCGAGGGGCCTTTGGCACTGGTAAATATTTCGGTCAGTAAATAAACTTGCAAGCTTTGCCCCAGAGGGGAGATAGCCGGGTACTAATGCTAGCTGGGTACTAATGATAGCCGATCCATGGCAGTAAATGGAACTACTGAAAGCCTCATAACTGGCCCCATTTTAGGTAACAACTAAACAAAAAATAACATTGGTTTGACTAGATGCTACAGTAAGGTTCTTCACTGTGTTTTACTTTCCCTTGACAAAGTCCTTGCATCTGAAACTATTTTTAATGCAGCATAGGGCTATGTATCCTTTCCTCAGCAACATCAGCTGTTTAGGTAGTGGTCACTCAAGCATAAAGTGATATAAACCTAACTCCTTGAATACTACAGTGTCATTATTGGGTTACACAAAACAAATAGTCCCATTGAACTGCATTCTGTCATGATAACCTTGGCTTTTACCAAACTTTGGCATGCATCAAATATGATGGGGGCTGTACAGCCCAATGGACTCGAAGTGTTATGGAACTAATCCCTTTAGAGGCTATACGTTTCAGGCTTAAAGACAAACCTTTTGAGTTCTTTGGTATCTGGGACCCTTTTCTGGACTTCACTGGCGATGATGGAGCCCAGGCCCTGGTCCAGCATGGACTGAGGTTTCAAGATACAGCACAATGCCTTATAGGCATAAATGTTTATTGTAATTTTACTGTTGCTTGTCTGATTTCTTGTCACATACAATCTTGTTGTACTAGTCTTCTGTTTGTTATTGTTGTATGTTCTTAGTGTGTGTGTGCGTGTGTGTGTGTGTGTGTGTGGGGGGGGGGGATGTCCTGGGTTTAGGGGTGAAAATGGGTTCAGTTTGTGATCTCATAATTTGTATTTTCCTTTCTAATGTTGGATAATGACACATACAAAAAAAAAATAAGAGTACCCAACATATTCAGCCAGCCTAACTAGTTTCCAAACCAAACCAAGCCAAATCAAACTTTACACCCAGTACGATTTATTCCTCACCGTCTGTTTCCATCTAGTACTTTTTTTGCGGCTGGTATGCAAGCAGTAATGCCATGCATATTTGGCCTACAGGGAGTTGCTAAAGATTCAGTACATTGTGCTAAAAGCTAACTACCCTGTGCTCTGTGGTAATTTGTCACTCTTCTTGCAAAAAGTTTATGAGCAATATGATTCACAAAACAGCTGCTAATTTAAGGTGGAAAATTCCCATATTGTTGCTTAAGCAGACACACAGACACACATAAGCTCCTCCTGGTTGCCTCTGCCTGTATTCTGACAGACAGATAAAAGGCAGTGTGGGGAAATATCATTGATTTTGAATGTCTGACAGCGCAGCATTAACATTTAAGCCTTGTCTGGTCTGGTCTGGGTGATGAAAAGTGAACATACATTTTGTCAGTTTTTGTCTCATACAATTTATCTTTAGCAAGTTATTGTCTCTTTTGTCTCGGATAAAAGTTAAAGGCATTATTCATTATTCATCAACAATTTGTGTGCACCTAATGTGGGGTATGCAACAAAGATCATTTCAGCAACTAAGATTAGTGTTTATGATGTTGATGAGCTGCTTTGTCTGCATTTTCCTGGATCAAAATGAAGGTTAATTGTTGAATCTTGCATAGGTCCTCTTAAACCCCACTGATTTAAGCACAGTTCTGAATGTCTCACAATGTCCTAAATCCAGCCACCCAAAGCCTCCATTGCATTTAAGGCTTCCTCCACTGTTGGGGTAGAAGTGACTTTCTTTTTATGTGTCTGAAGTTATGAAATGGTCTATGAAACATCCTTAGGGAGTTCACCCTGCTTTTAGGTCTGAATTAGGTTGTATTATCAACATTAAAAATGCACATTTGTGCATTTCAGCATTTAGAGAGGAACTAATGATCCAAAGTGATCTTGCAAACTCATTCTTAACCCTGGTTGAATTCATATCCGCAAAAAGACTTCAAATTAACATATAAAAAAAACAAAATCATAAATATGAGGCTTTATGAGCTGTGTGATGTAAAGAAGTCTTGTAACATTGTAAGACAGTGAAAAACATTTTCACAGAGACTGTGCATACACACATACTACACAAGCACTTCAGATTCTTTTTGACAACAGGATTCATTGACATTCAGCAGTGGCTGAGTGGGTTACATAACCATCAAGGGTCAAAGGATTCTGAGAATCAACACAAGCAAGAGGATTTGGTGTGCTTTGCCAGATATGTGCTGCAAGGCTCAATCATTCAATTATTTAAATAAAATAAATAGATCAGACTTACAGGTTACTGTTGATACTCAATTGAGACTCTCAAGGAAATCTATGTATCTAAATCTATGTATCTAGTAAACTGTTAAGACCTTTTTTTTTTGACATTTTTTCCAAGTTTTCCCAAATTTGTTTGAAATTTAAAACTGTACCTTTCTGGTTCCATTGTTTTACAATCTGTGCAGAGTTGAACAGTAATAATGTTGATTTACCCAAGTACTGTGCCCAAGTACACTGATGAGTATCTGTTCTTTACTTGATTATTGTTATTTAAGGTGGAAACTTTGAACTTAAACTCCACAACAGCTGCGAGACAAAATGTTATCAGGAGTTATCTTCAAGCAACTGATGGAATTTCTTGCATTTTAGTTTTTACATTGGATCTGAAAGACAGTGATGTTTTTTTGACTGGTTTGTGTACACAGTGGACAAGACAGATTTAGCACTCAGGTTGAGCACTTTAGCTTCGCAGTGGTAATGGCAAATACAGCAGAGAAGAACACAATACTTCACTGAGTACCTATGGCACTATCTTAATCCCTCTTTTAAATATCAACATATTTGTTAATATTTCAGGAAACACTAATTTTCTACAGGAGTGTTTCCTGAAAATACAAAAGCAGCTAAAATCATTTCACCATATAAAACTGGTGAAATAAAAAAAAAAACGAATTACCGAATTACAGACAGAGTATCTTTGCATCATCAATATTCAAAGGACTGGAAAAATAATTTGTAAACAGGCTGGACAAATTCCTCAAAAGGTTCAGTATATAAGCAGTCGTCATTATGGATTCAGGGCCAATCACTCACTGCATGTTGGCCTGCAGCTCTCGTTAATTTTTATGATGTGTTTAGTCAATTAATATCATGTGAGAGAGGGGCAGACTTTTAAAGATTTTTCTTTTTTCTGTTCCTTTCTGCCTTGTACATGTTTGAGATTTTTTGGGTGTTTTGAATGTTTGATTTAACAACAAAATGAAATCAAGTCCTACAGTAATCATTTTTACTTATTTGCTTGACAGAGGCTTGGTTTCTGAATCTGTGCAGAGCTGCTTTGGGATAGGGACTACAAAAGAGCCGTGGTATGTATATACTGTATATAAGAGCCAGAAAAAAAGTAAGAAAATGTAGCCTAAGTGTAGATCCACAGCTAGACTGTCTTAAAGCACTGGAGTAAGATTAATGACAATAACTGCTGATAAATATATATAATGATTTGAGCCATAAAATGTTTTTTTTTTCAAATTCAGTGAGGATATTGTTTCTTAATTTAAGAAACATCCTACACGGAGTTATTCAGTAATTGACTTTGGTTTACATTTTGCTCTAATAGGAGTGATAATATGTTATAGAGCATTTGCATATTTAAAAGAAATGCTTGAAAATACTTTTCAGCCATGATTGATGCAAGTACGACCGACAAAGGTCTGATACTCTTGTTGCCCGGGGCCCCAGCATAAATGGATCCGCCTCTGACTATCAAATATCCAACAGGTCCTCCGTGGCGCTGCCCATATGTCGTTTAAGTTACAATACAGCGTCATATGCGTTTTTAACTTGCACATCTACAGGCATCTGTCCTCTGCTATGACCGCTAGGAGACGCTGCTCCTCTTCACTGCAGACAGCCAAGCAGCGATCTCCATCTTCCAGGCAGGCAGTGAGGAGCGCAACAACAGTCTACGTGACTCCCCGACCGCGTCGCACCTCTGTCCCGCCACGCAGGGCTACTTTCTATCACTCCCCTTCAAAGAGGATAAAAAAAGGAGGATTGTGACTCCGACCAAAGATGCCAGAGGAGGTTAAGGCTGGATGTTTCTCTCATGCTTTATGTCTTTTTAAATAAGTTTCCTGCCTCACCCGCTGCGCACAAGAGGAGGAGGAGAGGAGCGGAACTTTCAGGGGAGCCTTTTTTGTCCTTTTTCGGGGGCAGCGCGCAGGTTTTAACCCCGGAGGTCACACCTGCCAGCGGCTCCGGATCTCCTTGTTCCCCGACTACGGAGGTGGATAGTATGGTATAACTTTTTCGCTGCAGAGAGAGAACCTGAGAGGAGCCGTTTTATGGTGTCGTGGAGAGGGGATGCGAGCCTCTCCTCCGTGTCGGATAGCGGAGCGGCTATGAGGAGAGAAGATCACCTACTGGGCTAAGAGAAGAGGAACACACTGCACCAACAGGTACGGATCCCTTGATTTACTTCACACCTGCACTTCTTTCATTTAGCTTTGTGTTAACTGTGTGCAAAGTGTGCGTAAAAGCGGTTTAATGGCACAACTATCACGCACGAACATGTTTGTTTGGCAGCATTTTCATCAACTCATCCCTGGTTTAACGCACAAAACAATCAACTGAATTTTTGTGGAACTGGTTAAAATTTTGGTTTGATGGGAATTACGCGCAAAGATTGATGTTTGGCCATATCCCATCATGCTGTCTGCTCCGGCTTGGCATCAGCTTCATTATCACGGTTTGGATTTCTCAGCAAAGACAAATGATTGCGGGTGTTTCAGGTGTTGCACAGCCTTTATAGGCCTGCCTCTCTCTCTCTCTTCTTCTGCATCTCTCACACCCACGCTCGCATATATTGGGGCACGCAGGTCCTAGCAGTGCTAAAATGGGCATATGGTGATGTGTAAAGTGCTGTTTTTCACTGGTGGGCTAGTTGTTTATGTTGGCATATCGATATATCTCACTGACTGACTGTAAGAGCTGCGTCCACAGGTGCAATATGATCTGTATGGTCATAGGTTTCACCATTTTGCAAAGGTATGGACCTGTAGACTAAGAGGATCAAAGCATGTGCAAAGTTGAAAAGTGGCTTCAATATTCAAATTGTAAATGAGGTGCCATGAGTGTATAAAACAGCATCCAAATAGAGTTTGTCAGTCAAAAACCCTTAGAAAGCCGCCTGCACTGAGTTTAAACCATTCATAAGGGTTTTTTTTCTGCATGAGCAACACTTTAAACCACTGGTTGTTGCCTGAAAGGTGCCTATACTTACATTTAAAGAAAAAAAGGAGCTTTAATAACATCTACTGACTTTATGGTACATGTGGTCACGCTTCTGTAGTCTGCACTGTCTGCTTCTATGACATGAAGGATATATTGCACAGTTAAGTGAGCAGTGAAGGCAGGTAGAGTTCAGCATCATTCACTTATACATTTATGCAGCTTTTTCACTGCTTGGTATCAGCTTGTCTGATGAGACTCACCTGGGTTATTTTCCATTGGAGATACATACTTAGTGCCTGGCACAATTTAGTAGCCTGTTACCTCTGGCAAAGTCCAAACAGAGTGAGCAGTGACCAAAACATGACATGAAGTCACTGCTGACCATTGAATGGTATCACCACAACATATAAAGGCTGGCTTGGACCCACCAGATTAAATACATTACTGTATGTAACTCAAGTGCAATATTGCATTCAGTTGCATCTTTGTCTGCTGATCATGTACATTACTGTGCATAAATGTGTTTGTTTACGAAAACGTGTGGAATAAAACTAATGTGGGAAAGTGTGAAATTATAAATTAGCCTTTTGCTAGTATGTGCAGCATATCAGCACTTAAACACTTTAACATGCTGCAGTTTGCACATTAAATAGCACATGCACTTGAACTCTGATGGCCTCTTTTACACGGCTTGTCCTTAGCATGCCTGCTGTGTTGTCTGCTTATTAATCCAGAGTCCATGTTGTTTTTGTGTATCTGTCATCTGGCTATGGCCTGATACTGCTCTTTAGAGTTCTTTATTTGTTTGAAGATTGTACACACTTGTACAAATGCATTACATCATCCTGCCAGGGACTGTATGGAAATTAGAATGATGAACTTAAAATGATGTTGTCTTGCTGCTTGCAACTTTCTCTGGAAGAAACTTGTCTTCTTTGATAAAAAGCTACTAAATGAGGGGCTCGCAGCTTTATCGCCTCTAATTCTACTTTGCTGTTGTGAGGATGTCATGACAGTTTCATGTGGCCACGCCAAGTCATGGCCACCCCTCTTAAAGAGGCTCTGTCAAAGTATATACTGTGTTGAGAAACAAACTGTGTTTGTTCTTGTGAGAGTCGCTCACAAGAGGAAGAATGAAAAAGCCTTATTTGAGAATAGTGCAGAAATAAAACATCTTAATCTGTATTTAGAGTTGTTATTTTGGTATTCAATTTGCTGGTAGCAGTATCACAGCAGTGCTGGATTTTCAGCCCTCATCTCTGGTTACAGTGCCTCACAGTGTTTTTGTATCAAGCAAATTATAACAAGCAAATATCAAATCCAGGAAATAGAAATTGCTTATTACAATTTTGTGTAGGAATAAGAATTAATATGACTTTAGTTACCAATGCATCATAAATGCATTTTATGTTTGGAAAAACCAGACCTACAGCATATTTTTTGTCAACATTACCAAACACATACTCCTGATATCTAATGCTGTGCTGTGTCGATGTGCACGTCACTAAGGGAAACTACAAATCGACACTTTCAGCACTCATCCTAAAAGGCTGAACAAGCAAACAGGGACAGGAGCATTGTTTCAGAAGTTTTGGGTTTTGTGGACAATGGACAAAATGTTTTTTTTTTTATCTTTTTTAACTGTTCAAAAAATATTTTGCAAAGGATGTTACCTTTTATTTATAATTAACATTTTTGTACCTAACCTGAAAGTAAGAAATTCTAAGGAAGAATGGTAAATACCCTTAAGTACCAATTATATCTGAATTCTACAGAGACACACTGTAGTTTACCATTAAAAGTAAATTTGGCTGTTGGAAAGCAAGCAAATTCAGGGTCTGATGCACTGAATTAAATTAAACTGTACAGGAAGAAATTGGACCACATGGTGAAGACACACCAGTATATGAAAAGGTCTGCTTTTGCTCTTTGTCAAGGGTCTCAAAATGACAAAGACCACCCTTGAGTGTGGTGTCATGTTATTTCACTGAAACTGAACAAGTGAGACCTTTAGCGCATCCCTTGCTTATGGTTTGTCATCCATTAAATTAGATGCTTTTATTTAACATGGCAAGAACTAACAAGGTCCAAGACTCAGAGTGTATGTGGAGAAAGCATCTTAAGCTTATCTCCTGCAAAGCACCTTGGATCATATGATGGAAAGAAGATGTTTATTCATAAGGTGACCTTTTATTGGTAACAACGCTGCGTCATTCTGGCTTCAGAGTGGAGACCTGAGTAGTTTTGAGTGTCACAGAGGCTTTTCAGCTCTTTCACACTGCTAGAGGTATTCCTGTGGCATTTTGGCCCCGTGCTCATCTCTTTTACTGGTTGTTTTGTAGGATTTCCAAAACCTTGTGTGCAGACAAGCTGGTTTGATGTAAGCAAAGATGGTTAACCCATATTTTCAAAACCCTTCCTCATCTCTGTCTTTCTCCTCATCTGAGAGGAACAGGCAAGAGAGGAAGCAGATAAAAGGGAGGAAGGAAAACAGTAGGGGGAGAGCTGAGAGTGAGAGATGACTGACGGGAGTGGGAGATGCAGAGAGATGATGAGCTGGGAGGGAGATGGGGTGATGTGGGTTTTATGGGGAGATACAGGAATATATTAAAAGAAGCAAGTACACAGTGTCTGATTAGTTTCTCCTGGAGTTTGTGGGGAGATGTTTTCTTAATATGGCCGCAGGCTGAGACATAACCTCATAAAATGCTGTAACATCACCAGTTTTATCAGTTTGCTATTTCGGTTTCCAGCTTACGTGAGATAGGGGAGGAGATAACTGTTTCGACTTTTTTTTCTGTGCAAGCCTTAAATGTAAGTCATTTATTATGAATGGGACTTTTGTGCCAAATCAAAACATTATGTAGCTACTTTATTAATATTTTTCTATCAGTTTGTGTTACAACTTACCTTACAAAGCAGATGGACCTGCCTGATTCATTGTTTTAAATCATGCAGATCCATCTTGCCAAGCTCCAGTCCCTGACAAGCTCAAAGCTGAATGACCCAATCAGGCGAAAAGGGTGGAAGACGTGAAGACAACAGGTGGTGACTGCATGTTTGAAAACAATGGTGGCTTCTGAAGTGAGCCCCATGAATGGGGCAAAATCTGCAGTTTTATCAGAAACAGACTCAATTTCTTATTTTAAAGAGAAGCAAAGAATGTCACTTTACGGGAAACAATGTTTTTGCTCTTTTGTCAATTGGTTTTAGCAAAAGTTTGATCTACCAACTGGCTCCTCTGGTAGTGAAAAAGATGGGAAGGACTCCAAACCCCATTGTGTTAACAGTGTTACCCTCATGGATGATCAGTCAGAGAAGCTGGGGAAACTGGGAGAGAATTTCAAAGTCCTTTGTGGATGATACCGGTTTGTCTATGATAGTCATAGTTACTCAGCAGTACCCGTCGAAATGTGCTCTCCTCAGAATTACCAGGAGAACTTGATGGGAATCGTTGTTGTCGAGGTTCACGTTACATATAAGTGGTAAATGATACATCTGTATGGTATGCTTTAATTATAGCACTGAAACATAGTTTAAGCTAACGGCTAAGGTCAGTTGTTTAGCCATCACAATTTAGCCCATGTCATACTTACTCAAATCCTTATGTATACCCATTGTCCCTGCTTCTCACACATCATCTTTAAGGACAAATATGTTCACTTGCTGTCTAATATATCCCACCCAGTAACAGGTGCCATGATCAAGAGATCATTCTTGTTATTCAGTTCACCCATCAGTGGTCACGATGTTACACATGATCGGTTTATACCCTGTATAGTACACATTGACTTGCCTATGTGGCGTGTCACATAGATATGGTGTGTTTTATTTACCTCAGCATGAGAAAGAAGTGGGAATTACGACACATCCCAGGTAAATGTGTTCCAGTTAAAGCTGTAAAAGTGGGGGTACTTCAAGAACATCCAACCTCCCAGTAGAAAATTTCGGTCAAACATTGTTATCCCAGTGATCGAATTTGCAACTTAGGCAATCCGTTTCAAATTATACTAAATAGAAGTTATTTTTGTTTTACAAATGAAAGCTTTAGTAAGTGAGTCAGAAAGAGGTCACTTTCATTGTCTATTGAATATCATGGGTATCTTTATTTGAAGAGCTCTTTTCCAAAACGCTATAAATCCATTTTCATTTAGAAAGTATTTACATTATTTACCTAGACCCACCATTGGGTTGGCTGGGGAACTGAACTTTGAAATACAGTTTAAATAGGGATATATAGCTTTCTGGCATTAAATACTGATAGGGCAGATAGCATAATCGGTATAAAAAAGAATAGCACTGAGTAATATATATTTTTTAAATTTTGGCTTGTATAGCATTTTGGAAAAGAACTCATCAGTTGTTATTAACTGTGTGACATACGTTAAGCTAACGCCATACACACATTCTCAGATGCTCCATTTTTAGTAGACATATGTCAGCAGGTGCCACATTTAGGAGGAGCCACTTGTGACTCAAAATGAATAGAAGTCTCTGACAATGGGAGGTCTAACAAAAGACATTTTATATGTCACTGAAGTTTAAAACTATTTCAAGGCTTTGTTTTTCTAAAATGTTAGAATTTTAAATATGTCCTAAAATACTTTAAAACAACAATATAGGTTTTCCTACATTAATGTGCTACCTTTCATGTACAACAACAGTAACATTTGAGCCATAACAATCATTGTACCAGGCTGCTGTAAAGTCCTGTTTTTTCTTTGTTTCTTTGTTCATATTCATGTTTTGCTAATTAAAAAAAATATGCACCCAGAATAATTACAAGAAAAGTTAATGAAAGGTAAATTTTGTTATTTTCAGCTGTATTTTCACCTTGTTTCTTTCAAATGTTAAAAAGTGACAAGAAAAGACAAAACTGGATACCCAAAATCACAAAAAAGCATAAAACCATGAATTCTAATGTTAGTGATTTTTGACCCATTTATTGGACGGGGGGTTCTTGACATGAAGCATCTCAGGTGGTAGACATACCTGCTGTTAACCACCTGAAGGACAGTTAAAGATGCATTATGAGTGCCTTTGACCCTAGTGTCGGTCTGCACATCAGCTGGCAACATCATCTGGAATAAACACATGGCTGCAGTTTACACTTGACAGATATGATCAGAATCGAGGCAGCATCAATAGATATGACAGAATCAACACAACAACAGAAACACACTGTTTTAAAGACAATTACATCAACTGAAAAATCATCCTTATCAGCTGAAAATTAATATGAACAAACTTTGTTGAGGAAACTTTTGGTTAAACTAGAAAAGCACTCAGAGAGCGCAGACCTCCGCCAGCGCCACAGTCCTCAGCCATATTGTGATTTTGACCATAAATATTAGTCCTGCCTTTATTTCATCAAAATATTTAGATTCCTTGACCATGAAAACATACCATTAGCAACTGGATTCATAATGATTTCTATTTTAGTTCAGTAGTTATTCATGAAAATCACATTTTTCACCATGGCGGCCAGACGCTGATCCGGATCAACACCAAAATCGAATCAGTTCTTCCTTTTCCCATGCTGAACATGTCCTGAAAATTTCATCAAAATCCACCCGTTACTTTTTGAGTTATTTTGTTCACAGACGGACAGACGGACGGACAGACAGACAAACAAACTCTCCCGAAAACATAACCTCCTTGGCGAAGGTAAAAATGTGACCCATTTCTATGTCTTTGCTTAAATCATTTGGATGACTGTAAAAAAAATAACATAATCAACTGTAATATACATACACTAGTAAACATTAACAGTTGCTATAGACTGTGTCAAAGTCAGCTCAGAAAAATGAAAACTAGATAAATAAAAAATGTCTTTATTCTGTATTTAAAACATATTTTAATTAAAAAAGAAAATTACTTTTGAATTTAAAACCTGAATAATCGCTGTCATGTACAGGTTAAATGTGTTTGTTTTGATGAAACAATAAAATGAATAGCAACTAAACTGTTTTCAAAACACATTTAAATGTGTTTATTTATGCATTAATATTACTCTAAGTTATTAATTAAATCAAGGATGTTCATTGTTAGCTTAAAAGTAAAAGATAAAATGCGCAGAAATAAAAATTATAACTTCTCTTATATATCCCCACTCTGAATTAAAATTAATTCCCCAAGGTTGAAGGATGTGAAAACCTATGAAAACAGGTACCAAAAAACGTGGTTACCCCCAGACCCCCAATGAGAGTAATTACACCACGTCCGTGTTTGTAAAATGGAAGGGTTTGTTTTATTTGCCTTTATCACTGTGATCTGGGATAGATAACAGGAAATGAAGCAAAGAGATGATGATGATGATGAATAAAGGTCATGGTTAACATCTTAATCCCTCTGCCACATGGACGCCCACGTGAGTGTGTAAAATTAATAGCAGATAATGAACAGAAGTGTAAAGGATTATAACATGCCCTGCAATGAGGAGAGTGCTCAGATTACAATTTTACTACTGCTTGTAATTGAAGATACTCCCGGATATCATCCATTACATGGTTGCATGTTTGAAAACCATTCTAGTTTGATTTTTAGGAAAAGTGGCAGCCTTAACAGACATTAGGGACTTAGCGTGTTGCAGTGTTTAAATCCCAGCTGAGGTGTGGCTGAATTCAGCTTAATGTTTTAATCACTAACATTTGTCTCAAACATACTGTTCATTTGTGATGGTGCAGTTTTAATACAATATTTTTATCTCATAATAAATGCTGTCTTATGGAATTTATAGGAATGCAGAATTCAGGAAGTTTTCAAATTTGGATTTCTCCATCACATTGCATCCATGATTCTAAAATGCTGGCAGGCATAGGACACTTAAAATGAAAGTTGTTTAGTGAAATAATGAAAACTTTAAAAATTTCTCCTTACAAATAAATTTGTGGAAATATAATCTTTTTAAAATTAGTTTGTTTAAATAACCACCAATTTCCAGTTAATTCCCTTAAATTCCCATAATTCCCATTAAAACTTTCCACTTTGGAATATTTCAACAAGTTTCCCAGTTTTGTTTCCCAGGGAAATTTTCTGGAAAGTTTTTAGACATTAACAAAAATGTTTCACCATTGCAAAACCATAGTAGTATGTTTTTATACTTATGGATGAATTATGTTGTCTTTTAAAGTTCTGTTTTCATGCAGATGATCTATTAACAAATATAATGTATCCCTTGCTATACATAAACTGTCTATCTGCCCATGGGCAACAGATGCAGAGAGCTATTGACTTACTGTGGTATAAGTAAATTAAACTGTGCACTTGCCCTGGGAAAATAAACAATGCAAATAAATTAGAAATGCTACTAAAAGACACAAAGTTTTGATTAAAGCCTAAGGACATTCAAGTTTGTGTTGATTTGCCACCCACTCATGGACAAAAGAGGTAGGCCTACTTCTAGCCTGTTTGTTGGTTTTCTCCTTCAATATCAAAGTAGTGTCTCTTGAACAATTAAAAATCTGTTGCCCAACACACTTTGATAGATTACTCATAACTCTTAGTGGCCACAAAATGAAAAAATATACTGGGTTGTACTTCTTCAATTACATACCCTGTAGCAGTTTTTAAGCTATAAAAAATATTTGAACATTTTTTCTCTTGTCTGCTCTTTTTTTTGCTTTCATGGCTCAGATAAAAAACATCACTTTTAATTTCAATCATTTTCATTAACATAAAAAACTGCTCAAAGGAGCTTTAATTGAATAATATCACCCTGCTGTCTTTAGCAGTATTACTAACTCAAACACACATACAAGTACATCATAAAAGTACATCAGGTTTTCCTACATTCATACTCAGCAACTTCAGCATGTCTTTATATTTGTACCTTTAACAGGCTTTCCCTACATTTCCCTCACTCACTCTCTTTATCCTTCTCTCTACCCATAAACCCTCTGGGTGATGGGAGTTATGTCAAAGCTCCTGTCCACAGAGACGGGGAGAGAGACAGGAAAAGTAAAACAGAGAGAGATAAAGATAGACAGACAAAAAGAACAGCCAGGAAGAAATGAAAAGTACAGTATGTGTCCTTCAGAGGTGATCCCTTTTTCATTTGTCGCCTGCTGTAGCTATGCATGATGAAAAGAGAGGAGAGGAGATGGGAATGAAAAAAGAAAAGACAAGAATGAGAAACAGGAATGAGACACAGCAAGAGAAAGACAAAGAGGGAGGGGAAGAGAAAAGCTACAGGGGATAAATAGAAATAAATAAAAAGCATGTGTCCTATAAAAGGGGTTATGTATTTCATTGGCCATCTCCAGTAGCTGTGTGTGGCGAGCTGAGGCCCAGGGGGGACGAGTAGCCACTCTAAATGTGTGTAACCCACATAAAGAAATTGTTTCTGGGAGATCGGGCCCTGTAAATTCATTCCTAGCCGCCAGCCCTGTTCTTATCCCACCTCCCAAAGGTGAGCTACAACACCCGAACACATATATTTTTTAGATTCTTTCTCTCTTTCTACACGCAAACACAGGCACCTGCCCTCCCCACTGAACAGACACATATCCTTCAACATGGCCCCAATTTCTCTGCGTGTGAAGTGTTTCTACCTGCACTTTTATTTTGACAGTTTCTCTGCAGAAAGTACACAGTCACACAAACCCATACTGCTTTGCTCCCCGAATGGTATGTGTGGGACAGCAACGGTGACAGCCATGACAACATTTGTCCCTGCAGTGGAACAGAGTGGCATCAGGCAGAAACAGCAGCAGATGCTGCGCCTGCCGCTCCAGGATTACCCTGAACAAACTCCATTACTGCCTCTATTACCCGGGTATACACAGGCTGGGAAAAGCACTTTGCAGAACCACTGTTTACCTGGCACCTTGCTGCCCTGTGCATTGTTTCCCTTTACGATGGAGCAAAGATGGGGTGAGGACCACAGAGAGGGGACGGGTCAGGAGAAAAGTTTTAGAGAGGAATAAAAAGAAGCACATCCATTGGTGACTGTATCTGTCACAGCCAGGATAATGTGTGAAATGAAACAGAGGGCAGAGTGCAATACTTTGTTTGCTTCATTTTTTCAATGAATCTCGAAGACTTTAGGTCATGGTGTGAAGTGTTGTGATGTGTATGCATAGGTCTCCTTCCTTATTTGCACCTGTTGCAGGTATCATAATTACACCATCATTTAATGCTTTTTAGAAATCACATTAAAATGTACACTTGTTTGTGCCCGGGGGTGTGTTAAGAAGAGGAGCAATATGTGAAGCTGGTGTGTTTCAACCTTGAAGACAGAAATTACCTTTGCCTTAAATTTGAGTCCCCTTAAATCTGACTAAAATCAGAATCAAGTATGTTGGTCATACAAGAAATTTTACTATGCTTTTTTAAGAGTCACTTTACCAAAATCTAACCATTTTAAGTTTGGCCATTACCAACATGTCCTGAAAATTTCAACAAAATCTGTCCAGTAGTTTTTACATTCTTGCTAACACACAAACAGACAAACATACAGGGCCAAACACATAATATCCTTGGTGGAGGTAAATATTTGCATTATGACACCCATGATTTTCACAGAAGAACAATCATGGCTTATATTGTATGCAAATTCATCTTTTGAATATCAAGATCAAGACACTTTAATTCTGCATGATCCATCTCTAACCATTAGGTGGACAAAATAAAAAGCAGTTATTTAAAATCTAAAATCAGATTCAGAGATCCCCATCCACGGGTCTGTGGACTGCTACCAGGCTGTAGATCATTTGGTGATCTATAAAATAATTTATTTCTGTAACAAATTTTGCAAACCTGAGGGCAAAGTGTGTTTTATTTTGAAAAGGGTGACCAGAGCTTGCACATCTGTATGTTTAGCTTAACTTTCCAGACTTAATTCACAGGCATTTCTGTCCCTTTAACTGCTGTGATGAATGGAAAATAAGATAAACTGGTAAACCTTGTACTCAGGTACCTGCCCATCTGTGCTTCAATAGATGAAGTTATATTTGACTCTGTATGCTGTGTGTAACTGGAGGACACTTGAGACATACACATTCAGCTTTCTGCTGTACAGGGAGACAACTCAGAGGTCAAAACTAGTACTATACATGAGTAATCAAAGGTAATCAACCGTTGAATGATGGTTGAAACACACTGTCAGCTTGCTTCTTTTTTTACATGCATTTTCTACAGCATTTTTCTCCTCGCTCAGTGGTTTGATAAACTTATTATGTCAAGGGATGACTTAAAGCTAACAGTGCTCCGAAATGCCATTAACAGTCCTAGCAAATGTCTCTTAGCTTAGGTTTAGTGACAAGTACATGGCTGTCAGCCTGCGTAACACCACATAATTGTACAATACACAACATGGTGTCTTTGCCCCATAATGGTTGTTCAGCATGGAACCATGCTGTGGTACAAAATATTGGATATTGTTGGTCTTAATAATTTGTCACCCATTTTCTAACATTACATTTCTTCCAAAGCTATGTTGTATGATTACTGTTAACTTTCAAAGGAAATTGCACACTGGTTACAGCTCCTTAAAAATAAAATATATGTTGGATACAACTATAAAGTAAGTGGAAAGGAAATTTATTCAAGGAATTGTTGTAAAACAAATAATTAACCCATTTATCCACAAACATTTAGGGAGGTGGCATGTGTGAAAGTATTCAGAAGATCAGCCAACTATGACAAATAATTAGCCTTAAATTACCAAATAATAAATAATAAAGAAGGAACACAACGCTCTGATAATAACAGCAATATTGTTTATGAGCATGACAGGACATTAATGACATTCTTTCTACTTGTCTACCCTGTGATTACTATTTTCCATTGGTGTTAACATTTTCATACTAAAAGATTGATCAACGTTCTGAAAATAATTGGTGATAAATATTAGATAATGATAATTGTTTGTTGCAAAGAGACAGAGCTGACAGGAGAGAGTAGCAGTTCTCTCTTTCTGTGACTAATGAGGCTAAAAGGCTGATAGGCCAACGATGACGGATACTCTGTGTGTGTGTTTGTGCATACATGAGTGTTCAAGGCTATGCGCAGTGCCAGCAGCACAAGGCTGAAAGCATGTGCAAAACAGAGTAAGTGGTTCTGCAGAAGGTTAATAGTGGAGAGAAAGGGCGAGTGCATGAGTGAGTGTGTGATTGTGTTTGTGAAAGTGCATCTTTAGAGCGTGCTTGTGTGTGTTTGTGTGTGAAATGAGTGATGAAGTGCTTCATATTTCAGTGGATCTCCATCCATCAGCCTCATGAGCGACTCTGTGGTCCCGTCATTATGTTTCTCTTCAGTCAAGCTGTTAATGACCCTTTCTATTTGCCAAACTCTGCGCTCCTCACTGTCCCTCTCTGAAAATAAACTTTATGAGGCTGATTTTTGTATCTGATTAAAATTATTTTTTCGAAATTGATGCAAGCTATTAAATTAGTAAATAGCTGAGAACATTAGAGAAGCAGAACGTCACAGTGACATAAATATTTGAATAGGCAAATGTGCAAAAAAAAAAAAAATCCACACCAATGGAAAAATACCTGGCTCAATTTTGATTAAAAAGTCAACCAGACACATATCGAAAGATGCCACACACAGGGCAAAGTTGATGTTATTTAGTTAAAGTGTCCAAATGAGAAACAAACTAAATGATACAAAGTGGCTGGAGTTGTCAGCAAAAATGACAGAAATGAGAAATGATCAGGCCAACCCATAATGGCTGATCGCATCTAACATCCCTCCATAAGCTGCATGACCGAAAACTAACTAAACCAAAGATTAATCAAATCTGAGAAATCAGGACCATCGACGATCTCCAAAATAACAAAATCTAGCAACCTCGCACTGCTGAGGAGCAAGAGGGAACAGGAGAAACAAAATACCTGTTAATCCAGGAAAAAAACCAGAAAACCAAGGAGGAGTGCACAGAAACCTCCTGCTCCTCGGGTCTGTGTGTGCCAACTATTGCTCCTCTAAACACCCCTCCCCTTCCCTATGAGGGGGTGGGGGGTATACCAAGGAGAGACAGAGAGAGGGGCAGGACCGCACGTTACAACAGTGATAATAATAAAAATAATAATAATGATGATATCTACAAAGTAAATGAAAAAAGCTTTGATGTAGTGTGCCACTTTTGTCATCTTGCTGTCACTTAGCTTGCTACTTTTCACCAGGGTGTACTGAAGCTGATTTTTTTCATGAATAACTAGTAACGTTGCTTACTGCATTTTTCAAGCTTGGCCATAACTTCCCGTGCTCAAGCTTGTGTGGATCTCTGTGATCAAAAAGCAGAGATGTTGTATGAACCATTTATTTTGATTGGTATAAAGTATTTACACACCAAAAAACTTTTAATAAATATCTGTTGAAAAACTTTGTTGTTTTGGAAGAATAGAAATAAAACATAAACCACTTTTCTGTTTTTGAAAAAAATGCATTGTTGTACAGGTGGTAAAAGATTATTTTATACATTTACACAAAGCTACATTTATAAAGGCAAAAGTAATTACTTACTGTCTAGTCAATTAGGTGAATTTGATGTAATATTTAAGTTTAAAATCTGCACAGTGCTGGATCCCTTTAAAATCTCTAAGAGGGACCCTCCTGCTGTTTCTTTTCTTGTAAGAGTTTTTGTGGAGGGTTTTCTCTGAATCATGGCTCTAAAGATAGAGTGTCGTGTATGCTGGATGAAGGCCCCTGAGGCAGACTGTAAGTTGTGACTTTGGGCTATATGAATAAAAAATGACTTGACCTGACTCTACTGTCTCCTCAGGACCAGAGATATTTGTACACACATCATACACTCACTACACTCTGATACTGCCTGAACTACTTTTCTGCATTAAAGGGGTGTAGAAAATCCACCTCTGGACAAAAAAAATATACGTTGTTATTTAAGTTATGTTTTTTTTTTACAGCACACACAGTGTAGAATGTGCCTCAAAGAAGTGTGCCTCGCTTGGTTAACTTTAAGATATTGATTTCAGCATTCTTGTGCCTCTGGGCTGGGGACAGTGGAGGACAAAGTTTTATGTTCTCAGTTTTGTAGTCTGTTCCCAACATATGACAAACATTATGGACTCAAGAAACTTGCTTTTTCTTCTTAAAATTCAACACTACTGTCTACTCTGACTTAAACATCAGTTTATTAAATTTTGAGGTCAAAGATCAGATTCATATAGACTCGTTTTCATCAAGTGGTGCTGAAGTGAGACAAAAATTAATGAAAGAGTTAGCACTTAGCACTTCCCATTGTCCAAGCCTGAAATAGCATTCATAATGAACAAACAAAGAGATTATGAAATGCATCAGATGTTGCCTGCTTTCTGTATTTTAAACCTTGTTGTGTGTTTAGAAAAAAACAGTTGCTTCCTAACTTGCTTCCTAAATAGGACTGCAAAATGGAAACTCCTGCTAGCATTTCTGTTCGCTTAAAAAAACAACAACAATAATTTATACAGTTTTGGCCCTTTTCCACTAGCACGCCTTGGCCCTACTCTACTCGGCCCTACTCGATTTGCAGCGTGTTTCCACTAGCCCGGTACCTCCTAAAACAAGCTAGCTTTAGTACCTACTCCGCTCTGGTTCCAAGCGAGCTGAGTCGATACCAAAAGATGACGTCCCCGACTGCCGGCTACTGATTGGTCAGACAATGTCATCATCAATGAGTCATGAGAGCGATGACCAAGCATGCTAGCGGTAGCTACCGTTAGCTTACCCTCACATGACTTTTCTGTGCAGCTCGATTGCTCTCGTCCTAGACTTCATTCTGTAGTATAGCTTCCATAACTCTCCTGTGCTTCTCAAGGGGTATTTCTTCCTGACACCTGCAGCCTTCTCCTGATTTCCTTTTTTACTCAGTTTGTGACAAAAAGCCACAGATTGTTGTGTCGCGCTCAAAATGACGTCATCGCAGTGCCGCTCACCCCGTTGTGCAGGCGACTGGGGCTAATGGAAAAGCAGCACAAGGCGAGTAGAGCCGGGTAGAGTCGAGTAGAGTAGAGTAGGGCTAATGGAAAAGGGCCATTTTGCCACTGCCATGATGACCACCTCGATCAGGTCACTTAATTAAGGAAAAGTTCTTAAACCAAGTTCACACACAGATCTTATGCTTTGGCATTGCTGAAGTTGCTTCCAAGTTGAACTGCCATGTTGTGAATCAACAGTAGCTGACTAATAGCTTTTCACTCTTGCCAATTACATTGATGCTTAAAACATTGTGAAGCAGTATGCACTTTTGTTAGCATTATCACATTAAAAAAAAAGGAAAGTTTAATTCTTCTTTGTTTGCTACAGGATGTTTTTTCAGCAATGATCCAAAACACAGTCAAAAGTACTGTAGGCTTTTAGTAGTCAAGGGAACTGGCCTGATGTAACTCTGTGCCGGCCTATAAATATGTAAACCCTGCATCACTCAGTTACTTGTTGCTTTTGAATGCAACACCTAAAAAAGTCTTTGGAGGATTTTATCCAAATTTAGTACAAATATTCACTTTGACTTGAAGATGAACAATTAGAGCTGAATGCCATGAGTTAAAGGTCAAAGTCTTGGAACCTCATATTTATCCCTTTCTTGTAGGGCTTGGTGATATTACCTAAACTCAGTATCATGATTAATGGAAGCTCTTACCTCAGTTATTATTCAGAACGATTATTTTATGCTATGCTGGAACAAATTGGCGTTGTTGCTGTCATCCTGTAGTTTTTACAAGTTACTTCTTTCTGCACAGTGCCCTCTGCACAGGATCCAAAATGTGTCCAAACAATGGAGGTGGCATTTTTCTTGGCTACAAGGTCCTCTGATAGATTGGTGCTTGTCTACTACATTTTGGCAGCGTGTCCATAAGTAAAATTACTTTGATTAGAGGGTCTAAATATATCTTTTTTGATAATTTTTTGATTAATTACCTTACTTGCTTGTGAATAAAACATTTAATAGAACTCTCAGGGTTGTCAGACTTTGAAGAAAAGCTCTCTCTAATACAATATGAGGTGATTTGACTTGAGTGTCATCACTCAGAGGTCAAGCTCATTGGATCTGATGTTCACCTCCTGATTAAATGCAACATCTAGAGAATGTTTTCAGAGATTTTACTCAAATTTCGAACAAATGTCAACTTTTAGAGTTGACTTCATCAGACTTTGGAGATCACTGGGTAAAATTCCATATTAGTGAACCTCTTGTCCAACCCTTGTTTTTGAATAAAGGACCTGAACAATTCTTAAAGGGATTTCATTTAAGCTTTTAATCAATATCCACTCAGACCCAATTGGGGGCCATAGTTAATTAAAACAATGTCATGGATCCTTAGACTCCCTCCTTTCCTGTAAACATGAAACTTCAATGTTTTTAGGCATTTTTCTTACACTTTACAAATTAGTCCACTCTGATTTAGCAATGAGTGGCACTGTGGCACAGCAGGCAGTGCACATGCCTCACTGCAAGATTGCTGGTTTGATTCATGTTGGTTAGGGCCTTTCTGTGTTGAGTTTGCATGTTCTCCCTTTGCATGCTTGGGTTCTCTCTGGGCACTCCTCCCACAGACTAAAAACCTGCTTGTTTAGTTAATTGGTGTCTCCAAAGTACACCGAGCAATGAATGTGGGGGTGAATGATTGTCTGGATGTACCTTGCCTCTCACCCAATGTCAGCTGGGATAAGCTGACATTTTACAATTAACTCTCAGATTCATTCACACAATACAAGACATGCCTTTAAACTTCATACTCCCTTTTGCCAAACTTCTCAATGTCAGTCTTCTTTTACTTACAGAGCTTCATTAATTTGGAATTCATATTATAATTTAACAAAAACATCTACATCACTGACCAATTTTAAGTTCAGACTAAAGTTCTATATAATCCATCAAGATCCCAAAGCTTCTTCTTGTTCTCATTCATAACTATTTCAATTGCTTGTTGTCTGTTTGTTGTTGAATTATTTTGAGTTTTTTTCATTATATTAAATTTTATTTCTTTTTCTTCTTATATTTTTATTATTAACTCTATTTGGGGAGGTATCTAAGCCCACTTTGTTTTTTTTTTTTTGTTTTTTTACCTCTCCAGCACTATCTTGTATGTTTTTTCCATGCCAATGTAATTGTATCTAATTTATGGTGCAAATAAATAAAATAAATAAAATAAATAAGCTCCAGCCCCATGACCCCAAAAGGGAAAAATGGTATAGATAAGACAGTAAAAGGTGATGATTTATGGCTAGACGTGCCATATGCTTTGAGAAGTTTTTTATTTATTTATTTATTTTTTTTACACAAATTTCTGTAACTGAAACTTTTATTTAAAGAACTTATGCTGCAACAATGAAGAAGGAAGTTTTCTTCCAAGTACACTGCCCCAAAACAATCCCACCCTTTTTTTGACGCATGAAAGCTCAACTGTCACCATCCCAACAAATGCATACATAATGTAGGCTCAGAAATACAGGGCGTTTTTTTTTATTTTTTTTTTATCAGATTGTGTCTGACACTACAGTAATCTTTTGGACAAACTTGGTGCACACTACCATTCTGGTTGCTGCCAACCTTTAGTGCCATCTTGCAGCTTATTAAGGAAGCAGTCTGATTTGTGGAATTGGCTGCCACTATAGCTTCTTCTAATGAGTCTGCAGTGACAGGACTGTCCGCTTGTGTGTGGGCTGAGATGTAGTTTCACTTTTAGCCGAGGTTACAACGCGCACACACACACACACACAAATATATACACACAGAGTTTAGTGGGCTGACTCATTATGGGTGACAGCAGAGAGGAACTGTTTCATCAGGAGTCAGAACTACAGCTCACATACAACCCTGCAGCTGTGCAGGTTTCTTCATCATCAACAGCAAACGGCGATCTCCGTGGTCATTAGGGCAGCATAATTAGGCCTGACCTGTATGTGCGTCCTGTGTCTGCTCCCCTGAGGGGTGTTTGTGCGAGGCTAACCTTGGTCACTCCCTTGACGACTGTAAAGAAAAAAGGTGGGGAGCAACATGTGAACCATCGGGATGCCCACGGTCACTGATAAACAGAGCTACTGTTGACAAAGTACAATAAAATAACAGACTCTTGCCTTTTCTTCTCTTAAATAACTGCCTTCTTCTTCATCTTCTTCTGGTCTGTGTAGCACTGCTCTGCCTGCTTGTGTTTGTCTGCGTGTGCCCTTTTATCTTGCAGTCTTTGATTATGCCTTGTAAGTGGAACCACAAGCTACTTTATGGCTGCCTCATTAGGTTGTCAGGCGAGCCGTGAGCACATGCAATTATATCTAATTATGCAATTATGAATTTAGTATGAAGCTTTATGTACAGTGGATGGGTATGTTGGAGCTGGAGCACAAACACAGCAGTAATTAGTGCAGTTTTGCGGGTGATTGCAGTGGTACGTGAACATACTCCAACAATTTAGTGTAGCTTCTTACATCATCTCTTTTCAAACTACATTGAAGGGGCCTCAAAAGACCAAATAAACATTGACATGGAGATTAATTTAAAGTTACGATTCAGAATAAGATTTTTTGACCTGGTTAGTGCTGATCTGTGTTGAAGCAACTCGATATGTAATAAAGAAGATAACTGTGCATGAGCTTAGTCAGCCGTGCTATCTTTAACTGACTGATTTTCCTTTTTGTCTTTTTGCGTTTAGAGCTAAAGTATGGTAATATGTTTGATGTGTTTTCTCTGATAACAATATAGTGGATGACAGTAAGCTACATCTATTGAAGGTGGAAGGATTACAGATAAAAGCAGCTTTGTTTAAGAAACTTATATGCCCCTTGGCTAACCTCTGATAAATATTCTGCAGAGAAATAAAGAATCTGGAGAGTGTCTCAAAGAAACAAACCCTTTGCTCTTTGTTATTCATTCAATGTCCTTTATTATCATTGAGTTTAGAAGACAATAGAGTCATATTGTTAGTGTTTGTGGGAAGCCACAGTTCAGATTAGACTGCACATTTGACAGGGATTTTGCACCTTTAGAAAAAAAAAAAAAAGTTAAACTGACCTGAATGTCATGTGCCTGTTAGTAAGTGATCGGACATTGTACATTTATATGGTTAACCGTGGTTGACTACCTGCATAACATCACACTCTTTGCATCTTTTGTTCTCCTCTTAGGCCCAAAACACATACGTTATTTGCAGAATCTGAGTATCATCCATTCGAAGACGGCGTTTTGGGGGTCTGTAAACGATCATTTTTGAAACCAGGTTCTGATTTTGTTGCCAAATGTCTGTGATCCCTGCCACACCCTAATTTCCCTACCGGGACAAATAAACCAAACTAACTAACATGCGTACTGTATATAGTTTCTATTTCTTTATCCTGGAACTATGTTTTACTGTCTTTCTTTTGCTAACTTTATTTTTTTCTGCTATTCATGTCATATAGTCTTTGTTTTAACTCTTTCAGGCACTATGAATTGCAGAAAGTATCAGTGGTCCTCTGTAAATAAAGTAGCCTTTAGCTCAAAGTAGCAAATCAGAGTAAAATACATAATTGCTTTTATAACTTTTGAAAATTCAAAATCGATTAATGGGCTGCATTGAATGAGGATGACCTCTGGGCTGCCAGTTGTCCAACCCTGCAATAATGCTTAGTGTATCCAGCGAGCTGGGCATTGTTTACCTACTCAGAGGGAAAAGGCGGCTGTGATGCAAAGACTTAAGAACAGCACATTATTGTTGTGTGCTTTTGCCTGCTTGACAATAAACATGAAGTGAACCAAAGATGAAACCGTTTGTCACCCTGTCCTCTGAATTGTAACAAAGCTAATGAGCTGTATGAATGAATGAGCCTTGAGTCATTATTGATCATCTCTGACCTGATTCAAACTTTATATGTTGCTGGTAAGACTGCAAACAAAGGCAGCACACTGAGAACTAAGTCCTAGCAGGATGTATTTTATCCCCTGTCACCTTGATACAGCTGGAGCCAAATAAGTTGTCAGCCCTCTCATGCAGTTTTACGCTTGTTTACTTGTGTTAGATAAAGGCATAATCTGAAGAATGCTAAAGTTGAGCAAAGGGCGTCATAGGGTACAACAAGTCATCTTTAACTTCAGACTATTGAATTTAGCTTGGAGTCCTCTCAAAATATTGAACTATTGCTGACAATGTGACACATTAAGTCTTGAATTTTCAGAAACATACTGTGACATAAGTCGTACTTTGGTCAATGAGAAGTTTGTCATTTTCTCTTCAAATGCCAAAGTCTGCTCAGGGGGAGGAAACTGGACCTCTGAAGCCACACACTCCAACCTTCCAACCTAGCTGGAGCATTTCTGTTTTTCTATGAAACATGTCCCCCACCAGCGCTTCAGCAGATGAGATAAAGAATACAAAACATGGAGTGAAGGGGGGAATGAGCTTCAGTAGGTGGTGCACTTCAGTGTGTCATGTCTCTCTACAGATCCTATTGAGGGAGGCAGGCAAGGCTGTAAGGCTCACAGTGTGTGTGCGAGGCATGGCTGACAGTAATACAAGCAGCTTGCTGCACCCCCTCGCAGGGATCACATCCTTAAGACGGTTTCTCTTACTAATCCGCTCCTAATATGACTAATATTGTGACACTGCCATTACCCACAACACAGTGAGGGCACACATGGGGGGAGAAGCAGAGCCATGAACACACAAAAATGGGAACCAGTGGCATTTTGGATCTTCGATCTTTAAGAGTGCTCAGCTCCTAGTGTGCAATCCCAAATCTAAATGTCTTATTTTACTGAACAGCAATTTTAATTACATGAGCTTAATTTTCTGAGTTGAAAAAAACCCCCAAAACAACCATGAAATGTATAGTAGTAATTATTGCATCCCAAGATAGCCTATTGAAAAAAAACAACCCAAAAACAAAAAAACTGATGGACATAGTGCGCTGTTTCTTCAAAACTATGTTGACAAGTTTTGATATGATTATTAGGAACATAGAACATGTTTGATAGATATTCAGACTTATCCTTAACCTTAACCTTATCATCACTGATTCTGTTTATTTTAATCAACATTATTATTTTAAAGGAATGATGTTTTTTTGTCACACATCTGTTTCTAACATTAGTAAAATATTACAGTGTAAGGAAGAGGTCAATTTAAATTAAAGGTCTCATGTTTTCTTTGCTTTTAATGGTGTTAGGAGTGGCTTGGGGAGCAGAGGAACAAGATGCTTCTTATTAAAATTTCATTTCAGGGAGACGTACTATAGCTCTGTAAAGAAAATGACCCTGAAAGCATTCTGATTTTTCTTCCTGGGGTTTATATAGCTTTACAGCTGCCACCTACATGTTTGTTTTCCTCTCGTCACAGGAAGATGCTGTGACCGTTAAGTCTGTTCCATGACGAGTAAGCTCTCCTCCTCCCTCCTAGTAGACATCGATTGGAGAGCCAATAAGTGCAGAGCTCAATATCATTGCCTCCGTCACATTGTTTTTATACAGGTTGTTATGTAGTATGTCACACAACCTATCCCTACTATATTTTTAATTAAATACTTTTTTTTGGAAGTCAGTCATCTTTCCCCAGCATTGATTACGAGTCTTTGCTTTAGTCCTGAAGCAATGAGCCAGTTTTTACACAGAGAAAATGTCTTCTACTATATCCAACCAAACTGCCACTTTAGGGAACTTTAAAGCCAAAAATCTTCAAGATTCTGAAACAGGTTTGTCCCAAAAAGGTTGAGATATTGTTCAAAGTTAGATAATAATTTTTTGTTAATGTTCCCTAAATTTCATCTTACTGCACGGTTGATTTGTTGAGACCATGGGCGTCTTTCTTCATCAATTAGTACAAAAAAAGAAGACGGAGACATCCACTTTCACTTCTCTATAGTAAATGAATCAACTTCGGGGCAACTTCTCATGTTAAAAATAAGCTCCTCTTGCCACCCAGGTGTATTTACCTGTGTACCTCATCATTAATAAGCCTCCACAATCACAGCTTATCTGCTGTGTTCACAGAAAAGTTGGGTACAACACATTAATGTCATCTGAATGTCTTGATAGAGTACACTGCTGATGAATAGTTTAAAAGAACAAAAACACAAAAGATAAACCTTTGCAACTGAGCAGAGAGGTGCAAGCCCACCCCTATCCCATTAGCCCTCATACCTATGCACATGTTTTTTTTTCTGGGAGATATTTCACTGCATTTCATAGATAAAAAGTTAAATAGACACCTGCTATGTTTCTGTCAGGTCTTAAAAGGCTTGTGTGATGTGAGTTCTGGTTAGTAACATATTAGGGGCTCTGAGATGTAATTCAGGGTTTCTTCAGCACAAAAGTCTGAAATCATGTTAAACTGCTTTTTTGATGCTTCTTCGTGTCAAACATGTATCCAGTTATCACATTTGCTCTTTGCTTTTAGATCATCCAGACATAATTTGTAAAACATAATCATACTTTGAAATTCTTGTAAACAGAGTCGGTTTGACATGTCAGACATGTCAGTTCCTACATCATACAGGACTTAATCAACAAATGCTATGAGGATAAACTCACAGGGATGATGATATCTAATGCAGCAAATACAAACATCAGATGCCACAATGGGTGAAAAGGATTTCATTCATCATAAATCAAGGATTTTTTCGAGTAGCATAGAATTTGAGGAGGGAAAAGAAAATGAGTCCCTGGTCTGCCTTGTTGATGGATAACACAACATTCCCTCAGTTGGAGTCAGGAGAAGACTCGGGCTGTGTGGGAGAACACGAACAGGCTCTGAATGCAGAACAAGAATTCTAATTTTAAAGCCATGAATTACCAAAAGACTGCTTTCAATTTGATTGAATCCAACTTTATTAGCATTCCGCCTGCCTTTACGTGATGAGGCTGAGCTGAGCCGGCCCTGTGTCCTCTCCCTGAGCTGCAGCTGTGGTAGAGAGACGCACAAAGAGGAGCTTCATTTATGATGCACTTGGCTTCAGGGGGTTTGATCACAATGAATTACATTGTCAATTATTTCCTGTCAATATGCCTTCTGCCTGTGTTTTACCGTATCTTAGTCATTCCTTAGTTTTCATTGATTAACTGTGTGTTCATCATTATACAAAAATAAGAGAACAACAGAGATAAAATTATACAGTGCTAGCGTGGCTCTGTAGGAAGCAGTAATGAGATATGATATATTTATGATTTCCTGAGCATGAATCCAAATCCTCTTTCTATACCCCTGCTGACAATGAGAGCTTGTCTGAATTTGTTCAAGAGAAATTCTCAAACCAAGTTTCTGTCCCATCAGCCATTCTGTGTGATATATATTCACATATGAACCCTTGATTGCAGCCAAAAAAATATCTTTTTTCTGATTTTAAATGTGTCCTAGAACAATTAAACTAGGATCTCCGCAATGAGACTATGAGACTACATAACCCAACCCTAAGTGGATGGGACTGTCTCTCTTATCACCTGTGGTGGCCAGGCTAAAGGTTAGAAGTTTAAATTAAAAGTATCATATGTAATGTCTGAACCACTGAGCTATACATTAAGAAGTTGGAAGAGCTACATTCTGCAAGTGTAAACATAGAGCTGGACACAACAGCAACCCGGTGACTTACCAGGTGCCTACACACTAAACACGACTTGAGCGTCCTCTGTGATCACTCTCCATGCAAAGTCAATGTACAGCAGCGATGGAGCGGGGTTAACTCTCCAGAAACGCATTGGCCGTGTTTAAGGTGATGACTTTGCTTGTCACGCGTTGCCAAAGTTGAAAAAGTTGATATTTTCAGACGATGTTCTGTGTGGCTATGCAGCAACAACCAATCAGTGGTGTGTGCATGTGTGACGGTACCTGTGACAGACAGTTTTTAATACGGACTACAGAGTAATAACCTATGTTTGTGTGGGGAACATTAATCAGTGAGTTCATTAGTCCTGCCTTGACAGACCGCTGAAAACTCACAGAGGATGCTGCTGCAGGGCATCAGCTGCAGTTTTCTGTGGTTGGTAGGTGAGTGATAAGGATATAGTTGGATAATGTCAGCTTATATGTCTTATTTGATATGATCGTGGTGAAACTCGAGCGGACGTGATGTCACCAAGCCATGGTGATGGGCAACAGTGACCAAAATGAGCTGTTTATGGACACGAGATGTGACTTCAATGGGCAAAGCGTGAAGTTGTGTTTGGTGTGAGCTCATCTTAAGGATACACATGAGGTTAAACATTTAGGTTTGAGTAAAAAATGTTTTAATAAGGATGACTTTTTGAATGAGCTATAGTTACTTCTAAAGCGTAAAGGTTTTGCATTACTTTGCTGTATTTATAACTACGTTGATTCTAATGCCAAAAAAGATAATGCCATTGATGCTGTTGCTGTCTGACAAATTAACCTCTGACCTGTTGGCTCTTTACATTGTGGGACAAACTGACTTGGCAATAAGTCTTTGCAATGTTGTTAGGGCTGCCACAAACAACTATTTTTTGCAATTAGTCAACTAGTCACATCATGCATGAACTGCAGCTTACCACACCAGCATGCAGCTGGTGGCCCAAACTGCTTATGATAAGCAGACCTGGCAACTTTGGCGCCTGCATAGTTGTGCTGGGTTGATTCCTGTGGAGTTGATAACCAGGAAACGGGGTCGAGGAAAGGACAAACTACCTACCACACTCATGTCTTGCTTTGTAGTGGACAGCTGGGTGATAATCATGTGGGACTCACACACGTAGAGGAGCCCAAAGTCACTTTTGTGAGCGGGCTTGGCAACACAATAACTGTTGTCTTAACCTGCACTCAACCAGCTCCCTCATGCTTTCTGCTTCCCACATGGCTATAGTAATAACCTTTGTTTTAGTAGATGCACAATAGTAAAACACTGAAATCAGAGCATATTTTTCGGGGACAGCTTTAACCAGGGATAGGTCATTCAAAACGCAAATGTTAGCAGCTAACTAGCTAATTAGCTTATTGAGGCGACTGTCCCTCTTTGTCAGAAATTGAATCAGCCATGACGTGCTTCCTTTTCAGATGCTTATAGCAATGCGAGGGCAAGTTCAGCCTTGCAGATTTTGCATTGCACATTATTCTCTTTTGTTTTAGTGAAATACTTCCAAACTTTTGAGCTCCATTGTTGTCGACCATTTTGATTGTCAACTTACTCATGACTAGTCGACTAATTGTGGAAGCCCAAAATGTTGTTACTGGTCAAATAGCCTTAAGTGCTGTCTATACTCGGACCAGCTCCAAAAGTGGGATCCTTTCCCACTGCGAACAACCTCAACACTTGGCTCAGAGAATCTACAAACCTTGGTATATCTTTACTGAGCATAGAAACAGGATCTCAGTCATCACTAGAAATTATTTTAATGTTAATTGCCTTCATTCTGTGCTGAGTTTGGTGTAGGTGTAAGAGACGTGAATGAGAGTGATCTGCCTTTACATCAGTTGATGAGCTGCGTGTCAGGACAATAGAATGTGTTACGTCAGCTTCTTCATTATGGATGTACATGTTAATAACCCTAATTCCTCAGAAAAGTTCATTAACCTTTTTGTTCATATTCTCAAATGGAAAGGTTAATGAAGAAGGTGATAGTTTCTTTAAAGGGTGGGACATGAGAGGGGGTTTTGTTATTGATCTTTTGTACTGGAGGAATTAGTCTGAAATGATCTATGAAAATTCAGCTGAATATTACAGCCTTTTTAACCCTGGCTACACTAATGAGGTCCCTTAAGGCTCTCTGATGCTTTTTTGGAAACTGCTGTCCTGTGTCACCCCGACTGCACCCTCTGCTGCAGGGAGCTGTCTGTGGTTCTGAACAGTACAGCAGGATTTTTAAAGGGAGCTGTCCATGGTGTGGGTTTGTCTTTCCCTTTAGCTCTGGCCACACGTGAAGGGGATGGCCTCATGAAGCAGAGACACATGTTTGGGTATTTTTGGTATCCCTCTTTCTTTTTTTAAAGAATCTATGCACTCTTATTATTGTACTCTAGTTCTGGGTTTGTTTTTAATAGTCAGCCACTGTCTCACTTGTCATCCAACCATACCTCGCTGTTTACACTACAGCCTTCCACTTGCTCCACAGTTATAGATGCTCTTCAGAGCACAGATTGCAGGAAATCAACTGGTGAAGACAGCATTGACCCTTATTTTTTAAAGCTCTGTGCTCCAATCATTGGAAATCACATCACATACCTGTTCAACCTCTCAGTTACTTCTGGAGTAATCCCTCAGGTCTGGAAATCTGCTCACGTTGTCCCACTTCATAAGGGTGGTGATAAATCAAACCATAACAACTTCCGACCAATCTCCAAACTGTCCTGTCTAGCCAAGGTTCTAGAACCACTTGTCAATAACCAGCTCAAGTCATTCTTATCACAAAATTCTGTATTATGTCTTACCCAGTCTGGTTTCAGAGCTAAACATAGCACCATCACTGCAGTCACATCATTTACCAGTGACCAGTACCAATGACCAGTGGTGTAAAGGAACGAAGTAATAGTACTTAGTTACAGTTAGGGATGTAATGGTTACCGGTAAAATGGTAAACCGCGATAAAATTTCCCACGATAATCGTTACCGTGTCCAATTAAAATTACCGTTATATCGTGCTTGATCGCCACACTGAGTCAGTAATGCACGGTGATGCTGCTCTTTGCCTGGAAAAGCCGGAACTATGTATCTGCCCTCGATTAAGGAGCCTCACGCGAGGTGCACATGCGCAGTTTGCATTATTTGGCCTCTGAGTCTGACACATTTATTGACAAAAAAGACAAAAGAACTGTTATGAATATAACAATAAAGGGGTTAAATGGTTTCAATTCTGTGTAAAAGTACTTTTAGAACATTTTGAGCACACTGCAACTATATCGCGATAATAATAATAACCGTGATAATTTTGGTTACAATAACCGTGATACAAAATTTCCCTATCGTTACATCCCTAGTTACAGTACTTAAGTATGTTTTGGGAGTATCTATACTTTACTTGAGTTTATATGTTCTTTGCAACTTTCACTTTTACTTCACTACATTAAAAATTAAAAAATGATACTTTTACTCCGTTACATTTGAATTTTCAACTTAGTATAACTGAAACATGTGAATATAAATTACACTTATTTTCACATTTTATTTTGAAGAGGATCGTACAGACTGTTTGTACTCTTGCACGAAGCTGAACACACCTCTGCCTGCCTCTGCAGCCTGTGAACGACTGTTTAGCATTGCAGGACTTGTATTCAGCCCACGGAGAGCAGGACTGAACTCAAGCAATTTTGAAAATCAACTTCTGCTATAGATGAACCGCAAGTTCGTGAACTTTACGTAAGGGAGGAATAGAGAGGGAGTAAGAGGTGAAGGGAGCTGAGGGAGGGAGGAAGAGTTAAACTTAATAAAGCTTGGGAGAGCAACAACTATTTGTACCTGTTTTCTTTGTTTGTACTTTTACTTTTAATACTTAAGTACATTTAATAGTAGCTACTTTAAGACTTTTACTTAAGTGATTTTTTAATGAGTGACTTTCACTTTTAGTTGAGTATATTTTATATAAGATATCTTTACTTTTACTCAAGTATGGCTTTCAAGGACTTTTTACACCACTGCAAATGACATTATGTGTGCTCTGGACAAAGGGAAATACTGTGCTGCTCTTTATGTAGACCTTTCCAAGGCATTTGATACAGTCGACCATGATCTGCTCCTACAAAGACTAAGTGATATTGGCTTCAACCTCAACTCCCTTCACTGGTTTAAAGATTATTTATCCAACAGACAGCAATGTGTTACATTAGGAAACATTCGCACCACATTTTTACCAATAACAAAGGGTGTGCCACAAGGCTCAATATTGGGTCCTGTTCTGTTCACTATCTATATCAACAACATTACATCCTCTATAACAAATTCCCAAGCACATCTTTATGCCGATGACACAGTTATGTATTGCATCTCTAACACTGCACACTCAGCCACTGAAATCCTCCAGCAAGACTTTGACAGACTACAACATTCACTCTTCAATCTGAAATTAGTTCTTAATGCAGACAAGACCAAATACATGATATTCTCAAGATCCAGTAATATTACAGATGACCGCTTACATCACATCACCACTTTAACAGGACACAACATTGAAAGGGTCCCTGAATATAAATATCTGGGCATCTGGTTGGATCAGAAATTAACATTTAAATTCCATGTCAACACTCTAGCAAGTATACTGAAACAGAAAATTGGGTACCTATACAGAAACAAATTAAATTTTCCTTTGCTTTGTAGGAAACAGATCATTGAGGCTGTGTTTTTATTTGTCTTAGATTACGGCGATGTTATCTACAGAAATGCTTCTGCCTCTACTCTCACTTCATTGGACTCAGTTTATCACTCTGCACTCAGATTCATCACCGGTTCAAGTTACTCCACCCATCACTGTATCTTATATGAGAAAGTGGGATGGGCACCTTAATCTGTAAGAAGACAAAAGCATTGGCTGCTGTTTATTTATAAAGTTTTGAATGGCAACATGCCACCATACCTCAGCACTTTATTGAACTGGTCAAATAAAAAATATTCCACACGTTCAACAGATTTTCTGATGCTTGATGTTCCCTGGACTAAAACTGAATTTGTTAAAGCTGCTTTTAGTTCCTCTGCAGCATCATCCTGGAACATCTTGCAACGTACACTGAAACACAACAAAATGGTTTCTATTGGTCAGTTTGAAACTATGATTATCAACTACTGTACTTTTGAATGTAACTGCTTTTAATGGTGTTCTATCAATTGTTTATTGGCTGTTTTTCTTGTGATTTTATATTGTTGTTGTGCTCTCGACATCATTGTAAATGAGGGCTCTCCCTCAATGATTCCTCGAGATTTAAATAAACGTTAAATGAAAATGAAATAAATGAAAATTATTGGTATGATCAGTATCCTGGTGCTGGATACAGACCTGTGGGTAATGACACTTTGAGAGCTTGAGCCTTGTACAGCTACCTGATGTGTGAGATGCAAACTTTGGGGACAAACTGACAAAACATACTGCAACAATCTTTGGTAACATTAGATGAGTGTAGGTGACTGTTGTACCACACCTTTAGTACAAGGGATATCCCAAGGTTGATCATTCAAAACTAGCTCACAGTTAATAGAGAACTCAGAAAATTGAGGACTTTATGTACCACATGATCACACACAATTGGTAAACAATGTTTCATTGGTTTGCAGGTTAGAGTGTGTCTAATGCTAATATAAGCCATGGCAGCAACACCTTTGATCCTCCTCTCAGTTTGGCATCAATTTTTAATGCTGAAAGCTCAAACTACTTTGATCAAGTGGGTATATGTGAGCTCAACCTTACACGGCTCAAATATGTTATCTACATTTCAATGTTATGGGTTCATTACCATTAATTCTGTGACCCTAAAACATCCTGATTTGAGGGTGTTTGGGAACAAGACAGTATCCATAATTTAAGATACAGAGAAAACAAGTGTCAAACAGTTGTGTGTTTTTTTACACTGGAGCATTTGAGCAGAATTTTGGGCCTGTGTTAAAGAAAAATCTAAAGAATCAGCTTAACCAATTTCAAAATCTGGTGCCATGTTGTTACCCAAATTAGACTGTTTAGCTGTCTCTTATTGGTGCTGTTTAGAGTGTGGAAAAGGAACCATAGCCACAACTGTCCTCAACTGAAAGTCATCATTTTCCAGGGCACCTGACTGAACCATCACAACGAACCAGTTTTGTTAGATGGGCAGTTTTAATGGTTTTCTTCAGAATTTATCTTTCCACTTACAGTTTGATGGACATTTTGTCACTTTGTAGTGTCAGTATCACAGCTATGATACAGAAAAGTATGGACCTGATTTATCAGTTTGTCTTTAAAGCTCTGGGTCACCATTGTTGTTGCTGATGCTGTATGTTTTTTTTCTTCTCTACCTCACTGACCCTCTGGTCATTTGTGAACTGTATATTTGGTCTGCTTTGAACTAATTCATTGGCACAGACAATAACCTTGCAAGGCAGATGGATCTGCCTGATTTAATGTCTGTAATCAGTCTCTTGCCAAGCTCCAATCTACAGCGATTGTGCTCTGCCCAAGGCAGCATGGTTCAGCCAAAGTCCTTTAGAGGTAGGCAGAGGTAGAGCTATGAGTGAGATGACAAACAGAGATTAGCATAGATGCTAACAGAATCAGTAGCAGTTTTACCAGATCTGGAACACATTTCATTATTAAATGAAGGACAACGAACAATGCAACAAACTTCTTCATAGAAAGGAAGCTTTCGATTCACTTCTGACTTGTTTTGCTGAGAGTTGGTTGTATGAAGTTGCTTAAGTTGCGTCCTCTATGTCAGTAACACCTGACTACTACATTATCTGATTGGCCTGTAATGAATGTGATTGACAGGTGAAATGCCAAATCATCTGCCAAATATGCTTTTAAATGTTTTGCCCTTCCTGAACATTTGCCCTGATGGGCTAGTGAAAAACATTGAACTGCCTATCTGCTTTGTCAGGTTACGCAGGATAAAAGTTATAGTTGCAGAATGCTAGCGCATTTCGAACCGTGACTTAACTTGAAATGACCATCCCTAATTTGAAGCTCTTTTTTAGTGCATTTTTAGTTCTCATTCAGCTTCAACCTTAAAGCATCCTGTTTAAATATTAAAGCAGTCCTGTCCAAGTCTCTTTCTCTGAGTGTGTGTTTGCTTGCTGGTGCAAGTGAGTGCATATGTGCGTACATGCGCATGCATGTGTGAACCTGCACTGCATAAATAGATGATAACCCCAGCTGGACTGAGCTGGGCTAATGCACTTGTTGTCCACTCTTCCTTTTCTTGTCTTTCCATGTCCATCTCTCTCAGATGAAAAGCAACTGTGATGGACTTGTAAAACTGCGAAGACTGAGATGGGAGTTGGGGTTAAAGTTGATATAAGGATTCTGGTGGTGTATTTGTGTGTGTTGGGTGGGTTGTTGCGTGCATGCAGGGTAAGCTGAGGGGTAAGCTTTTAGAGGTCTGAGCAGAGGGGTGTGAGTGAAAAGGGGAAGACAGATTTGAGCAGTTATCTCTCCCTGCAGACCTCCTGTCCTGCCTGCCCACATACCCACAAACACACACACACTCACGCACAAACAAGCACACACGCACATACACTACTCCCATCTGTAATCACGTTTAGCACAGCTCCCTCACACACTCTCACCCGCCTGTCTGAATGGACTCTGACTTTCTGAATGCCTCCTTAGGCCAAGTGTGTTTGTTATGCAGCGACAGAATAGCTCCACTGTACCTCCTATTGCTCCCAGAAACAAGCCCTGAGCTGCAGACACAGATTGTGAGGTTGCTGCTATTTTTAAAGCATGCACGATGAGGGGTGTGCATTAATGAAAAAAAGAAAAACTCGTCTCCCTTCCCCCCCTTTGATACTTTAATTAGACTTCCGTGCTCTCACCTGCCTCTTTGTTCACACAAATCAATGCATGTCAAGTAAATGGATAAATGGATGGATAAATTGTGTGAGAATACAATTTGCACTTGCTTTATTTCAAGCAAAAGCAGATTTGCAAAGGAAAAGACTCTTCCAAGGAGTTGGTGACTGTGTATGCATGGCTGGACTGAACATCTATGACTCTGTGTGTGTGTGTGTGTGTGTGTGTGTAGGTGTGCGTGTGTGCGTGTGTGTGTGTTGCAGTTGGAGGGGAAATCAATGCAGAGAATATAGTGGCAATTACTACAGCAGCCTGCAAGTGAACCTAGTGGAACAAACTAACTAATACATGAATAAATAAGCACAGTGAAATGGAGATGTGTATGTATGTGTGTGTTTGTGAGTATGTGCAGACTGGTCTGTAGATCTTGGACGCTCCTTTGCTGTGCCAGCCAATTAACGAAGTGTGTAAACCGAGCTCATTAAAGAAACAGTATTGGCCACAAACGAACAAACACTTACACACACACACAGTCTGTGTATCAAGCGTGACTCGCTCCTATTTCAAGCTTACCACGCAGAGGAAGTGCCAAACTTTTCCCCTTTCATAACTGTGTTTTACAGTGGAGTGTGTGTTGTTATCTGCTTGTTTGCCTGGATGTGTGTGTCCTGTTTTGTGTGAGACTGTTGGACAAGATTGATTAAAGACTGTCACTTTGAAGCGGCTGCCAAGTGCTGCCTCACTAACTCCTTGTGTTTAAACACTAGAGCCACTCCTCTGCTGTTTTTAGGCCTCTCCAATTGAGAGTATGTTGGTAAGTTAAGAAGACAAGCAAAGTATTTTTGTAAAAGTGTAATGTTTTTTTTTTTAGAAATTTTGCTAGTGATGAAAAACCTTTGGGCCCTGTTTTGACAGTATGAAATGCATTGTCTAAAATGTTTGGGCACAGCAGTTTGGGGCATGTAGGTCCACATTTTGTTGTTTTTTTTCATGGCAACAAAGGGATGGTCAAAGGAATGTCATTGTGTTGCTCATATTTGCCTGGAGAGTGCCCCCCCCCCCAATAAATAAATAAATAAATAAATAAATAAATAAAATTAAAATAACATAAAGAAATAAAGTAAAAAATGTAAGGAGTTCAAGGGCCTTATATTGACAGCATGATTAGAGTTCTCTTCTGCTTGTGTTGCGTGATGGTTTGAAGCTTGCTATTTTAAGAATTTCGGGATATTCTCAGCACAAAATAAGGCACAGAGCACGAAGAGGACGGATTAAGTGCCTTGATTATACATGGGCGTTCTCTGGGAGAAGCATAGATCATACCAACCAGAGTGTTGGCTCTAATTCCCTTTGTGTGCGAGGCAGGTGGTGTTTTACTATTTACACAGCGGATGTAGTTATTTGGTCAGAATTTCAGATGAATTATTTAGCATCTCTCTTTTTATTGTGCCACTATGGCAGAGCTTTTTTCATTGACACATCCAGAGCATGATCAATGATCCTAAAGAAAAATCAGAAACTTCCATGTAAAGACACCTCATTAATAATTAAACCATCCAGTTAAAACAGACAGGATCAAATTTGCTCATGTTAGACCAGTTTACCGTACCACAAATCACACTGGGCTTTAAAGAACTTATTTTTCCAATTATTTCTGGCAGGAATCCTTGGCTGTATTCTCTTATGTCCACTGAGGAGCACTGGAAAAAAAGCCATGCTGTCTCTCAGACCTCCATCCTGTTATGATCTTTACGCTGTTTTTTTTCAACAAATGCTCCTGATATAGACAATAGAGGTGTGCTGCTGTTGAGTGAAACAAGGTCAGAAAAGTGTTTTGTTTTGTCTTGGGGAGCTGTAATGCATCCTCAAAATGGCAGGTACACTCTGTTCCACAGATTTTGGATATTAGGAGGTTTAAGGCACTATCAATTTCTGTGTTTCAAATTAAGAACACACTAGCTTTGCGCCATTTTTTAAGACAAACCCAAACATGCTACTTTGCTACTTTAACTGCATGGGCGCACAGCACATATATGACACATGAATGGGAAGTAAATTTGGGATGACACATGTGCTTCACGCCAAAAACAGTCAGTCATAAAATGGAACGCTTGTCACAACTCCATCTTATTTGAACAAAAGTTTGGCATAAGTCTGTGGCATGGTTTTTGAGGTATCAGATCCATAACCAAAGCATGGATGTTAAATCTCCCTCTCTCTCTCTCGCTGTATATATATTTATATATATGTATGTATATGTTGCATCCATGACATGCAACCTAAAATCATTACGACATAAACCAAAGCTCTTCAAGGACTCACAATTCCAGTTGTCTCTCCCTCTCTTCTTCCTCTTCTCTCTCTCTCTCTCTCTCCCTTTCCCTCTCCCTCTGCCCTTTGGCCCCTCTCTCTGTTTCATCCATCTCAATCTGCTTTCTCCATTTCTCCCGTTTTGCCCTTCTGTTTTTCAAGTGGTGGATGAGTGCAGCACAAATATAAGCTCCTCATTTGCCGAGCTGTGTTGTAATGTTGAGTCATGTTTTGTTGGTACAGTGAGCAAGCGTCTGGTGTGCGGGTGTTTGTGCGTGTGGTGTGTGTGAGAGTGCAGCTCTTACGTTTCTCTCTCTCCTCAATGAGACAGTGAGAAATAAGCAGCCAGGAGACTTAGGTGAGAGTTTTTTCTCTCGTTGTGCTTAATAACCGTGATTCATGAAAGTGTGTGGACTATTATTAGTCACCCAAATGAGGAAACAGAATAGAGTGGGCAAACACCAAGCGTGAGTGGATCAGACTGTTGAGATTGTGTAATTCATTCTAGGTTTGGATGCTGAAAGCGAAGCCTGTCTCTCCTATTTCAACACCACATGTCTCAATTTCTATCAGCTCTGTTCAGTCCATTAGGCTGTAAAAGGAAGCTGTGTACTGTGGCTCTATAGCACATAAAAATGCGTTTTGAATGACCTTAAATCTAATCTACTTTTGTTTGTACATTAGTCTTTTAAATCATTACCAATAAAATAGTCCTTTGCAGCATGACAGATACCACAGAAACCATGTTTTAGCTCTTTGAATAAAGTAGCACTTACATTTACTTTGTTTCTCAAGGGTTTATGTGCTTCTGGCACTTCTGCATGGGTCTTTATTTACAGTCCTTGAGGTTGCTGCCAGGGTGGAAGCTGTATAGCCATGATAAAATAAACCCAAGAGGTAAAAAAAACATGCATTTTAAGGGAAATTTTCTTGAAAGAGGCATACAGCACTTCTCCATGAACTAAGAGTTTAGTTAAAGGTGTCACATTATCCTGCTTTGCACATATTACATTACAATTGCAAAAAGTCACATTTAGACAGACCATTGCTGACACTGTGGTTGGGGGCTGTTATGGGGTCATCCTGCATGACAACTTTCCCAAAGGTTTGTTTTTAGTGTGCGTGTGTGCTTTTGCTCTTTTGATAGTATCCATGAATATATAAGATGCTAAAATATCATTTGGAAAGTTTCTCGACACTACTCAATATTCTCTAATCAAAGAGCTGCATGAATTATGGCTTACTTCTGATAATGTAGAGTGTTGCAACAACCATCATGAGATGGTCAAAAGGAAGGATATGCTTTTCCAAGAATTTGTAGAATAACTCATAGTTTTTATACTGAGGTAAAACTGTTCAGGATTACATAACCAAGATGGAAGGATAATAGTAGAGGATACCCCTGGGTGACTGGACGCTGGCACGACTGGTTGTCACTGCTCTCCAGTATTTTTGTTGTTGTAATTTGTACAGTGTCCTTGGGTGCCATGATAGGTGCTTTCAAAATAAAATGGATAATAATAATGATAATAATAATAATATTACTATCCTGACACATCAGATAGACAGTTTGTCATATCTATGGGATTCATGTCAAGTCCATGTGGACATCATCCTATACAGAGTGATTGGAAGTGTAGAACCATTCATGAAAAAGGGAAAAACAAACAGGAAGGTGAGTGAACAAATGTTTTGGGAAGCCAATCAAAGCCTTTACAGTAATGAACAAATGTGGTCCTGATCTGACAGAACTGCTACTGTCACTATTAAAATCTGAGCTAATTTCTGTAAGAGCAGTCACTTCCTGCTGTTGTCAAGCTTTTCTTCCACCTCTTTCTGCATTAGAAGACTCTGATTGGGCCATGCTGCTATAGGCAGAGCGCAATCATTGTAGATTGGAGTTTGGCTGGATGGATCTGCCTGATTGCAGACATTGAATCAGGTGGATTCAGCTACATTGCAAGGTTAACTTGAGTCTTTTTTTGTGATTAACAGGGAGCCCCCATTCACCTTCTTTGTGTTGCTTATGTAAACACAACACTTTTAAAAGTTAACATTTACATCAGTGTAGCATAACGGACTGTGAGTAGAATTTCTGTCAGAGTTACTGTGTTCTAAATTCTAGTCCATAGTCTTCATTAGACGAGGTAGATTTACTGCCCCATAAACATGTTTAAATGAAAGCTTTTCCTTGCTTCCTATGTCCAATTTGCATTAGCACTGTTGCCTTGGAACTATCATGAAATTTTAACCACCAGCGGGTTTGAATTACATGAGGGTTCTGGACATTTCATGTGTTACTGTAAGACAAGTTTCTGCAGGAGACTGATAGTACCCTTTGCAACTAGTGTTTGGGTATCTTTGTTTTATTTTTGGCATTCAAAGCTTGATAACATGCTGAGTAAAGGATTTGGAGCACAGGAAATGAAAGCTGCTGTGTCTAATGTTGTCACAGATTCTTCTTGTTTATGTAATCCTGAGCAGACAGTTTTACCTTTTGATACAATGTATAATCATTTTATTACTCTGTGAAATCTTGGAAAAGCATATCCTTTTCTCTTTACTGGCCTCCCTATGGAGCTTTATCATGAATAGTTGACCTCATTCCACATCCAGAGAATTGAACATCCCTGCGTCACACATTTTCTTACAAAGAAGTGTCCCGTCAAGCCAAAATGCTTAGTCCTCCTCATGCAACAGATGGGAGGATTTAACTGCAAGCTGCATGCTTTTTGGCTGAAGGGAAATCTTTGAATTGTGTCATTTTGAAAAGCCTGACTGCAAACCGGTAATCAAAGACCCAAGAGCAAATCCTCCCCTGAGGCAAGCGTTTGTGTTTTCACACACTCTAATGCAGCCTGTGTGCCACCCATCGCTCCAAATGTACCCAGCACACAGTGCGACAGATCAGGAGAGTACAGTCAATGAGATGTTTCCAAATGTTTTGTTTAAGAGATTAAGCTTTAAGCACAAAAACTGCATCTCCAGCTGCAAATATGGGCTCCATCTTTTCATTTTCACCGGAGTTCTTGTTGAACCCTTTTCAGTGTGAGAGTACGAGTTGCCAGATTGGAGGGCTTCAGGGCTTGGTTCGATGCCATTAGAGCCAGGTGGTGGGAATCTGTTTGAGATTAAACTGCTCCATTAACAGTTACCAGGCTCACCCTGGCACATGCAGACATGGCAATCCCGGCTGACTGACACTTGGAGCAGGTGTCATGGGTTCAGGTGGCGGGTCAGTGCTTGGCCTTATCTTCCTTCTTCTGACTGTGGGGAGCAGAGCCAATGGGAGTTCTTTGGTGATACAGACTGATGGATAAGTTGCCTTAATGCCTTGTCACAACAACTCTCCCAGGCTAGACAGAGAGATTTTGGACAGTTTGAAATAATCCTGGATTAGATTCAGTCAAATGATTTGGACTCTTTGTGCCAATACTTTTGTATTGCTCATTTCTATGGTTTCCATGTATGGCAACAGAAGGATGGTCAAAGGAATGTCATTGTGTTATTGGTATTTGCACTGAGAGTGCCTCTCTGTGTTGCTCTCTGGTGTCAAAGTTTTGTAATTTGGATGGCCTCAAAAAAGAAAGCCAAAGAAGTTAAAATCTCTCTACCACAATTAGGTGAGGAAAACAACATGTCTGCAGTGTTATTTAAATATATAATGACAGCACATGTTTAGTTCAACCCTCAGTCTCTTTGATCCCCTCTAGGAATACACAGATGGATGGTTTAAATGTTAATTTATTTTATAAACCTTTTGCATAGAGTACTCTATCGTTTATTTTGGCGATAAATCTAGTATTTGGATAACGGATGCTTTGCGCACACTGCAATTTTATTTACATTAAATCACTTTGGCTACACTGAAAAGCATCAGTAACATACAATAAAAGAACATAAGCTAAGTCTTTTAAATAAACACTTAATTACTTTTTGAACATACTGAGAATCAACGGGATCCCAAAATCAAAATACATATTTATCTATTGGTAAAAAGTAGTTCCCACATGAAACTACTCACAACAAGGTCTGCAGATTATTTGGAGCAACCAGGTCATGATTTTTGGAGTGAGACGCTGGTTTTGAAGTTTCAAATCTATTTTTGGTGCTTTGAGCATCACAGGATTTTTGCCAATCATACTAGAGAGAAGGCAGACATCTCTACATGTGATATCTCAAAAATGTATGATTCAAACATACAGTAAAAACCTAAATGGACAAACAGGCCCTTTAATGACAAAGACATCGCTCTGCAGTGAGCACTAAACCAGTACAACAAACCAGATGATACTGATATTTACCTCTGTGCAATGGTGTTAATAATTTTGAGCTTTTAAATGTGTTTTTTTTATTGTTCTTGCAGTATTTTTTTTCTCTGGGACATATGTTGCTTTTTTAAGACCTTTTTGCTGTTTGCTTACTTTAATATTATTTGTTTTTATTTATGCTCACCTCTTTTGGCTATACTTTTGCCTTAACTGCTGTGCTTATGTCAGTTTCCATATTGAGGATCGAATTTATCATATTTTATTATTAGGCCAAAAAGTAAGACAATTCAACTTGCTAATGTACATATCTTATTTTGTCCTTTCTGTCTTTTTAGCCCTTTCTGTCAGTTTGGTTATCTTTTTACCTCCCACTACTTTTTAGTCCCTCCTCTTTTATTTAATTATACTCATCTTCTTTGCTATGTTAATATTAATACGGTTACTTACTTTGAACTCTGACTTTATCTAATCTATGACTCACCTTTGTTACACTTTTAACCTTTAAGGCTTTATTATTCATGTCTGCTTTTACTTTTTTAGCATTGTTTTTATTCTTATTCTTATTTTATTATTTTATCGCCAATATAATTTAATCTTTTCATATTTGCATATCCTGCTTTTTGCTTTCAGTTATTTTCTTACTCACTTTATGTTGCATGTTTCCTGTATTATCTGGGTTCCTATGACCTATGGAAAGGGCCTTTGAGCTGGAGGCCCTTTCCTTGCTTGTGTCTTTCATATCTTTTGTGTCTTTGTGTCTTTCTGTAAGAGTGCCTTTGAACTGAGCTTCCTTTTTTTGTTTCCTTGCACTGTAATTTATGTCCTTTATTGTTTTTTGTCAAAGCACTTTGGAGACTTCCAAAGAGACTGCACTAAAAAGTGCATAAAAAGTGTAATAAAAAATGTATAAACAAAGTTATTTCCAAGAAATCGTTTCAGCCCTAAAAATGAGGATAAACTCAACATATTAGCTGGAACAGACCAAGCTACTTTTGTTTTAATACTGCATCTTTGTTGAGCCTCAGCTGGTTTGCTGCAGCAAAAAGTAGACCCTGAGAGCACGCTATGCTTTTTAGATTCAGCTGTATATTTAAATGGCCGACCTGACTGACCGACCGGTGTCAGTGTACGACTGGCTACCATTTTCGACTGAACCTCAGATAAGAAAGCAAGATCGAGGTCTGCTCCTTTTACAAATCTGGTGTGGCTTTGTTGGTCTGATATTGGATGCTTTATTAATCATATTGTGTTTTTAAGAATCAAGACTTGTGTAGGTTTGCTGATGAAAGTAGTGAGTCAATGACCCCATCAAATGTTCTGTTTTGTTTTTTTGAAGTAAGACCATCATTTGGCTTGCATAGAGCTTTTTTCTGTGTTTGTGAAAAACATTGTCAAACCAGAGCTACAGACATAAAAGATATGTGGAAATGTTCATGCTCAGATTGTCACCAAGACATATTTAGAATAACAGGAATTTGAATGAGCAGTCTTAAAAAAAAAGCAGAGAGGCAACCTTCTGTGTGGATAATAGGTTCCTTTCAAGGGCACTTCATCGCATCGATGAGGAGCCGTCTCTCGTCTCTCTCCCCTGCTCTCTTTTTTTCCTGGCTCTCGTGTAAAGTATCAAACCCATGTCACTGGGGAGCTGTAGACCTTTACCTGCTCTGGTGTGGTAAAGGTCAGATATGAGACAATACCATACATGATCTCAGATGTCGACTCAGCCTGCCCCCTACTGTTTGGATTAAGAGGGAAGAGACGAAGGCTGCCAGGAAATCACTTGTCCTCTCGGCCGTCAGTAACAGTTTGTGTGTGTGTATAGCAGAGAGAGAGCAGGTGTGTGAAGGTGTGTTTATATCATCACCACCCCACTGATCCTCTCCTCCCTGCTGTGTGTGTTTCTGCACACCTCTGATTGCCTGATGTGTTTGTAGTGTGTGTGTGTGTGTGTGTGTGTCTTGGTGTGTGAAAGGACCAGGTGTATATCTGAGTCATTCTCTCGCAGTATGAGATCTCCTTGTTGACAGGGCTGATGCTGTTTATTTTGGCAATATGCTGTCAGGGGCGATGGGACACTGCTTGAGAATGTGTGTGTGCGTTTGTGTGGGAGAGATGCTGTCACACTCTGGAGACAGCGCTCTGTAATCAGACATAATCAGGCGGTGTGGACCTGCCTGTGCACCTGTACTGTATGAGTATGTATGCATGGAAGGACAGTAATTTATCACATTTACTTGTATGACAGTCCTGAAGTAGCCTATTATGCGCCTGAGATTTTTGGTGCACCTTTGCTTGTTCTATTTTGGGAGTTAATTTCGGTCATTTATAAGATCCATAAGCTACACACTGTGTTTGTCCTTTGAAAGTCTGCTATCCTTCATGCAAAGAGGCATGCAATGTAAATGTTGTTGTAAATAAAGGATTAATGAAAATTAATAATTGAATCTTATTTGTTACTGTATTACATTTGCCAATGTATCCGCCAAGGCCTTTCTGTCAATATTCAAGTTATTATTACAGTTACAGTTAGTTAATTATGTGAATTATCACAAGTAGTTATGCGAAAACTTCCCTATTATACAATGTTAACAAATGTATTTTTAAAATTGTGAAATGACCAACATTTTCTGGGAATATCATCAAAATCTGTTAAAAATTTGTTGAATAATAAGCAAAAGTGCAGAAAACTGCCCTATCTCACAGTGTTGAACTGTTAAAATTATTTTTAAATCCTAAAACTGCATTCATATTTTAACTCTAGCAATATTTGTTGGCTTCTCACTTATGCAATGCACAGTACTGACTGAAAATGTCATCAAAATCTGTTAAAAACTTGCTCACAGATAAACAAACCGGCAGACCAAAAATATAGACAAATGCTGGTAAAAAATGCAACTTCTTTTGCCAATACCATAACATCAACAAGCTAATGTAGGTCAATCACTCACACTGTTTAGATCAGCCATTCTCAACCTTGGGGTCCCGACCCCAATTGGGGTCGCGAGATGATTTCTGGGGTCGCCAAATCATTTAGGAAAAATATAAATGCGCAAAATTAATGTGGCGTCCTATTATACAATGTTAACAAATTATTTTTAAAATTGGACAACAAGTGATTGGTCATCAAACAGGCATTTTATTACTCAAAATCAATTACTGATTTGTATATCCTGCATTCATATTTTATCGATCAGGTGTTGTTTCACTTATGCACCGTACTGACTGAAAATGTCATCAATTTTCATTATGCTCCGGGGAGAGGGTCGGCAGACAGTACTGAACGTTAAAAAATGCACGACTACCATAACATCAACAAGGTTGAGAACCACTGGTTTAGATCATAAGTATTTTTTGTTCATGTCCTCCAAATCAGCTAAATGACTTCTAACTCACCAAAAATAAATAATACCGTTGAATTGATCCCAGCTGTCATTGTAGAGTGGCAGGGTACACCCTGAGTTGCCAGTCAATCGCAGTGTATGTCAACAGTATTAAAAAAACATTTCTGAACTGATGTGTTTTTTTCAAAATAAATAATTTCTCAGGTGGTATATGAGTGTCCAAAGTGCCATGAACCGATGTTTACATTGTTACCTCACTTTTTCTGCTCTTGTTCTGGAATTTAAAAATGTGTTGCTATGCAGAGGTGAAGATAAAAAAGCCAGTGCCAAAACAGCAGAATTATCAATCTAAAGAAATAGGAAATACAAAATCTGACTGTATTTCTTTAAAGTTTCATCATGGATAAACTTATAGTTAACAATATATCTAAGTTTTCCAGGGTATGACTAGAATGAAAGGTGTGATTTAAGTAGACTGAATTAGTTTAAGTTAAAATTAAAAGTATGCACTGCAGCGCCACACAGTGCTCAGTACCAACTCATACTGTTTTTCTTCCAGATCTCTGTGTTACGCTCTCATGTTACTAAAGATGTCAGTTAAAATTGGCCAGGTGAACAACTAAAGCTGTTTCCCTATGGTCAGTAATACTAAATGACCCCACACTACAACCAATGTTTACAAATACACTTTGCAGTCAAATTAGAGAGAAAGTGTTTTTGTTTTCTCTTGAGACTTATGGGATACATTCATGATAAAAAAAAAAAAAACTGAATAAATCACCTGTAAGTTGAAACAGAAGCAGCCAAGCATGTTGTTGGAAGCCCTGTTCACACTGCCATTTTAATGTTTAAGCCCCTGGGACGCCTCATCTGAACGTCACAGTGACGGAATGGGGTGAACAAGTTAATTTGCTCTGTCTCCAGAGGTATCAATGGTGTAAGATTGGTGAGAGGGGAGACAGGATGAACGGCAAGTGAATGTCTTTATTGTGGAGGCACACATCAATGTTTGTTGCAACAGGAACGGATAAAAACACAACACCCTCTTGGAATTTATGTGAATGTCTCAAGGTGTTACGATGACAGATCTTGGCTGTAACTCTTTTAGTTCAGTAAGTGCACTATAAAAAGGACTAAAACATAATTGTTAGCTTAATCCTATTTTTTGAATGTTTGCTTGGATTTGAGACGATAGGAGATTCATGCTTCTCTTAGAAAAACAAATCATATCATTTTTAGTTTGTGAGTTTTGCAAAGGCATCATGGAGCTTTAGTTGCTTCTTAGATGAAAAGTCCTTTTGTGTCTGCAGGACATTGTAGCTCTCCTGTATGATCATCTGGTAGAAAACTTTCACCATATCTGCTTAATTCCATTATAATAATCTTGTTAATACAGATAAATGGGACAAATTTAAATTTTTCCATATGAATGCAATGCAATTATGTAAAAAGTGTTGTTGTTAAACACTCTTTTATAAAGTTTTTTTCTAATATAAATCAAAATAATATAAAAGGAATCACTTTGTACTCAGGGCTTTGAGTAAACATTTCATGTCAATAACTTTGTACTTTTAGTAGATCAGAAAAATAGCAATTTTACATTTCCCACTGTAATTTTTAACCAACGTCAATATGCTGGGTACAAAAATCGCACACTCTTTTAACTCCTGTGCGTATACTTAGGGACAGAATTTTATAACTAATTCCGCTTGGGAATTGATAACAACTTCCTCAAGGGATCAATATCACTCAGTGTTTTTGCTTAACAATTCCCTTGTCAGTTTCTTTCACTTTGCTCTGCATGTCTTGTTAATAAAGTGTGTCATGCAATTTTTAGAGGCAGTCAACAGAAATGACAAAGAAGTAAAACATATGATCATAGCAGAAGACAAAACTGTGGCTTAATGAACAATGGTCATGTGATAGAAACACAAATGACTTGCAGAAACATTTGTCTATGCAACATGGGATTTAATATACGTAAGTTGCCATGTTTACTGTTTGACATTATTGCTGCTGAGAATCCATGTAGACCAACTTATCTCCATTTGTAAAATCCGCAGGAATTGACAAGGGAATCATTATGTAACTGTGATAAGCCACGACAACACCAGTTGACATTGGTATCAACAAAGTCTTGTTTATTCACATCCCTTCGTATGCTGCTGTGAAAAACTATTACAAATATTGTACAAATGTATTCACACTATCTCCACCATAACCTCACCTCGTCTCACTAAACTGCCTCCAAACTTTTTTATTTTTGTGATCCAAACAACAGTCTGCTGGTGTAATTGTCATATCTCTGCCATCACCTAATTGTTTATCTGCTGGTGTTTTTAATGCAGTCTTATCTGTGTGATAGCACCCTACAGCTAACTACAGCTGCTACATTGTAAAAGCAGTGAGGGGGAATGCAGCGGCATCATTTATTCTCACTGCAGGGAATTCCCTGAGCTGTCTGCTGTCTAATATGGGTCCTTTGGCAAAACACATTTCACAAAACACATATGGTGCAATATAAAAACCAAAAAACCAAAAAAAAACACTCCCCTTAACTCTTTAACTGCCAAACCATTAAAATTTAAGTCAATTTTCATGCTTTGAGGCAGATTACTAACATTTTTCTTCTAAAAATTATGATCAAAATCTTTCAGCACGGGGTCCATTATCTAATGAATATTCAGTTTCATATCATCCACACAGGGATGTAACTGAGTTGTAAATGAGCAAAATCAGGCCAATTATCACAGTGAGGGAAATACATTATTCCATACAACATTGGCGAAATGTTGTCTACAACCTGAAGGAAAATTAAAAATGAATTTCCTTTTATTATTGCATTAGATTTTTATCACATGTGGCACACTATCTGCAAAACACAGCAAGATTTAAAATGATGCAACGGTGAGACCAACAGGAGTTCCAGCCTTTTATCCTGAAGAAATCAGTCATGTAGGAAATAAAATAACACTGCACTATCCATATTATTTTTTTTTTTTTTATCACACGTGGCCCGCAAAGAAGGAACACAGCAAGATTTAAAATTTAACAATGGGTAGATTTTTTCACCAACAGAGTTCCAGCCTGAAAAAGAAATCAGTCATGTAGGCAATAAATTAACACTGCACTATCACAGTTTTTCAAGACTTTTCAAGGAAACAGATACATGTTTTGTGCAAGGATACATATAAAATAATAATTAAAAATAAGACTGATCCAAATGCAGATCAGCGTAAAAAGGCTTTATTAATAACAAAAGGATCCAAAATCCTAAAACTAATCCTAACACAAAAGTAGCAAATCCAAACAAAATCTCTTACAAAAGTACACAAACCAAAAGAAGGCTCAAAAGCAAAAGGCTAAAGCTAGAAAAAAAACACAAATAATCAAATAGAAATTCATCCATACAATCATAAAGGGAAAATATCTACAAACAAGAGGAAACAGTGGTGACACTGGAGACAGGGAGTGCAACATGGAAAATGAATGACTCAACCAAGACAAAGGGGAACTGAATACACATTTCTGAAAACTTAATGCACTTTAAAGAATTTCTAGGTAGCATACTCTTAAACTATGGTATTATTTTTGATGAGAGTTCTTGTAGGCAGACAAAATGCCCTTTCCACTTGGAACATTACTTCCCTGTTTACTGTTAGTTCTGTGAAACAGACTCTTACTGACTGTGTCTTACTGAGGGAGAGGAGAGAACTTTCTACTGCATCTAATATACTTAGTGGCCATATGGAGCTCATACAACCCCACTTCAAAAAAACTCAACAATCTGTTTAAGAAACAGAGAAGCAAGAGTGAAGCGACTTGTTCCTACACTGAACTGATAAATGTAATACCTGCAAATGTGAAGCATGTTACCTATGTTAGTAACAACCTTTGACAGTATTAAAAGTGAATTGTAGGTGTGTTATTTTATTGAGCATCCGTGGTTGTTACACTTGAGTTTTCACACAGAAAGGGTGTTGATGAAATTTGATTTGATGTTTAAAGACACATTTTATAAGAAGCTTTGTAATTATGGTGAAAAGGAGAGAAAAGACAGAGAATAATCAGTCACCAAAGCCACTGTTTGGACTGTAACAGCACAGAGGAAAGCTTACTGTTGATACTCTATCTTACAGATTCTTACTGTAGATAGTCAAGGTCAGAAAAGCACACACACAAATGGCAGCATGACATGCTTAGAGACACATCACTGATAGTGCATGTATAATGTCTGTATTGTATATATGTATTACTATTATTATGTTGAGATGCTTCCATATTTTGTCCAGCCCTTGTAATAACACAGGTCAACAATTGCTGTTTAACAATGAGATGTAAGTTTGACTTTTTTGAGAGATTTTTATGTTAAGAAAATGTATCTGCAGTCAAAGTAGCTCTTTGCCCTGATAGATGTGAATTAGATAATAAAATTTCCCTCAATATGTACTTTGACACCATGCTGTTGTAATTTTGCTCACACTGTATTTGACCAACAAAAGCACAGAATGCCTTACACATGAGCATAAACATAAACAAATTGTAGTGATGAATGTTAAATCACAGCAACTCAACTGCAAATATGTTTTACCCTGTTAATGATGTCCATGACAAAAATGGGCCCTTACTTGTATACATCACATGCACAATCTTGTTTCCGTCTCCAAATACTTAACTTTGTATCAGTATCCAAGTTAACATTTTGGTGTCCTAACAACACAAGACAAAGGTAAGCTTTGATAGATTTAGCTTTTCACTTTTGTCTTTTCACTCAGTACTGAGACACATTTTGACATGTTGCAAAGTAAAACACTTTCCCCGGATTTTACTGATGTCAAAGTGAAAGTGCTAATTTGAAAACCAACATAAAAATACAACTGAACCTTTAAATGTTTTAATCTGTTAAGTTCTTAGTTTCTTGTATGGAAGAAAGCTGTTTTTTTAATTGAATGCACTAATTGTTTTTGGGAAAAGCTCAGAATACTTGGTCAAAGTATTTAAGGGGAGAAGATAATAAATCAATGCTGTCAGATGCTTTGTAGAATGCTCACCATCACAATGGGGTACAGTAGTCAGTGGTCCCAAACAGACTCCTGCTAACTCTGACATAAAATACTGCATTAAATAAATAAATAACTGAGACTGCTTTTAATTCAACATTGCTGCCCCATACACTGCCTTAACGTGACAGTCAGAGCTACCTTTTGGTGGGACAGCCCTGCCCCCACCTACTTACTTACCTACCTACCTACCTACCTACCTACCTACCTACCTACCTACCTACCTACCTATCTACCTACCTACCTACCTATCTATCTATCTATCTATCTATCTATCTATCTATCTATCTATCTATCTATCTATCTATCTATCTATCTGACTATCTGTCATATATATCTTAACATATATTCTATATGTTATAATAACACTATTTTAACAATTGCAATCTAAAACATGCAGTTTATACAATATTTATTTCAACTGCAGTAAACTTTTATTCTTATCATAGGATGTATTTTTGTAACATATGTATTGCTGATGCACTGTTTGTAAACCTGCCAAGGGACTGCAGATGTTATTAAGTTGTAATGCTAACTCTGGCATATTTACATTTGTATTATGTATTTATGTTCAGTAATGTGTATTGTCCCTTCTGAGTAAACATAGTTACATAAACTGTGGAACAACTGGTCTTGACGCATTGAAAATGAATAAGAATGTCTCTACTTTTTAGTCTTTAATCCCAACTGCAGTGAAAGGGGATGCATTCTCCATCATTTTTTGGAGAATTATTATCATAATGGTAATGATATTCCTCTGAAAGCCACACTTTTTTTGCTATGTAAGTAGTATACCTGGTGATTAAGAGGGGCCTGCAGTGCCTCAAACTTACAATTAAAAGTAAAACAGTGCTTTCTGCAGTTGTCACAGGAGGAAAAAGAAGTAACTTTGTAGCGATGGAAGATTGAAAAAGCCTGTGCCACAGCCCCTCATGGTGCTCAAGTGTGACAGCTTCATACCTTTTCCTTTTCTGCCCTCTAGGCCTCTACACCATTCAGATGACTGAAAGCCATCAATTTGAAAGAACTAGTCCTGAAAGGTATATTGTTATCGTATCGATATCGAGAAATGAACATTCAAGATATTAATATCAAAAAAGCAGCAATATAGACAATATAGATTTCCCCTGGGCCCTGCATGTACAGCTCTGGAAGTTACAACAAATTTCATTTTTCGATTGCCTTTGGCAGGTAGTGCGTGTGCCTCAAAGCAAGAAGGTACCCGGTTCGATTCCCGGGTTGGACAGGGCCCTTCCGTGTGAAGTTTGCATGTTCTTCCCATGCATGATAGGGTTCTCTCCAGGCACTCTGACTTCCTCCGGCAGACCAAAAACATGCTCATTAGGTTAATTGGTGAGTCTAAATTGCCCTTGGATACGAGTGTGAGCATGAATGGTTGTCTGTCTCTCTATGTTGCCCTGCGATCGGCTGGCGACTGGTTCAGGATGTACCCCACCCTTGACCCCGAAAAGGATACAGGGGTATTGAAAAAGAATGAATGAATGGAAGGATTGCCTTTGAATGCACTGCTTGGATTTTACCGAACCGGTAGTCATATCGTATCGATATCAAGATATCTGGCATGAATATCGAGATATGAAATTATGTCCATATCGTTCAGCCCCCGAAAGAACTTTAACTTACTTCATTTGCACTGCAGGAATTGTCATTTTGCTTTATCAAGCACGGTCAAATATGGGAAAACTAACCATCTAGCACTAATTTGATTTCCAGGTCCTTGTAGGACACGTGAGGGTTTCCCTGATTCTTACCAGTCATGCTTGGTGGTATGTAATCTGAAGGTTGAAAATCAGAAGGTTGCAGGTTTGAGTCCAGCTCTGGCTGTCACATGACAATTAACCCCTTTACCCACATCTACATATGTCACTTAGGCATAAATGGGAATGAACGTGTGTGAATGCATTAGTTGATACTGGTGGACAAATAGATACTCCTTAAATGAGCAAACAAGTGTGAAAAGGTAGATAACTGCAGTGTGAAATTGCTTTGAGTAATCAATCTAGAAAAGTGCTACATAAGATCAAGTCAATTTACCATGTTGGCCCCAGATTTTACTTGTTTGATTTAACTGACATCACTGGTGATGATCCTTGTTCTGGTTTCACTCCTCTTCCCTTCTAATCTCTATTTCTGCAACACACATCTGCATGCACCAGATTATTTTCAAAGGTTTTTCAACCTGGCTTGAACAACGCCCCCGAGTGAAAACAGCTTATATGATTGACTAAAAATGAAGTGTTTGAAGTCTGCCTCAGAACATCAGCAATCCTTGACTCCCTGGCTCACAGCCGTGAGTCTTTGATGCAACACAACTGTGACCTGCAACAAAGCAGAGGAAACATCCAGTTGCTTTAAATACCTTTCACATCACACGGGAAGCCATTAAACCTGTTTTAGGTTTTGCAACTCCGTCTTTAGAGGAGACTGTAAAGGCAAGAATGTCAGTGCTTAAAATATTCTGAAAATTTAGTCATGCAACTTTGACAAAGAGGAAACAAATATTTGAATAAGGAGGGGTTGTGTGCGTCAGGCTTGGATATGAATAACATAAAGACATGACAGATTGGTGATATTAAAATAGCTTGTGGTTTTGGAGAAGCAGAGATTTAATTGTTCCTTCAATTTGCAGATGTTGAGGTGAAAGATGTGTCACTTACAGAAGCTGGTTATTATGCTTCAGTTCCAGAGATAACCAAGGCAATATGTCACAGGTAAAAGTCATTGTATGTCATGTATTTGCCCCAATGCCTATTCATATTGCCCCTCGAAGGGAACTAACTAATTGCGTGTGGAGGGGACGGTGTACCAAGACGATTTTGTGGATTGCTTTCAAGAGGCTTCTACCTTGACTCAGGGGTGACCTTATTAGAATTGGGGGCAATACAGTATGTACCAAATATCATCAGGCCAAATTATCATTCTTTGTATGTGGATAAGATATCTCACAGAAACTGTATGGGTTTGTCATCAACCCTCCCCCCCCAAGAATATCTTAAAAAATATTGGGTGCACAAAGTCACAAGCCTTTGAGTTACAACTTTATCCCTTCATATGTCAAAAATACTTGGAAGGATTCGCTTTAACCTGATCCATCAGAAGGTCATAGACTGAGAATGTCTCTTGCTTGATGAGGCATTTAAAAATACTTAAAGACAACTTTTTAAATTGCATAAATATACAGTCTGACTGAAGGAAATTATATGATCTTGAAATTACAACGTCAAGGGTCACTTGAACTCATGATTCCATTCTCTTGTGGACAGAAATCTCACAAACAATGAAGGGATTTTGGTCAACTTTGAAATCATGCCCACTCTTACTCATTAATAAACTGATTAAACGTAGGAGGCACATTCTTCATACTTTGCTAGATTACTCATCTGACTTAATGTTGCAAATTACTACTACTAATAATGGTAACTTAAATTTATATAGCGCCTTTCAAGGAACCCAAGGTCGCTTTCCAAAGTGTTTAAACAGGGAAGGCCAGGGAGAACAGATGAGTATTGAGAAGTGATTTGAAACAGTCCAGAGTGGGAAAGTTGCGGATTTATGCAGGGAGAGAGTTCCAGAGGTTGGGGGCTGCCACACTAAAGGCTCTGTCACCAAAAGTTCTAAGCTTGGTCCGCGGGATGGAGAAGAGACCAGCATCAGATGACCGCAGGCTCTAAGATGGGGTGTGTTGGTGGAGGAGATCGGCCAGGTACTGGGGGGCAAGTGCGTGAAGGGACTTGAAGGTGAGTAGGAGGAGCTTGTAATGAATGCGGAACTTGACCGGGAGCCAGTGGAGGTGAATGAGAGTCGGGGTGATGTGCTGCCAGGGTTTAGTGCGAGTAAGAACCCTGGCAGCAGAGTTTTGCAAATATTGGAGCCTGTCCAGGGTTTTGACAGGAGTCCTTTGCAATAGTCCAGCCGGGATGTAATGAAATCATGGATTAGAGTTTCTGTCACAGAGTCCGATAGTGAGGAACGGAGACGGGAAATGTTTTTGAGATGATGGAAGGCTGATATAGTGATGGATTTAATATGTGACTGGAATGAAAGGGAGGGGTCAAAAATGAAGCCCATGTTGTGGACCTCAGAGGCTGGGCTGATGGAACAGCCATCGACGCTGATGAGGAGATCCCCAACCTTCCGGAGCAGTGGCTTGGGGGCCACAACCATGAACTCTGTTTTGCTGCTGTTCAGTTTGAGGAGGTTGGTTGTCATCCAGATTTTAATGTCATGGAGGCAGTTGACCAGAGACTGTGGGGGGAGCTGAGAGGAAGGTGAGGTGCTAGGGTACAGTTGTGTATCATCAGCGTAGCAGTGGAAATTAAGTCCATGGCGGTGTATAATCTGGCCGAGGGGGGGCAGGTAGATGGTGAAGAGTGTGGGACCCAGCACGGAGCCTTGAGGGACACCATGGTTGACTGGGGCAGGGGGGATGCGGAGCTATGAAGGGTAACAAACTGGGTTCTGTTAGAGAGATATGATTGAAACCAAGCCAGTACGGGGCCAGAGATGCCCAGGAGGTCAGAGAGGCGTTTGAGGAGGATGGTGTGGGAAACAGTGTCAAAAGCAGCGGAGAGGTCCAGGAGGATGAGGATACTGAGGATGCTGATATTACCGGAGTCTGCAGCGATGAGGAGGTCATTGGTGATTTTGATCAGAGCTGTCTCAGTACTGTGGTGTGTTCTGTAGGCTGACTGAAGGGGTTCATAGAGGACAGATGTTGATCGAGTTGGGCAGCCACTGCCCTTTCCAGGATCTAAAACAGCTAGATCTGCCAGAATCCATGTGTGTCATCAGGCAGATCCAATCTGATGATATTGTTCCTGGTCAGATTGGCCTCTGATGGCCTCTGATTGGCCTATAATAAATGTGGCAGACAAAACATTTACTCACCTATTAGTCTTTTTACTATAAGGAGCTGCACTTAAATTTCTTTGAATGGTCATGACAATGAAGGTGTTCTATTTATTTTTTGTGTTGGAAGCTTCTTCCATTTCCAGTCACTTTCTTTGGTCTGTTGCTTAGATGGACCGGGGGAAGAAACCCATAGATATGTGAAACTCTTCATCTGGCGAGTCCATTTACCTCTGACTCGAGGATAAACTGGTGTACATGGAGTTGCATGGAGAAGCTTTTTGAAAACTCTCCACTCTGAATCCTGGTTTCAAAAGTTTGTGGATTAAGCACTCCAAGCCCCGTTTCCATGTAAACAGGAGGCCAAAATGCACTGAAAAGTCTTCAGATTTGGCTGCATTAGGTCTTGTGTAAACGGTCCCTAAATTTGATGCCCTAGTTCCCCAAAGGGTGGCCCTGGTGCTGGAGAGTGGGGTCAGTAGGGTTCATGATCAACATTTAGTCACTTATGAAGGGGCAACGTGATTGAAGATTTTTTTTTAAAATGTTGGCCACTCTGACTCAAGTTTGACCTAATTATGATTCAGAGCTTAAGGTCAAAGCTAATCAGGCCTAATGATCATGCCTTGCTTGTGGACAGTTTGTTAAGAATTCTGTGATGGATTTAAATCACACTTTGCACAAATCCTCTCTCTGAATTATGGATGAACTCATTAAGTTTTCAACTTTAAAGTTGAAGGTCATCGAGCATCATGCTCTTCTTCTTTCTTTCATAAATTCTACAGCTCTCATTACTAAAAAATGAGTCCACGGTTTCTTCCTGACGCACTACCTGACATGTGGGGGCATAAAACTATGCACACTTATTTGAGTATTACTATAATTTGTGAAAATTGTGGGTGTAAGTCTGTCAGAGTGACTGACACACGTCAGATGCCTACACCCTGAAAACTTCAAGCTTCAGGAAAATTCAGAGGGTGGATGAGGAGGAGGAGGAGAGAAGTGAAGGTAGAGCAAGCGAAGAAAAAAAACATATGGGGGTGAGAAATCCCAGGTGAGAAAGCAGCCTGTTCATTAGCAGCATGAAGATGTGTGCGAGTGTGCATGCTTGGTGCTGCCCGAGTAGACCGAGCAGCAGGATGCTAACTGGGACACGGTTCCTAGCCAGATTTTTTGAACACTATTTTTCTTCTTATCTGGGTGTTTTTCTCATCACTTTCTTACCCCTACGTGAACTTCTGTGTGATGAATTCCTCAGCAGATCAGCATGCAGAGACATTGAAGTGCTGCATGGCTCTAAGACTGAACACACAGCTTATGTGCTTTGAGTTACTACACTACATCACTAGCTTGTCAATTAGACCATTTCCCGAAGAGTGAGAAAATAAAGAGGCTTATTCAAGTATAACCTGGAAGACATTTTCCATTTTTTACCCACTGCTCCCTTCTCCCTTCCCAACCCTCCAATTCTCAAAATGTCGACCTCTTTACTGTTGCCTCTGAATATTACATGTCTTCTTCTACACTCTGTTTTGTATTGGCTGAAGCATTTTTCTGCCTTTGTTTCCAATTTCTCTTAGCCAGCGATTGTTTCATCCGTCCCCAGGCTAAATGCCTTGGCTGGGTCAGAGCAGAAATAAAACTGTTATGTATTCATAAGACAAACATACTCACCTAACATAGCACCAAATTGTATTCATGTTCTATGCTGCATTTGGTTTGGGAATGGGTTATAAGTTGCAGGTTGAATTATGGTCTATAGAAAAGAATCATGAGCAAAGAAACACTGTGATGGGTGTGTGTGTCCATGCATCCCTGATGCAGCGTGGGGAGGGATGTGTTCCATTTCAGGAGACCAGCATCCTGTGATCACAAGTCTGATAAGAATTGCGGGAAACTGCATTCACAACAAGCCACCCTGGAATACAAACTAGACCCACAAACACACACACACACACGCACTTACACACGCACTTGATTCTTATGCATACATACCCAGACACAGTTATAGGCCTATATACACACACGTGTTAGGACTGTGAATCTGTGTTTATGTTTCTTCGGCATGTACCTCTGGATTAGATTGGATGTTCTGCTTTGGCTATGCTAATGTGCCCCTGATTACATGTAACACATGCATGTAAACAAAGGTATGCATGTTTTATGATAGAATGTGTGTGTGTTTGTGTTCTTCCAGGTATGTTTGTGCAGGAGGCCACGGTGTACAAATGATTCACTCGTCTTAAAGTGGTGGTGCATAGGAATGTTTAACCAGAGAATCTGATACAAAAATAAATCAGTATCTGAGTCAAATTATTTCTGCTTTTTTTTTTTTCCAACTTTATTACTAGAACATTTTTTATCAAATAAGACAGACAGAGTGACAATCAGACAGAAGACATATATACAAAAAACAGTGTCCATTAGGCATCACATCTGTAAGTCAAAACAACCCCCCACCCCACCCTCCGCCCTCCCAAGGCCTAACCCTAAAAGAGAATAAATAATAATAATAATGATAATAATAATAATAATAATAATAATAATAATAATAAAAAGACAAACAATTAAGAAAACGTAAAAAAAAAAACACACAACAAACAAAAGTTAATCCTCGAGATCAAATGAAAAATCACAAGACAGCACAAAGTTTATAAAGGGATCCCACGTAGTATGGAATGAGCTCACCGAACTGTTCAATGAAAACCTGAGCTTCTCAAGCTTTAGATTATAGAGCACCTCACGGACCCAGCGAGAATGTGAAGGGGGATTGGGGAGTTTCCAGTTAAGAAGAATCAGCCGACGTGCCAGCAGGGTAGAGAAAGCTAGAGCCTGTCTCAATTTCTTGGGAGCATCTAAAGAAGGGGCAATACCAAAAATTCCAGATAGACTGTTTGGAGTGACAGCATAGCCACATGCCCTGGATAATGTATCAAATATAGCTTGCCAAAATGGCTTTAATGTAACACAAGCCCAAAACATATGTACATGATTCGCAGGGAAATTATTTCTGCTTTTGATGCATGTTCAAAGAATAACAAGACTTAAAGTGGCTTAGTGTGTTTTAAAGCAATAGTCCAACCTTTTTTTGTTGGTTCCGTCTTTCCTCACTCCTGAGTCCACGACAAGCACATGGACACCATTCTTTTAACTCTGCATGCAGCAACAAGAAATAGACAGACTAAGGTCACCCACGCTAACTAACTAAGCTCAAATGGTTGGAAGTCAATAAGAAGTATTAGCCTGTCTCTAACTACAGTCATCAGATAAACTCTTCAGCAACTCTAAACAGTCCTGTGTGCCTGTTGTGACTCATTTTTTACTCCCACATGTTGCTTTATCTTTTATTATCACCTTATCATCTACTCCTAAACAGAGACTTTGCTTTGTTGACCTACATCCGTGGTGATTTTTAGCTAGCAATGTGCGTTAACTAACAAGTCGAATCTTTTGAATGGCTCATTTAGGTAAACAATGAGTTAGCTGTCTGTTTGCATGCCAGTCTTAATGCAAATTGACTGCAAATTCATGTCATGAAGAGCCATGACATGAAAGACTTTACTCGTTCAGGGACTTCACTAAACCATCACAAAAGCAGGTCAACAAACCAAAGCCTCTGTTTAGGAGACACACAGGACTGTTTAGAGTTGCTGAAGAGTTTTTCTGATGACTGTAGGCAGTGGCAAGCTAGTACTTCCCATTGACTTCCAGCCATTTGAGCAAAGCTAGTTAGCGATGGGTGACCTTTGTCCATCTATTCCTTGTTACTGCATGCAGAGTCAAAAGAATGGTATCTACCTACTTGTCTTCCATTTGGGAATGAGGAAAGTAGTAGTTTTTTGTTGAATAGTCCTGTCTAATGTCCCTCTGTGTGTGCTTTGCAGCATTTTGAGGTGCTTGGATGCATGTGTGTGCGCCTGAGTCGCTGGTTGTGTTAAATTTGGTCAGGGAGAGTTTTCATATTTTTATTATTTTATTTAATTTTATTTGATTAATATAATTATTATAATTTTTCTTCTGATTCTTATCTGCTTGTTTAAATGGATGTTCAGCACTTTGTGCTACATTTTATGTATGAAAAGTGTTTTATAAATAAAGCTTTATTGATTGATAGTATTGTACAATATTGGAAAAAAGGGTTTTACAATATTTTTTTCTATCACAACATATATCGTAATTTTTCTTGCAAAACTTTAGGATATATCTTTGAATGCAACAACCTAAACTGAATGTTTAACTCGATTTTCTAAAAAACAACTTATTCCCTGTTTTGCACACTACAGTACCCTGCTGCACCCTAGTATTTCCCTAGTTCATCTGGGAAAGAGCCCATCGAAAGTGTTTGGAAATAGACAAAACATTTCAAAAGTTTGGATGACAGCAGTTTGAATCATTCTGTCAATCACATTCAATCAGTTTATGTAGTAGGCAGACACTACTGTTGTGATGCAAACAAGACTCGAGTCACTTTGTAACCAAAACTCTCAGCAAAATGTCCCAAGTGGAGTGAAATATACTTATAGAGAAGTTTTTGGTGTTGTCCTTTGTTAAAAAAAACTGCTGCTGAAGTTGTTAGCATCTATGGTAATCTCCCTGTGAGCAGTCACTTCCTGCAGTTATCTTGCCTATTTGGTCCTGCCTTTTCCTGCTTAAAATGACTCTGATTTGGTAATCCCACTTTGGGACGAGCTCACTGTAGATCAGAGCTTTGCAGGATGGATATGCCTGATTACAGAAATTAAGTCAGGCTGATCCAGTTCCACCAAAATTAACAGTGCAGCCCCTGACAGGGTCTAAGTTGGCTTTTCTGACAATGCTTTAAGTGGCTTTCAAAGGCCAGACCCCTGTTTTTAACCTCTACAAGTGCACTGTGCTGCACTGCTAAGCATCTATGGATGTTTCAGTTCAGAAGCAAAAACAGCACATTACTCTTCTCTCTCTTCTTTGGCCTCCAAATGTAGCTCGTCTGAAATTCAAAGCTCTACATCTGGCTTACAAAACAGTGAGAAGAACTGCCTACCTGGAATCTTTCATCCCTCTCCTCTGCGAGGCTCTGCCAGTGAAAGATGCCTGATGCTCCCATCTCAGCCTGGCTCAAAACTCTGGCTAGACTCTTCTCATCTGTTATTTCCAGGTGACAGAATGAATTACCCAACTCATTTCAATCTGCAGAGCCTCAATCTGCTTTTAAGAGAAAGTTAAAGACCTAAATTTTGGTAACTCTTATGCACTTAGTTTGAATTTTCTCCTCTGTAGTCCTCAGTCATGGAATGAGTAAGATGATTTAAGTCGATTGAGTTTGATGTCAATGTCAAAGAAATGAGGACTTGATGATTTTAATATTGAAGTGACTTGACAAGGTGTCTGTCAGTGGCTTGGTTAGAGAAAAATTAGGTACTGCCTCTTGCACTGCATGGCAGCACCTGTGTCCAGTCGTACTTGAAGCAGGTTGTTAGTACTAATGTTCATAAGGTCCTGCTTGTGTTAAACTTTCTCTCAGATCTATGTTGCTTTGGACAAAAGCTTCTCCTACATGTAACTATAACATTGTAACAAACCATTTTTCAGAGAGGAAAAAATAGGACATGTTTCTTTGTTAAGATGTTTATCAAATACAAATACAATTATTCTTTTCATAGTTTTAATTTAAAGAAGGCTCAATAATGAAATTAGCTTCAGTTTCAGACAAACATATTCCATCGTTGAAAGCTAGAATGCAAGCATCATGAGCTTTAAGTCATGTGACTGACATTACTAGTTTTATGTTTTGACTTGTGCATGTGCACATTACCATTGTAATCTTGAAATAAACTGGTGGAAAACACTGAAAAGTAAAATGTTTTTCACAAAGACAAATTACAACACCAAAGTCAGATGCCATCTTTTAAACTGGATTTTTGCCCAGTCTAACCTTTGTAGGGATTTAGGACCTTTTGTTCTTTTTCAGCAAGCTCAGACTAGACAATCAAAGCAGTTAAAGTACCTGTTGGGGGCCATACATGGTTAAATTTGATATGCATATGGAAATGAGTAGAGCCCACTATCTGCACTCATATTGCCTTTTTTTGAACATGTTCTATAAATTCCAGGAAATTGCCAATCATTGACATAGAGATAGTAAACGACTATAGAGCAGCTTGGTAAGATCGAAAGGATGTGAAGTTGGTTTGACTAGCGTAGTGTGGCTAATAATAATAACTCCAGCACTGTCAGCCTTGTATTCTTTTGGCTGGTCCATGTTTTTAAAAGAATTGTGGTCACTCACTGCTTCAGTAGAGTGTTTTTTTAGCAGACCCAACTCAAAACAACCTCCTCTTAAACAGCAGATGGGCACAGTGAGTGATGAGCCTAATGAGGCATTTTTTACTGAAATGATGGATAATTCCCTCATGAGACTGACAACTAAAGGATTTGTGCATTAAACTCTTGTATGACTCCTGTTTGTCCATTACTCCTTAAATGTATGGGTGAACTGTTTGCTACAAGTTGTAAAACCTGACTATGTGGCAAACCCGTGTGCTTGCTGCTTGCCCAAAAAAGCTGCTCACGCATAATGACTTTAAAAGCAGAAACAGGACTTTAAGAGTTTTATGTGCGTCCTAGTGTGTTTAACATGGCTCCTCATCATGACTTTTCCCTCTTCTCCTCTTTATTGTGCCAGCAGTTGCTTAAAATGTCTCGTTTCCCTGGATTCTGTGATTTCCTGCTGCTGTTTCATCAGTAGTTTAAGGTCAGTGTCTTGCACTGGCTAGTCCATTGCAGAGCAGAAACAATTGAATGTATGCAGAGCTGTTAACAACATGGCACTGGGGCAGTACTTATCTGACCAACCACCACACAACAGATTAGCTGACCAATTGGTACCTTGGCCCACATGCAAAAGATGGGGGTTGGTTTTGGTGGTGTACTCAGAGCATGGAGACTGAGGTTTCTGAACGGCAGTGATTGTGAACATACTGAAGCAGTCATCAAAATTATGAATCTAATTCAAGGCAAAATATTAATAATGACTTGATGCTAATGGATTAAATTCCTACATTAGTTAAATTTGATTTGCTTTGCTTTTGTTTTGGATCAGCTTTGAAAGTTTCTTGCTATTAAAATCTTCTGTTTTTCTCTTCTATGAGCGAGACTGAAATATTTCAGCATAATTTTACCCAACAGAAAAAACTAAAACTGTTGGTCCGTCTGTCTGCCTCTGATTACTGCCAATCCAGCTGCTGATTTGCCGGCACTGGCGGCTGCAGCTCTCCATTATCATGTCTGATGGAGGGGTGTGCACAGCAGTCAATAGCTCATCCTGAAATATTGGCAATAAGTTGTGATGGGAGTTTCTGTGTGAATGACAATCTGTGCCAACTATCTGGCTGTGTTAAGAGGGTCCTGCGGAGAGGAATTTGCTATCACAGAATGTATGGAGCTTGAACAGACAAGGGATGTTCATAGGGCAAATACTTATAAATAAGACATAAACTAGTCTAAAGTTTAGAAAATATCAAAATAGACTCGAAATTTGAGAAGTATTTATATGACATGGATCACTCATTAGTGAATTAACACTGAGAAGTTGGTTTGCAAAGTTAAGTGTGTAAAATTTTACCAGTGCCATCACACCAGTCTGCTGTCATCTTTGCAGGTCTAATGTTCACTTGTCTGTTTTGAAAGTGGTAAGTTGTTTGGATAAGTGTTTTTTCCCCTTTATTTATGTTTTTACATTAATGAGAATTTCAGCAGCCTGACAGGAGCGAGATCTTGAGCCAAAATGGTTCACTGAGGTAGGCATCACCCTTATAATTTAAACCAGTGGTTGTTAAAGCTGCTGTTAAGACCTTCGAGATGTACATTAAATAAGATGAAATCAGAGTTTAACCATAATCATCAAGACAGATTTTTGCTAAAAACGAAAGTCTGTTGTCAAATATTCTGAAAAGGTTAGCAGTGTAGGATGTGTCCTGCTTGTTAAAGATGCACTCAGGCATGTTCAGACATTCCAGTGACACCAGTCACTGTAACTATGGTTTTGAGGGTTCCCAAAAGACTGCACTGTCCCTGCTCAGGCCAATCACTGATCTTGTTTCCATGGGCTTTGTCAGGTAAACAAGCTAATTTCTCTTTCTGATCATGTTATGATGAGTTGTATTCATTATGTGTATCATTTTTATTTATTTATGTGATGATCCTCTATGATGACCAGTCCATGAAATGATTGTTGTACATGGAACTAGTCCATGGTGCCGGTTATGACTGATCCTTCGACTGGGATTATGGACCTGTCCTAAGAATAAATATGAAGAATTAATATTACTGACTTGGTTATTTGGTGCCATAGAAATGGTTATCCAAAATAATCATTGAGCAGGTTGCATCAGCCCTTGTCTAGAAACTCACATGTAGCTATAATTGTTCTGTTTGCACATGCTGTTTTTATTTTTGTTCCTTTGGATGATGATAAATGATACTAAGAAAAAGGTTTTGCCTGCCTATGTGTAAATTGGCCAAAGTTTGTGTGCGCATGTGTGTGTGCGTGTGTAGGTGGGTGTGAGTGTGGGTGTGTGTGTGTGTAACCAAAGCCCATCTGTTGTTGTGTATGCTGATATGGCAACTACATCTGCAGGGAGCTGACTCGCATTCAGGAGACACATACCTACAGATACACGTAACGGACAGCAAGCAATTCATTCGACACTGTAATTACAGCCAGTGATCACGTATCTATTCATCAGCATGATGCCTCAGGGCATGCACTGACCTCCAACGAAAACACTATGAGACAGAGGGATGAAGGGGGAGAGATGGAGGGATGTAAAGGAGAGAAAGGACAAAGGAAGAAATAATAGGTTGCAAGCAAATATGGGTGAAAGTAAACATGGAGTGATATAGAGATTGGCAGGGAACATGTTTATAGGCCTGAAGGTGTGTCTCAGATTGATTCATTCATGAGTGTGTCTGTGTGTATGTTGTGTTCAGGCAGTTCACCTTCCAACACAGTATCTTCTGCTGACCTTACCTGCTGCCTCACTGTTGCATCATTAGAATGAGTTATACATCATTACTGCTTGACTGCTATCTGTGGCTGCAGGTTGCAAGCAAACAGCACACTAGCACAGACACAGCTTCGCACACATATATACAGGTGCGTGAAGAAATAGAAAGTAATCCCAAGCACACACCAAATCATGGTAACCTGTATAAAAAACAGCATGCATAAGTGATGTGAAGCTGGCTGTGAGGCAGAATAGAAAAGCAAAGAAGAATGCGGGGAGGAGAGGTGAAGACAAAGATAGAGGTGATGTTTGTGTTATGCATGAAATGTTTTACTCCATCAATTTTATTTCTTTGTGTTGTCAAAAAGTGCAGCAAACATCCCTCCAATATGCAGCATGTGAATTTTGCCACCAAGGTGTTTCAGTCAAAGTAGCAACAGGAGATGACATGGAGGAAAGCATGGAAGAGATATCCTATGTTGTATTATAAATATCCACTACTGATGACAATAAACTGATATGTATGGGCTTTTGTTAAAGTGAATGGTAAAACAGGATGTGACAGCATGAGTTAATGCGCTGTGCCATCAGTGTTGATACCAAGCAGGAACTCTCAGAGCTAAGAAATGGGATCCATAGAATGCCATGAAATGTAGTTCTTTTTTCTCTGTCTTTTTTCTTCCTCTTTTCTTTGAATTTCATGAAATGAGAGAAGCCAGATATATACTCCGTATTGGATGATGAGGTTGTTAATTGTTGACTTGTAAGATGTGCGTCAAACTTCAGCTGCCGCCAGGTTAAGTTTCCATTATGACAAGTGGCTTTAGTCCGACATCAGATGTGACGGGACAATTAATATAGATACAAGTGAATATGCTGGTTCAGATGGTTACATTAAATAGAGATTGCTGTGATTGTTTATTGCATTAAAATGTGCCTGACACTCTGGAAATCTGCCTCTGAGGCTTTGTTGACGTGTGTGCACATGTCCGCCTGTCACCAAATTACAGCTGCGGAGGGTGTGCTTTGCCTGCGCCGAGAATAGACCAGGTTGGAGCTGGCGAGCTTTCAGCGCACCCTACGCAAAGTTTTTTGGCACGAAATTGTCACTGCGGCAACATGAAAATGTCGGCACCTCCCCCTGGTGCGCCGTCACCTCCCCCTGGTGCGCTGTCACACCCATCTCTGCGCAGACGTTCTATCAAATTGTCAAATTGGCAGCGCACAGCGGTGCTCTGGCCGAAATTAACACTGCCCGGGGTGCACCAGGCTTGCGCACCCTGCGCTGCGCCACAAAATTAGGGTCCAATGTGTGCAAACTAGAAAATTACATGTAACATTCAGGTACTTCAGGGGGTATTGTCTATCATTTAGAGATCTCCTCCGTCCTCTCTGCTTCTCCATGCCCTCAGTGTTGGTTGTCTCTGCACTTTCTGCCTTGCTAACACTGCAAATTGAGTTCTGGACTGCCATCTTCCCAGCCTACAGTAGACTCTGGAGGAGACAAGTCACCTTTGTCAGGATGCACTTTGCCCCAAAATTACACATAATGCAAATGCGCCATGAGTCGTACTGTGGAGCACTTTGTTCCCTCTCTGGTCTATCAGTGCATTTCCACTGCCGGTGCTCCAGTCTGGCAGCAGCACATGCCTGGAGTGGCAGTGAGCTCTGCCGCGCTTAAGATATGCTGCAGGCCTATTTTCAACATGGCCGCTGCCAAACTTCATAAATTCACTGTTGTTTAGAAAGCACAAGAAAAGGAAGTTGAACATGTGAAGTTTCCAGTACTATTATAATAAAACACAATGGACAGACTCCTGAGCATAGATTTTCTCATTAGGTTTGCATTACTTCACAACCGCAGGTACAAGTATCAGCTCAATAGTCAGTAGAGGGTTCCAGAGGCAATATGATGCCATGGAAGGAGAAAAGTTAATTGTGGAGGTGGAGAAATATAGCATTATATATGACACCAAACATCCCTTCTACAAGGATGGGCGGACAGAGGTTATAAATCTCGGGGCTATATGGGTGGCACCAGCAAAGCAACCTTAGTGAAGCACAATGATGTGTTTCTTGTTTTGTAACATGTTTTTTTATTGTGTAATATCACAATTCACACAAGAGCTTGTGACTCTGCGGAGATCTTCTGCCAACCCCCATTCAGCTGCACAGGACTGAGAAGTGCTGTGCTTCCAGTGTGTAATACCACCAGTCCTTTGGTTGCGGTGCTTCGGTGGGTAGTGCATTCATTCTATTTGGAAATCAAGGATTAGTTCAAACTCTGAGATGCAGTCACTCTTTTGATTAATAGCATAACATGCTGATTCCTGCTCAAATCAGAACTGTACATAGTGGACAACCTGAATTTGCTTTTAGGGTTTTTCCTGCATCAGGCCAGGCTTTTATCAAAAGTGCATTGTTCTGTGTAAGTGTGCCACTGGAGCCATGCAGATAAACAACACTCTGTGAGCTGTCAGACAAATAATAAGCTGGGAATGCTGCAAAGAATCGGTTGTCAATATTTATTTGCACAACATCACTGTATGCATGCAGTCACTGTTTCTATAGTAACATAATCCTCAGTGTATCAGTTTGACAATAGGAGTTAAATTTGATTGCAGAAGAGAAGAGGAGAAAACTGTGCTGAAAGAAAAAGTGCTTCTGGGGCAGAGAAACATGGTTAAATCAGCTCTGGTTTGTTGTAAACACAAACTACAGTATTAAAGTATTTATTTTTTGTTATTCTTTTTTTCAGACTTTTCAGTGAAATAATAAAACAAGTGCAGCCATTTCTCACAAATGAACAATAACTGTTAGGTGCCTGCTAGAGAGTTGTTTTTGTATGGTATGCTGAAGCATTTATCCAGGTTTACTAAATACTGAACGTTATGCTGCATAATGATACACTTTCAAATGGAAATACTATGGTTGCCAATCTAGCGTTGTAATTGGCTGTTGACTGGTTCTGGGTGTATCCTGCCTCTTTCCCAGGTTCAGCTGGGATAGGCTCCAGCCCCCCGTGACCCTGAAAGGGATAAATAGTATACAAAATGAATGAATGGAAATATTATCTTTTAATGTGGTATTTGCTAGCTGAAGACACATTTAAAGGCGCAGTGTGTAGAATTTGGCAGCATTTTTTCAACCATAAACAGTGAATATAGGATATAATGTTTCTATTTGTATGTAAAGTCCGTCAAAATAAGAGTACAATCATCCCCATAAAACGTTTGTTTTATTTTTATTTAGTTTGAAAAAGCTTTAAAAATTTTGCATTACTGCGGGCTGCGTTCATGTAGGCCAACATAACAATCTGCCATATTGTTTACGGGTGGATTTTGGGGACAAAAAGAGCGAAACAAGATTTTTACAATACAAGTCTGGCTGCTGGTCCTGAAACCTACCTGGATGCCATGTGGCACCTTAACTGACCTAAAATCTATTAAAATAATAGCTACAAATATGAATGAAAAAAACCCTCACCTTGCAACTGTTGTAAATGATGCCCTGTTCACAATCATTTTTGGTCTTCATTGGCTCTCGTCGCTTTGTGATGTGATGGATGGGCTCATTCCAAAAACTGAACACTAGATGTTGCTAAAATGTGAATTTCTACAGACTGCACCTTTAAGGCACCTTCTGTCTTCAGCAGATGTTTTATAGTATGAGAATAACAGTCATTTGGTAGGAAGTCACCAGGTTACAGGGACACTCTTAGCTGTCACACATCACCAGAATTAAGTACGCAAGACATGTGCCATGTGTTTGTGAATTATTTCTGTTGTTATTGCTGGGCCAAAAAGGAAGTATTATGCTTTAAATGGTAACCATTAGCATGTCTTAAGATATTAGATATTTCTGGCACTTTTTGTCTGATATCGTGAGGAACAACAGTGCATTTCCCACCTTATGGGTAAAACACACTGGATGCAAAATGACTGTTGTGAGTTTCAGCTGAGGGCTCGCTAAATGCCCCAGGCTTTAGACCAGCCATGTGTGTGCAGTTTTTTTTTGCTGCATTTCCCTGCTCCCATGGCCCTGTCTATCTTCATATATTTCACTAGCTAAAGGTCACAATTGATGAAGGTCTACTAGGGGTGGGCGATATGGCAAAAATATCATATCACGATTTTTTACAAATAAAATCCCGATCACGATTTTATCACGATTCCTTTTTACTTTGATTTTTCTAGACTAATTTGCATATTTGACCATTTTTTCCCTATGTTTAACATATAAAACATGTAAAACCTTAAAAGAAAAAAAAGGACATTTAAAGCCAAAGAAACTTTCTGGACAGGTTTTAATTTAAATAGTGCAGTTTTTATAAAAATGTGAAATAAATGTAAACATAAAAGGTAATGAACAACAATATCAACATTATCTCTTAAAGTGCAACAATTCAAAACAAATGTTATCTAACTGTAATGTCTATAACCTGAGTGAACAATACAGCTGCTTTAGAACAGATTTTTGTTCAGACATCTTCGAGTTTTTATCTCCTTTTCTCTTTCCGCCATGGCTTCACGCTACATAACCAAACAGGAGATCCCACCATGCACTGCGCTTAATGTGCTATGATTGGCTAGTCGGGTGCGCGTCAAAGTCTCTGTGCCCACACACGATCTGACGATCTTTCTGCTTTATGATGATATTAAATCGTTATAATTCTTAATGATTTAATATCGTCATATCGCACACCCCTAAGGCCTACATATTTTTATTTTCTTGGCCTCCAGTTTGATTGTAAGATTGTATACAGGAAAGGTAGAAAAGTCATGTATTTAACATTAAAACAGTAAATTAAAAATTTGTAAGGAGCCACAATAGAGCTCCCTTTTCAGTGACTTGACTAATTGCATATTTGACTGAGAAGAACTTTTGAGCCCATATTATGCTGTCTTTAAGTTTTTTATGCCCTTTGTCATTTTTAACATGTCTCCTCTGTGTGACAGAACACTTCTTTGAGCAAGACAAGAGGTCTGCTGTGTCGACAAAGGCTTGTATACACATGTGGTATAATCAGTTTAAGTCCATTGCAGTGTATTGACAGTAATGACATTGACAGCATGGTGATGAACGGACTAATTACCACAGAGATGACCAGTCAACCAATCAGAGCAGACTCGGCTGACTTGGGGAAGGCAGAGTCTGAAGGGTCAGGAGATCTAACAAAATGTCTCAGTCAGAGAGAAGATAAGCTGGATCTGGGATAATCAGTATTTGAAAACTAGGGTTGAATGTTAATATTAAAAATCATCAGTGATCTCGACTGTACCTTGGCAGGCTGCACAATTTAATATATGGACTAGAGTTAAGTCAAAATATGGGCTTTTTAGGAACAGAAGCATTTTTTAACCTATGAAAGTCTCTCTATTTAAATGGCAAGCAGGCTTTTACTTTAGAAAAAGCACAAACAGGAAATGAATCCATACTGTGTTTATCCTGTCTGACAATTTTCTACCACAGGCAATTAAAACCCTTTTCAGCATCCCTGTAAATTCAGCTTAGCCCTTAGCCCTAAAATAATATAAACATATGGTCAGTTCCCCTATATGTTTTTTATATAAAAGAATACAAAAAGAATACATTGCAAAGCTCTCGGTTTCATGTTTTACGTGCAAAACACTAAATTCTGAGCAATAACACCGTCTGAATGCATTTAAAATCTGTTCCTTAATATTCAGGAATACCTCAGGGATAGTAATGCAATAGCTGGGTTGTTTTTGGTGAGAAGCATTGGGCTATAAGGCCCTTTGACTTGACAAAAGTAATAAAAAAGTTTTGTGACAGGGACTATTATAACTTACTTAAGTTGTAAGGGTTATGATGTAAGCTGTGAAGGAGGAGTGAGACAAATCCTTCAATCAATTTTTTTATATTATAGTAAAGTACAGTGTTAAATATGTCTCAACAACAAATTGACCCACCTGTTATGATAAATTATTTGGGGTAAAAAACAATAACATAAAATCTGTAATTTTGTAAAGCTACTTCACATTATCATTAGGGCTATCATGTAAAGTCTCCAGTGTCTGAAAATATTTCTTTAAGTGGGTGGTTTGAGAGGATTTAACAATCACCAAGAAGGTTGTTATTGTTTTTGTATGCCGAGCCCCCCTAAAAATCAGATTCCTGAAATCCTGTATTCTTCCAATGTGGACATACATTTCCACTAGTGCATAGATGTAGGTAAAGGGTCTCTTTAGTTATTAATGCACATTTTGGTTAAGATACATGCAGAGTATGGCTCATGGTGAAAATGGGTGTGCCATCTCTTCTCCAGATGCTCAGTGCATAAGATGCGTATGCTCACTAAAGACATCTTAATAATCTTATTTGTAAACATGCTCTGTGAATTGAAAAATAATGTTTGCCATGGTCATCTTGCAGCCAAAAATATACCCAGTGGAAAACAATGGTTAAACCTTGTATTTAACTCTTCCTGTGTCTTTTCCCTTGTTTCTTCTTCTGTCTTTCTGCCACCACTATACCTACTCAAAGAGTGATTGTGTCTTCTGTTTTCCAGAGTGGAAAACAAGTAAGGGATAATGTCCGATGAGGTGTCCATTATCATGAATTAATGGACAACGCGGAAGCGTGAACCGTCCGACGCGAAGCGGAGTCCATTAATTTCTGATAATAGACACCTCGGAGGGCATTATCCCGCTTTTACCATGGTCACTTATGAAAAAAATACATCTTTAATCAATTATTAACACATTAATGTTGTTTTTATACCATCAAAATCATTTGTTTTAAACAAAAAGCGGCTGAGTGGACTATTTAATATCGGTCGGCCGCAGTTGTTGTATTAGTCCTAATCAGTGGAGGGAAGTGAGATGATTGCTTAACGTGATGTTACGTCAAAAAAGTGTGATTTCAGAGGGCAAGTGCACCTCTTATCGTTTGTGTATCCAGAGGATGATGCGATTTTTTTTTTCAAAGAATCAAAGTCAACGGATAGTTTACTAAATAGTTTTTATTGCAATATTGTCCACCATTCACTCTGATCATTAAATGTGCTATCATGAAAGTAAGTTTATCCTACATCTTTTTTATAAATACCCACCATTCATTCTGATCATTAAATGTGCTATCAAGCAAGTAAGTCCATCCTACATCATTTTTTAATAGGATGTTCACCTCGTCTTTGTCCTCCTCTAAATTGTTCAATTCCTCCGGTGTCACCTCCTTGTGTCGCATCTCCTTATTCTCATATTCTTTTCTCTTCTCTTCGTCTGCTGCATCCCAGTCTTCAAAATTATCGAATTCACCAAACAGGTTGAAGGAAACCATGAAATCGTTCATTTTGTCTACTGTCTATGAGCTAGGCGATGTAAAGAGTTTCCGTTGCCACTGTTACCAACTACTGTTTGATCCAGCGCAGTAAGTTAGAACCATCAGGCTATTTGACCGGAACTTCTTTTCTAGGTGTCCATTATCACCTTTTAATGGACACCCTTCTGCCAATCAGAATCGAGTATTCACCCAGACCATGGTATAAATACCCATAATGGATTTGGTTATCTATCATAATGTGGGAACCATTTAAGTTCAATTTCACCAAGTACTGATTTTTAAATTTGTGGGTTGTTTTCTTGTAGTAGTTACACGTTGCAAGTCATAAAGTCATTAAGTCATTCTTAATATCTTGGAAAATGACTAAACTACCCAAAATCCCAGTGTGTCACAGTGATGTCTTTGTTTGGTGGAGTCCACTGTTAACATTAGAAAGTGTACTTGTGAACATCAGCTGGCTCTTGCTTCAAGAAAGTTAATGGTCAGTTTTTATTACAACACTGAATTCAAATTTGGACTCAAATGTCAAGAGTTAAAGCTGAAATTCATCTACTTCTAATTAAGAGTGTACACATTTTCATCCAAAAATGTGATCCAGAGTCTAGGTTACACCCAAGATTTTTGCAGATCTCTATCAGCTTTTAATATATCCATATTGCCAAGCTGTCCCCATGAAGACGACTTCCTCAGTGGTGCATATTTTTAGAGACTGTTAGCAGTTTTTTTTTTTTTGGGGGGGGGGGGGGGGGGGGGTGATCATGCGGCTTCCTGTATGAGTGTGTGTATGTGTGTGTCAGCCACAGCCTGTTACACATGGGCCCACTGGGACCACCCAAGCAGATGCTTCATTTACAAAATTATGCATTTAGGGCAGAGAAATAGGTCTGAAGCAGAGAGTTTATGGGAGTTACAGAATGAGACCAGAGAGGACTGAAGCCATCAGTGAGACCACATTATCATCTCTGCATTGTTGTTTAAAAGCTATGCCCTGTGTTTTCGTCCCTAATATAAGAGGAGAGATGCAAGAAGAGAAGGTGCACCTTTGGTCTTTGCTGTCTCTAAGGTTTCTTTTCCTTCTTTAAGTATTCATTGAAGTTTGAGTGAGGATAAAGTCATGAGCTCCTCCTTCTCATCTAACCACAGATTCACAAAGTCACTGTCTTTTGTCCTTGCTTGGCTTCCTCCAAAACAAAATAAACTACAAAAAGGAGGTTGTCATATCTTTTGTATATGTATTGTATATTGTTTCATTTTTTTTGCCTACTAAAAGTTTTCATACAATGTCACAAAATAGCTTCTTTACAGGTAAAAAATGATCAAGTGAATGCACTAATGTATGAGGACTGTAGCCCGAAGCATGCACAAAAGCACAAAATGAGTGTAAGTTTGCAAAATTGAGTGCTCACTGAGGTCTTAAAAGTGTGTGTGCTTTCCTCAGTGGCAGAATCTGGTTGTAAAGTGTTTGAATGTTGCTTTGAACTGTTGTCCCTCAAGTGTTGACATGCACATGTTGAAGATCCGATTTTAATATAAGATGCTACCATGTTGCTACCCAGTGAAAACATAAATACATTTTGAGTGTGGGCATGTTGTAGCTTTACTGTTTTTTCTCGATTGTCCCAAAACTTCATGGTAATGACATTTCCATCATATCAGGTACCATAATAAAGCTTCAAGAGCCCTTCATAGATGGCATCAGAACTTCTACATCATTACACTGGGGATGTAACGATATGAAAATTCTAAATCACGGTTATTGTGACCAAAATTATCACGGTTATCATTATTATCGCGGTATTGTTGAAGTGTGCTCAAAATGTTGAAAAAGTATTTTACACAAAATTGAAATCATTTAACCCCTTTAATATTATAATCATAACACTTCTTTTTTTTCAATAAATGTGACAATGTGGCAAATACGCCACAAAAGAATGGCAAGAACACAATCCAGAATGATACTAATGCTGTTAATTACAAGATTTATACATTATTTAGACAGAAAATACAGATAACCACCTGTTATTCACTCAAGTATGACTCACTGAATCCTATCTCTCTCTCTTCTTTCTACCTCTACGGCTCGGTCAGCTCATTTACTCAAGGAGTTATTGCAGTTTTAACCACACATGTCTTTTTCTTTCGCTGCAGCTTCATGTTTAGACAGGGAGACTGTCTTCTATCAGTTTCCCCTCAGCATCCTTGTAAAATCCGAAACTCAACCAGTTTTCAGAGTCTGTTTCGAGAGGAAAAATCTCCACTGTAGTGTCCCTAACTTACGGTATAACGATAATTTTAATAGGACATGGTAATGATTACCGTGAGAAATTTTACCGCAGTTTTCCATTTTACCGGTAACCATTACATCCCTAATTTACACTGTCCATGACTACTGTCTACCTGTCATCCCCAATTTCCACAAAGTCCGTACATTCTGTGCACTCCACAGTAAATCGCCCCAGTCTCTCCAGTCAGTTGGTTTCCAAAGCCTGCAGGACGTCCCAACAGTGCAGCTCCCCACTGGTTTAAAGGCAATACACAGCAAGCCCACCCAACACAGGAAAACAAGTGCTTAGTTTTTCTATGATGCTTTAAAATACAGCAGGAATGGTGGACATGTTGAAGTCTACAACAAACCAAAGCAGGAAATGTAAGCTGTGATGCTCTTACTGTTATCTCATCAATTCACAGTTATCTTGTGCAGTTGTGGTTTTTTCATGATCTTTATGAACCTGTGTTTCTTCTAACTCTCAGCAGCTCTTTAAATACTCTCCCTGTGGGTGAGTAGATGATTGGTCAGAGCAAAGTGTCAGCTTTGATGCTAGACATGATGCCAGTTCCAGTTTATATTAACTCAGTCACTTTATGAATGTTGTCTTCGAATAACATTAGAATGCATCAAGAAGTAAGCCTTCTTCAAACAGTCACCCTCTTGTCCTACGTTAATGCATCACAGTATTTCTGATTAGACCACCAATGCACATGTATGACACATATTATGCTATATTAGCTTTCCTGCTAGTCTCATTGCCATATTCTGCAAAGTTTTTAACACTGAATCAATATTTTTTTCTTGAATAACTTAACACAAAACAGGGAAATTTACAGAGGTTTTTTTAACGTCACTGCAGAGACACTAGGAGGATGCAAGTTGGTGAGCCTGTGGCGTGCATGAAGTATTAACCACAGGTGATGATCACATCAGTGACCATAGCCATTCATTTTAACCAGCTGATGATGTATTTTTATTATATCAAGCAGTTATGCTCAGTTTCTGATTGAGGGTATTTTTTTTTCTATTATTGCTCTATTTATTATTAGCATAGATATGTAGAGGGTGTAATGTCTCTTTACCTTCCAGCTGAGGATTACATGTGATGCCAAAACCAAAAGTCCATAGTCTCTTATGTAATTTGCTGAACTGCCTCTGTTCCTCATAATACTTGTTCATAAAAAAAAGTAAGTTGTTTCAATAATAACTCTTGTTCTTGTTCCAGCAGAACAACAGCTACATTTGTCAACAGAGGCTTATAGCACTGCATGGATTTCTACTTTGCTCATCTAGCACTTAAATAATCCCAGCCAAAAGGCTACAAAAGTCAAAAAGCCTGGATTGAAATTGAATTAAAGAAGCCATTTCTTCCCCCAGGATTATATACTTTTCCTCCATGCCTGACACTATCCTCTTTTAGTGAAGTCCATTTGCATTTTGCTTTAATATATTTCCTATATTCCAAAGCTTCAAGAGATCCCTGCTTTGCATTTGTTTATTTAGTTCAAAGTGTTTTTTCTGGTGTTGCCCAGAAACCTCAGTGAAAATTGAAGTGTAGTCAAAATGTGATGGATAATATGAAAGTGTTTGATGTTGGTTTTTTTTCAGTCTTAAGCCAGCTTACGGTGTAGCCTGTGCGCCTTGAGGTGAGGGCCATTTTCTCTTTTATTGTCTGATGCTTTTGGACTAGTGGGCGATAGAAAGGCTCAGACTACATAACTGCATTTACCACCTGGATATGCGCTGTCAGCAGGCAGACTCTGAAGCCCCGTGTAGTTTTAGTGTGTTTGTATTTGTGAGTGTGTGCATCTTTATTTGTGTCTGACCTGGGGATGTTTCACGGAGTAGGAGAGGGGGGCTGCACAGCGTGTGTGGACGATGGATTTGTAGTGACATCAGGATCGTACCTCACGGTCCAATGCGTTCTCCAGGTTAGCACGGTGAGCAGCAGCAGAGACGGAGCAAAAAATGACAGAGAGAGAGAGGGAGGTGAAGATAGGACACTCATGTAAGAGCATTGGCGAGCTTAAGCATTTGAAAGATGTGAATGTCAGGTCTGTGATGTCCATGCTACTTAAGCTGTAGAATCTGTTAACAAGTCAAAGAGTGATAAGAGGACGGGAGATGGAGGAGGGAGCCAACGGCGTCCCACTCCTCATTTTCTCTCCTTTTTCTATCAATCTTTCTCTCTTTGCCTCACAACACACACAGCACTGAGTTTCCACAATGCTTGTTAAATTGGAGGCTTAATTTGGAGCCGCGGGCTTTCTCCACAGGTCACATGGTTAGAATTTATCCACAAAGGCCAAACTTTGGATTTCATTAATGAAACACACACTCGTGTTTACACACGGACACACACACACACACACACACACACACACACACACAAACACGCTCCTGGCAGGATCAGGGAGGCCTAATCAAGCTGAAATCTCCCGAGGTTGCAATTAAGGTTTGGAGAGGCTCAGTCTGAACCCTGGCTACAAAACAAACCATTAAGACTCAAGAATACACAGATTTCCTTTGACAAATCAAATTATTGCTGTGGTCCATCCATTTACATTCATCTTTCATGGCGCTCACTTTTTCACAATTGGTCCTTGTTTATTCTACAGCTGAGATGTCAAAAAAGGTTACATACATTTGCGGCCCTACAAGGCCTATTTTTTCTAATGTGGCATCACCTTTTTACTGGTTCAAGATTAAAATTACATAGTGTACAAGCACTCGGGTACTCATGTAACTTGTGGAATTTCTGAACTGTGTTGTATTCAAATTTGAATAAGCAGACTGATTTTCTTTTGTTCAAGAACAAGTGTACAAATTGCAAAAACAGGATACAAATTCATCCACCAACACAATCATGCTATTCTCAGCACCTTGGTGGATTACTCATGTCAAGTGTAACTTTCCAATTTGAGTCACTGTACATGTGCTTGTGTTAATCTCTTTGTAAAAATTTTCACTCATACAGCAGGGCCTTTATTCATTAGGAAAAGGAATGATTAAAAGGGTCAAACAGGAGCTAATAAATAAGAGGCTTAGCACTGAAATATGACAGATTAAAGCCTATTCATCAAACAGGAAATACAAAGACAAAAACCAATTCAACACAAGCTTGCCTGAAATTAAAGCCTTTCCCCCTTTATTTAAATAAATCCAGGCTTTCATAAATATTTTAAGATATTAGTCCTCTCATATGCATACAGGTACAACACTTTAAACTCTACTTATTTTAATCTCTGTGGGAATATGATATTTCTATTTAAGAAAGCTAAAAAAAACCAGGGATAAGAATATGTAGTTTTTTAGTACCATCTTAGTCATCTGTCTTTTTTGTTCAGGCAAGAGTCTTCAGAAGCCCAGAATAAAGTGCTTTCATGCAATGGTATTTTTGTCTCCAATACAGGACACAAGATATCATATCCAGGCTTTAAAAACATCTAAAAGACTGATCCTGGGTTTTGCAAACTGAATTTTAGAATCTGAGTGAGAAAAAATTGTCAGTATATTGGGGTCTATACTATATACAATAAAAAAGAACAGAGGGCTCTAATTTCATAGACCAGGCACAGGTGCAGCACCCCTTCCCTGTTTAAGACCACTTTGACCAAACTGAATACACAAGATCATGGGAGCTGGCCTTAAGTGCAGCGAGGTTTGATTCAGCCAGCTGGTAAAGGTTTGCTCGGCCCTATCATGGCCAAACATAAATTAATTACTATATAAATAAATTAAAACCTTTTAATGAAAATGTAATAATAAAAATTAAACCCTTAGGTCATTAAAATACCGTTTGAGTGTTCAAGGTTTAAGAGTAACTATGGAACAATGCTCCAGTAGAATTATTCATGGATACAGGACAAACGCAGTCCCCAGACTCACTGAGAACCTTTGTGTCCCTCCTTCTCATTCCTCCTTGTGTTATATCTTTTATTTCTTCCCTCTCCTATGCTCTTGTCTCCTTACCTTTCATCCCTCCTTTCTATCATCTCTAGTTTGTGATTGGATGATCGTTCCGTCAGTTATACTCATCACATACCAATCCATATCAAGCCCTAGTATGACATGGCAGCTAGACCATGTTGTTTGCCATTAGTTTAAACTATGTTTCGGTCCTTAGACTATATTCTTACATTAAATTACACAACACAGATGTAAATTTAACCACTTATATGTGACATTAACTTCCTCAACAACAATCCCCACCCAGCTCTCCTGGTATACTTCTCAGAAGAACATCCACCAGGTATTGTTGTGTAACCACAACTCAGGACTACCATATATTAACCGGCATTGTCTGTGAAGGATTTCAGTGTTCTTTCTTAGTTCCCCAGCAGATGATCCCTAACTTCCTGACTTCTAAGATTTGATCATCCAAAACAAACAAACAAAAAGAAAAAAAAAACACTATTTCCCGTAAGAAAAGCTTTAAATAACTTTTGTTGCTCCTCTTTTAAAGAAGAGATACAGTCCATTTCTGATATAACCACAGATATTACGGCATCCATGGAGACCACTTCAGAAGCTGCCATTGTTTTCAAACATGCAGTTGCTTCTCACTGTCATGAGGTCTTCAGTTTCTGCTTCTCTTCCTCTTCCCTGATTGGGTTGTTAGGCTTTTGACTGTGAAGTTGTAGGAGATTGGAGCTTGGCATTTCAAATAATGAATTAGGCAGGTCCATCTGCACTCCAAGGTTAAGTTTAAATAAGGCAGCCAAGATTCTGTATGAAAGCACCAATGACCTAAGCAGTGGTTCCTCTCTGCAGGAAACTGAAAGTCAGATTTGGAAAATTCTCAGTCCAGTCCGCGACTTCTTTAAAAGTTTTTACATTCATTCATTTTACATTCAACACATAAAATGAAAAAAAAAAAAAATCAAATCTGGGGACTTGTTGTTTGGTTTATTTTTTTTATATTGACTTACAATTTAAGGTGTAAGCACACAGTTATGGAGACTTGACTGTAATTCATTAATTTAGAAATTTCCATATATAAATTTTCACTGTAGACACATGTAGGGAACCATGTCTTACTGACTGCCATACAGTAACTTCAAACCTTAATGCTTTTGATGTGTATTTTTATATAATCTACTGAAACAAAAATTTACAAAGAGATAAAAAAGCATACATATTGTAAGTAGAAATTAACACTAAGAAACAGGAAAAACTGGTTTACAAGCAGCAGCAAGAGCAGAGCTACATATACTGGCTTTATTTTCATGGAAATTCCTTTCTTTCCCATTTGTTGAGGAATCCTCTTGGAAATTCTGAGCTAAACAATGATAAAATTATCTTACATATCTGGATGAAAAATAAGACCTGCATTATAAGACACAGTTTATTTGAAGATATTCAAGTGGGTAAATCTATCTTCCTGGGCAGTGTTCTTTTGTTTGGCCAAGTCCCAAATGCAGTAATTGTTTTGCCAGCTCTTTGAGTACTTTTCACTTTGCCTTGTGGAGATCTCATTCCTGCTTGCAACTGGCACAGTAGTTTACCTCCCAGCCTATTGTGGAGCCTTTCTAATTAAATCAGCACTTTATAAGGTTTGTTTACTTAATGGCTCACCAGTATTTTAGTATTTTACGCTTCATAAAGCGCCACACATTTTCAATGGGGGACAGGTCTGGACTACAGGCAGGCCAGTCTAGTACCCGCACTCTTTTACTACGAAGCCGAGCTGTTGTAACGCTTGCAGAATGTGGCTTGGCGTTGTCTTGCTGAAATAAGCAGGGGTGTCCATGACAAAGACGTTGCTTGGATGGCAATATATGTTGCTCCAAAACCTGTATGAACCTTTCAGCTTTAATGGTGCCTTCACAGATGTGTAAGTTACCCATGTCTTGGGCAATAATACACCCCCATACCATCACAGATGCTGGCTTTTGAACTTTGCGCCTATAACAGTCCGGATGGTTCTTTTCCTCTTTGGTCTGGAGGACATGACGACCACAGTTTCCAAAAACAATTTGAAATGTGGACTCGTCAGACCACAGAACACTTTTCCACTTTGCGTCAGTCCATCTTAGATGAGCTCGGGCCCAGCGAAGCCAGCGGCGTTTCTGGGTGTTGTTGATAAATGGCTTTGGCTTTGCATAGTAGAGTTTTAACTTGCACTTACAGATGTAGACGAACTGTAGTTACTGACAGTGGTTTTCTGAAGTGTTCCTGAGCCCATGTGGGGATATCCTTTACACAGTGATGCCGGTTTTTGATGCAGTACCGCCTGAGGGATCGAAGGTCACGGGCAGTCAATGTTGGGGTGTGTTCGAAATGGCGTACTGCCTACTATCTACTTACCTACTCAATCAGTATATACTGCATACTGAATACTCAAAGACGATCTGAGTATGCAGCGGCTGCCCGAGCGTTTACACACAGAGCATACTTAATATCCCAGAATGCATTTCGTGCCGACCGGGAAGCAGTGCCGGGAAAATTAAAATAGTCCGATTACAAGCGACAGAAAACGACTGCATTACGGAAAAAACTACAAATTCATTCACTAATAATATATTTTCTAGCGAGAAAGTAAGTATTTACATCACGATTTTGAGCCCAGTTGTTTGAAACAGCGACTGTTTTTTAATTTGTCTCGCCGTTTTCGGAGACCGAAGTGTCCGCTAGATGGGTGTGTCCGTCTACATACCGTAAACACCGGGCAGCAGCAGCCCCCCTTCACATTTCCAAGTTATTGCGAGGTGTTTTATTTTATTTTGAAGTGTTTTCGTTATCAACAGCTGCATGACAAAAACCGAGCGGCAGTGGATGAAAAAAAATTAACACAAACACCTGTGTATCCATGGTGATAACGCTATACACCTCCTGCTGGGCGTGTGATGAGCAGGATTGGGCTCTAAAATCACCAACACACAACAGAATTATTATGACCTTGTTCAGTTATTCCTTGGCAAATACGTATTTTCCCTACTACATTCTCATGTCATTAATAATGATAATTTCCAAAACCATCAGGTAGTACTGCCTGGTGTTGGTAAAAACCATGGAGCGCAGCCATGTAAGAAGACAGAGGCGTCTTTTCTTCAGGGCAGCTGTGTACTTCCTGTTGGATTTTCAACCACCAGTAAGAATTAGTAAAGCTCATACATACGTCAACTGAAAACTCCCCCATTTGTATATTCTGAAACGTGTTCTCAACCAATAATACATTTTATTAATGAGATGTCTGTGCTTTATGAGTGACCACTTTGATGGTGCATTCAGAGATAAGATACTCAAACTTGTTATAATAAATACATCTTTAATAGATAAAGTCAGTTCATAGAAATAGTTAAAAATATTACCTAAAATCATAATTTTAAATACTAATAAATATGTTAAAAAGATAAAAATGTGATAAAATGATAAAACATTGTGTAATTTATACTGACTAAATATATCTTCTTATCATAATTATTGCAATCACATGCCATCCATTTCTTTTCAGCCTCGGCAAAGAGGGCCCTATTGCCGGCTAAATTATCACGTCCCTCTGGTACGCCTCTACTTTGAAGGGGGTGACCTGCAGAAGGACTTCAGGCTGACCAGGCCCTCCCTGGAGCATCTCATCCACCTTCTCCAAGGGGAACATTATCATGGTTGGGGGAAAGCACTTGAGGTGCTTGTTTTTGTCTACTGGCTGGCCTGTGGCACATCATATCGGGTCGTGTCAGAGGCCTTTGACATCCCTCGTACCACGTGCCACGATATGGTGCATCGGGTCAGCAGCGACATCCAGCAAGTTTTCCGCAGATTCATCCGTTTGCCCAACAGGGATGAGCTGGAGGAAATAGGGGCTGGGTTCCAGCAGTTGGCTGGTCACCCAGCTTTCTGCAAAGTGGCAGGAAGCATTGATGGATGTCACGTCCGCATTGTGCCCCCTGGACAGTTTGGAGCAGACTTTTTTAATCGAAAACTGTTCCACTCTGTCCAGTTTCAGGCCATTGTGGACCACAAAGGACGCTTCCTGGATGTGCACGTTGGTTTCCCTGGCTCAGTGCACGATTCGCGGGTCCTCAGGTGCAGCCCTGTGTACGTGCACCAGCTGTACCCTCCTCCAGGATGGTGTCTGTTAGGGGATGGGGGTTATCCCTGTCTTTCCGAACCTCTTACCATCATCACACCATTCAGGGAGCCTTTGAGGAATCCTACCCAGGAGAGGTTCAATGCCAGGCATTCTCGGGCCAGGAGTGTGGTGGAGAGGGCATTTGGAGTCCTGAAAACCAGGTGGCGCTCCATATTTCTTAAGGCCCTGGAGGTGAAGGTGAACTTTGTTTCAGAGGTCATTGTGGACTGCATTTTCCTCCACAACCTCTGCCTTGGGCACGGGGACATTTTGGAGCCAGAGGACGGAGAAGAGGTTGATGGGGATGATAACTGTGTGGCAGCAGCTCATGACCAGGCCCAACAGACTGGTGACGCCCTCAGGGATCGGATGGCAGCAGCAATCTCAGTTCCTGAGGAGCAGATCCCTGCGCTGAGGGAGCATGATTATTACTGAGTGTTATAGTAATAGTCATTGTAAATAGTTAATGTTGTTTTTAGTTATATTGTAGTTGTATATAGTTAGATCAATCAATCAATCAATCAATCAATCAATCTATCTATCTATCTATCTATCTATCTATCTATCTATCTATCTATCTGCAGTAGTTGTATAAAGTGGTCTCTCTCATGTGAAAGATGGATGTGGAGTTATTTTTGCATGTTTACACTACTCAATGGTAAGTGGATGATTACATAACCGCTATGAAATAACTACTTTGCAATTCCTACCTCTATTCCTTTATGTACCGTGCAAAAATGTTTACATTACTCACGGAAGAAGAACAATATTTTATTTCTAGAACTATAACAAAACCATGAAACAACAAACTAAAACAAAAGTTAATCAGGATAAAACAGAACAATTTCTCAACTTAAAACTTTAAAATGTAAAATTATATGAACTATTTATTTGTTATTAAACAGTCTCTCAATTAGCTCCATCCATCTTTCTTCTCTTGCTCTACTCTCCCTCTCTCTTTCCTCTCTCTCTCTCCTTTCTTCCATTGCTCTTCTATCCATCCACTCTCTCCACTCCCGCTCTCTTCTGTCTGTGTTCCTTCTTTCTTCTTCTCTCCACTCTCGCTCTCTTCTTGCTGATCTTTCCTCCATCTCTCTCTTTTCCTGCCTCTCCCTCTCCTCTGCCCGAAGTACCCGTTCCTCTATCTGCTGCATCCTTTCATCCTCCCTCTCCTCAGCCTCTTTCATCCAGTCCTGGAACCACTCCTTTCTCATTCTATCTCCGAGTCTCCTCCCTCTCACAGGAGGAGACTCGGGATTTGGAGTTGGAGGAGAGGCCACTGCTGCTGGTGTCATGGATGAGGTGATGAGGTTGGGCGGTGATATGGTGGGACGGTCCCTCATCACCTCATCCATGATATTAAACCACTTCCAGTTTGCAGCAGTGGCCTCTCCTCCCTCTGTGCTGACCCCAGTAGGTGGTGCCTTGAGCTCCTGGCAAATGACACACACACAGATAATCTGATAACATGGCTCCCTTTCACACTGACTGGTTGAACTCTGACATAGCCAGATTATATAGTATGTAGTAAAACTTAAAAACATGAGCATTCACTGTATTGATGCGAAACATAAATACTGAAGTGTCTGTCATACTTCCACCTACCTTATATTTCTGCTTCAGGTTTTCCCATTTTTTTTTAGCGAACCCTGGCTCCACCTGGCCTTCCAGCCCACGCTCCTTGATGAAAGCCCTAAATAAGGATGACAAACAAGGGGCAATCAAAAAGGCATATGAACGTGGCGAATGCCTACAAGTCACTGTCAGAATGATGTTCACATTTACCATTTACATACAGAGCTACCACATTGTGCCCTCAGGTTCTCCATATTCATATTATCTTTGCATTAGGCAGTAGCTTTTTCCCCATCTTGTAATCAACCCATAGCAACAACTTATTCTGATTGAGAGCAATACGTAACAGTATTATGTTCAGTCGAGTGGTGGGGGCATTTGCGACTGGAAGAATGCTGCTCTGATGAAAACTAAGCTAGAGGTCGACCTGGCCAACGTTTATGTTCCGGCCGGCTCCCATTCAGGCATGAGTTACAATAAATAAATCCACGGCCCAAAGGTCCATGAACACAAATTTCTTACTCAAATCCCTTTATGGCGGCGTTCCTTTTCCCTGTGAAAAGGGGCTCGTTTAGTCCGCGCCACCGGATTAGCCGCTCAGTGTCCTCATCTGTCCCTGAATGAAAACACAACATGCGACATTACGGGCCCACATTACAGTTTAGTTGTGGCGACGGCGTAAGCTAACGAATTGGTAGGCTAACTGGTCGTACAGCAAAAGTATAAACTCAAACGTCAATACAAAAGTCAAATAACTTACATTTATAAGAGCTCTGTGGTTGGCGCTCGAAGCTGCTGCTGCCGGCCGTCTCCATTTTGTTTTTCGTCTTCCCACGTCAGAGGTGCGCAATGCATTGTGGGGCAGAAGCAGTACATGAAGCAAGCTCCGTTCCATACTCAGAAATCGAAGCCGATTGAGTATACATCCGGGCATTTCTCGCATACACAAAATTTGCATACTGTCCAGTGTGAACGCACTGCATACTCAATATGGGGGTGGGGTTAGTATGAGTAGTACGAGTAGTACGCCATTTCGAACACACCCTTGGTTTTTGGCCTTGCCGCTTATGTGCCGTAATTTCTCCAGATTCTCTGAACCTTTTGATGATATTACAGACCGTAGATGATGAAATCCCTAAATTCCCTGCAATAGTTCGGCATGGCACCCACCTGTTCCCAATTAGCCTGTTCACCTGTGGGATGTTCCAAATAAGTGTTTGATGAGCATTCCTCAACTTTCTCAGTCTTTTTTGCCACTTGTGCCAGCTTTTTTGAAACATGTTCAAACATGTTCATGGCATCAAATTCCAAATGAGCTAATATTTGCAAAAAATAAAGTTTACCAGTTCAAACGTTAAGTATCATGTCTTTGCTGTGTATTCAATTTAATATAGGTTGAAAGGGATTTGCAAATCATTGTATTCTGTTTCGGTTTATGATTTACACAACATGCCAACTTCACTGGTTTTGGATTTTGTAGTTCATTGGACAGCTGCAGGGTCAAAAGCAGGCATTGGGATGAGTCTTTTTTAGATTGGTATGGCTATAGCAGTCATAATAAAGGATTTTGTAGATATTTCTGTTGGCTAGAGGTACTTTGTAACTTTGGCTTGACAGTAATAACTGGAAGGACAGGTAAAAGGGTGAGAATGGTTCTGTTGGGATTAAAGTGGCTTTGCTGATCTTTTTCAATAACATCAATGGACTCACAGCAAAGATACTAGCAGTTGTGTGTTGTAGAGGACAAGGATGTTTATTACAATTTCAGGAGAGTCTGCTACCTTAATTTATTTTAGAAACCAAGGCTCCAGGAACAGCGCAGGGCTTGTGCCAATGGCAATATCTTCCTCCTCTCCACTATGCCTGTGCGTAGAACTATGCATGTACAGCTTTCACTGCTGATTGGCTGATCAGCATGCCATGCCTCTGTTTAACAAGAGTGTGTAACTAATCACATGGTGCTGCAAGACAATGCTAGGGACAGAGTAGAAACAGCAGACAGAGTGGTGTGGAGAGCTCCTTGGCTGGGAAATGTGGTGACAGGTTTGAAAAACTAGACGTCAGTGTGCAAATAAGCTACAATTCCCATAATAAATGAATGGAATTTGCCGTTATTAATGTATTTTTTTTTTGTGATGTCAATCTGGATTGGATCACCACCAAAGTTTATCGGCTTCTTCCTTAGACTGAACCACACCTCTGGTAAAATCTTCATCTAAATCCATCCAGTAGTTTTTACGCAATCATGCTAACAGATAAGTGTATTTCAATAGTGGCCATGTCAGCTCATAATCATAAGAAAATAATCACATAAATATAAGATAAGAGATCAATGTTTATTTGTTGAAAGTAATTAATACGTATTTTTTAATCTTATGTGCCTACTACTTGGTTAATGAGTTCTGTCTCCAAACAAGATAAAATAATAAAACATTTAACCACACGCTGCCAAAGACAAGGAATTAGCCTACAATATTCAAAGTTTTCAAATATATGAAATGACTCATATCTATCATTCTTTTGAATTGTGATGTCAGATATGATTTCATCTTTTATTTTAATCAAATACGATTGACGTTAGGGATGAGCATTACCTGTGCTCCCATGATATAATATAATCAAGATGCTTGAGTTTTGAATCACTTTCATTGTAATTCTTACTATTATATGATATGCTAAGTATTGCACTTCTTAACATTACAATACATTGCAATTCTGAACCCTTTCTTGTATACATTTACATCCAAAAAGAAAAAGACCAGATTCTTCAAAATGTAATAAGACAGATATCTCAGTTTGTACATCATGTCACTTAAGTTTCATTAAAAACAGCTGTAAAACTTACACATTAATGTCCACATGGAGACAGTAAATGCGGCCTGTTCTGCTGTACTTAGCTATTTATCAATGGATTAATGCAGAGACAGAGGCAAATGCCTGGGCTCAGAATTCACTCAGAAATGGGATGTTAAGTGATAACTTGATTATTAGTGAGGTTAGCTTAGTATATGCTTTGCTGTTGTCAGACTTTGCTTTCTCTTGGTAGTTCCAAGTGAGGCGAGACATATTTCCACATGATTTTTCTCTCATCACTCCTTATAAATCCACTGTGTCATGTACACCTCTTTTGTCCCTTTCAGTGTCAGAATTAAATCCACACAACAGATTTGAATTCCAACAGTGCATTACTTCTGTCTCTCCTGTGCAGCCATGTTTGTTTACAAACTCACCTTTGAACCTTACCAGCGTTGGCTTAGCAGCACCATGTGTGGACTGAACCAGTAATGGTGTTATTCCAAAAGCTTTTTGAAATGTTGGAAATGAATACTTTCAAAAATAAATACACACAGTGGCCTTAAATCAGTATATACATATCACAATGCTTTGGTGCATCATTGTTTCTATTAAATTTAACTCATCATCTCAAAATATCCTTGTCTGCTTCTCGTGCTTACCCTACTGTTGTTACCAGAAACAGAATAAAACAATCTCTGTATTTTTTGTCCCGAAAGAGTTAATATCATCGTGACACTAATGTCACTCAGCTTCTTAAAAAGTTAAATTCAGGTTAATTACTGTCTCTAATGGTGGTAATATGGGTATTTAGGTCTCCAAATGGCAGATATTTCAGGGATTGAAGGCGCCTTGAATATTAATGTATTTCCACCACATTTTTCTCTCACTGGCCATGGGGATCTCAATATTCCCGAGACATATCTGTCCAGCTTTAGCTGTGTTGCACACGAACACACACATACACACACAACCACCTCTCATGCACGCTCAAAAATATAGACCAGGAGTATATAGAGGGGAAGCTTATCAGCCGAATGGAGCTGGGAGGACATTCCAATGGGACTAATTAAAGGGATTGTAACAGACTGCAGAATCCATTGGAGACCTCCACTCTTTCTCCAACTCCCTCACTTGCTATTTTTTCTTTATTCTGCTCATGTTTTCAGTAAATGAAAGCTACATCATACAAGGTTAGAGGACATAATGCTGCTTTGCTTTTTGTACATATAAGTGTAGAGTGGAGAATTTTCTGATGCACCTGCAATTATGGATGGTTTGGCAGATTTTGATTAGATTTTCAGGGACTGTTAGTCATGGCACAACAAGTGATTAGATTTTTGTAGTGATCCAAATCAAGATGACGATCAAGGAATGTTTTTCAAGGTTTTCCTAAAAATGAGATGAAAACAAAATGAAATGCCCTGGTAGAGGATTGTGCCCTCAGAGCACCTCTAGTTCATTATGTGCTTCAAATTAAAATTATAGTTTTGGTTTTATAACAATTTAGTAAGGGCCCAACTTTACAAAGGCAGGTCTGCTTTGAGCCTTTTGTTGGCCAATAATAAAAACAGGTAAAAGGAATATTTGAAAATGTCTTTAAAGTGACACAAGTGTATTTTGTGAATACAGTTCTGTGAGTATACTTTGACTGTAGAGAGGGACTCCACCTCAGGGGAGGGCTGTGGCAAGTCACAGCTTAGAGGCTTTACACTTAAACAGCCTATTCTAACTCATTGTCAGGTGGGCAATGTCAATATCCACCAGGTATGCCAAACAATGTTACGTTTTCTAAAAAATGTCAAACATTTGATCTGGCACTTTTGTAAACACCAGCAAGAGTTGACCTCTATTTACCTTCTCCTCCATCAGTTACAGCTGCGTTCATGCCTGCCAATTACAGCTTCATCCTCCTTTGGGACTGGACTCCTGTTGCTGCCTTTCATCTTCTAGGCATGGTGTTGGTATTATGAGACCAGCTGTAGCTGCATGTGGTGAAATGGTAAATATGTCTGCTTCTTATAGCGTTAGATGAGAGACATCACCATACGTTTGTACAACGCACAGCAGTGCCAATACTCATGCATTGCATGATGTTGGCAAACATTTAAATTTCCATCTACAAAAAGCCAGAGGGCCATTGAGAAATATCATTCTCTCACCAGTAGGGATGAACGATTTGAGAAAATAATGTAATTGCGATATTTTTCCCCAATATGGCAATTGCGATTTACTCTGCGATTGTTTTAATGTTCCTCATCTTCTGTATTCTTAAACAAACATAAGCAGTTGATCATTTTTTGGTAGAACCAATACGACATTAAATCAATCTAAGGATAAAGATTTTGAGAAAAAGTAGAGAAGTGAAGAACAGAAGCAAAATAGGTATGAAATTGTAAAAACTGGGTAAAAAAAAAAATTGTACGAAAGTGGAAAAAAGTTAATAGGAGCAAAATACGTATGAAACTGCCAGAGAAAAATAGCAGAAAATTCAAAAGTGACTAAGGAAAATTGATTATAGCAGCAAAATTGGGATTAAATTAAAAAAAACACGTAAAAATTCCGAACATGGTCTGACAGTGGCCAAAAAACAAAAAAGATGAATGGGAGCAAGATAGGCATAAAGTTGTAAAAACTGGGTTAAAAAAGGTTAAAATAGGCATGAAATTGCAAGAAACTTCATCACAATGCCAAAATGTTCAACACATTTTGGGTTAAAAATATTGCACTGTCTGCGATTTGAAATTGCAACAAGCCATATTACGATTTGATCTAATTTGCAATTAATTGTTCAGCTCTACTCACCAGCACTATACATCTCTCAACTTTACTTACCTCAACCTGCATTGAATATAGCTAAACTGACCCCGAGGCATACTGCACAGAAATTTTGATGATTCCTCAACATTGGTCAACGTTAGCTCTTATTTGTTGATGTGGGAATGTGGCATAAAGACATGCAATAAATGGAGCGTGACACTGATATTTTGCATTAATTTGTAATAAAACCTCCTTCACATCCCCACTCTTTTGGTTTATTAAAGTGGTATTTGTTTGTGAACTTGGACATGTGAGTGAGTGCGCACGGGTTTGATGTTGATGGAGAGGTGAGTTGTTTTGAAGTTATTGATCAGAACCTTGTGCTCCTGAGCAATCAGACACACACACACCCACATACACACCTAAACACAAACACTCACAGCTTCCTGCACCTCCTCCTCTCCCTCTTTCCCTGCTTCTCTCTGAATCCATTTCTATATTACACACCCACTTGTTCTGCGGCAGACAGACCAAACAACAAGGCAAAATGAAGTGGCACTGCATCATTGCAAACACTGCTGGTTGTCCAAATGGGCCAGGGAGACGTCTCTGCTTTGTTTGCTTATTATTTGCTATGATCGGAGTTAAAGGGCAACTCCGGTTTTTTGACACCTGGACCTTATTTATAGGTTTGTGCATGCTCATATACTCACTCAGACAAACATCGTGCAGCTCAGAGTCCTTCAGAAGTTATTTAGATCCAACCGATTTAGCCGCACTTAGCGGGGGCCACGGCAATGGAGCTTCAGCGCGGGACATAATCTCTGCAAAATCGCTCATTTCGGCTATATTTTTTCATCCATCGCCAGTGTTATCATAAAGTCAGCTCATCTACCGTCTTCAGGTGGGTCAGCTGACCTGGTAAACAAACTTTTGATGACGTCATAGCCGCGCAACACAAAGGTACAGCTGACTTACTTTTAGCCGGCATTGCTGAGCAACATGGCAGAATATTTATCTGATGCCGAAGAGTCAGACTACGACGACCGGTTTGAGCCCGAGTACACGGACGAGGAGCTCCATGAAAGAAGAATGCGGAGGGAGAGAGACGAACTGCTGGCTCGAGAACAACAAACAGGAGCACGTCCACGACTCAATACGAACTGGTGGTGCTCTTGTGGACAGTGTTCGCCTATAGCAACAGAAGAGGAGTGTGTTTACTGCTCAGAGTGGGACTTGAAACCGGCTGACAAGCGTATGGATCTATCCAGGAATATATGTCTGACTACTCTGGAGGATTTCTCTGCAATGACAAACCGGGCTGTGGTAGAGACGAGCGATTTTGCAGAGATTATGTCCCGCGCTGAAGCTCCATTGCCGTGGCCCCCGCTAAGTGCGGCTAAATCGGTTGGATCTAAATAACTTCTGAAGGACTCCGAGCTGCACGATGTTTGTCTGAGTGAGTATATCAGCATGCACACATCTGTAAATAAGGTCCAGGCGTCAAAAAAACGGAGTTGCCCTTTAAGGTGTGATTAACAGGAGAGGTGAGTGAGAGGAGCTTGAGAGGATTTACGGAAGTTCAGGTGCAATGGAGTGATGACTGGGAATAAAATGGAAGAGCGACAGAAACGTGTATATATGTTATTCTCTGTGTTCATGTGTGTGTTTGCACTTGTTTACCTCTTGTAGAGGAGACTTTGCTATTGTAACTCACATTTTAGGGAATATTGTGTTTAAAAACAATAAAAGAAAAATACATTTTCTATTTGATGTTTTTTTAAATGGCCTGAAACACTGGTCCCCGTTTGGTCAGTGGGGCTTGATAGTACTAAGTTGGTAAAGTTAATGCGTATGTGTGTGTTTGATGCCCTCTAACCAGAGAAAGCCTTGGCTCAGCCTGTCTGGCTTTGCGGCTTCTCCCAGCTCTAGAAATGCCTGGCTGCATGGCCAGATGACTCACACAGCCAGCTAAGAAGTCAAGCCAGGGCTTAACACACACGCACTTCCTTGTGGCAGAGCTTTCACACACACACACACACACACACACACCCACATACACACAGCTATATGCCCAAATACATGCTCACAAATAAACACAGCTGCACACACTCAGTCAAACTCAATCAGGTGTGTGTATAATCTCATCTTCACTGAGCTAATCTGCACAGACTCTCAAACAAACCTGGAAAGTTTGGTTTGTTTTACTTACATCATCACATCTCTACTCAGAAGTACTCTGCAGCTTTTTCTTCATCTCGAGTCATTGCTAGAAAAGTAATTCTAGCAATGACTGAAAGTTACATACAGTGTATAGTGCTACTATTTGACCATATAAACCGAGTTTGAATTTTAATAGTTTGATGTTCTTACTGTTTTATTATTCGCCCAACCAACAGAGGCACTGTTGATTTAAACTGCCCAGAGTCAGAATGCAGGTTCATTCATTGTTGAGTTAAAGAAAAAAGTACAAAGTAATCACTGTCTATTCTTTTCCAGTTGTTCCAAACATTCATTCCAGCCTTTGCACATCTGTCCACCTCATTATAATAGGATTTGGACAGCCCAATTCATGAGACAATAACTCTTAAGATAGAGATATACTCACTGTTTGTCCTTGTGTTGGAGTCTGCTGGCACCATGAGGGATCTTGTTGCTTGCATGGAGTGATTGTTAAAGGAAAATTCTGAAAGAGCAGAGATATACAACATTGTCTGTACCATATAAGTAGCAGCAGATACTTGATACAGTACTGAGTATTGGAATTGGTAGATATGAACATTTTTGTAAATATTTACAGCAAAAATTACAAACCCCAATTTCAATTAAGTTAGTATGTTGCACAGAACATTAATAAAATCAGAATACAATGATTTGCAAATCCTTTTCAAAGTACATTAAATTAAGCACACTAAAAATATTAAACTATGTTAAATTTAAAAATATACGTTCAAGCTGATAAACTGTTTCTTGAAAATATACACTTATTTTATTTTGAATATGGCGCCAGCAAAATGTTCCAAAAAAAGCTTGGACAGGGGCAAGTTTACAACTGTGTTAAACCACCTGTTCTTCTAACAGCTCCCATTAGGCATTTTAGAACTGAGAATTGTTGAAACTTTGTAGGTGAAATTCATTCACATTCTTGCTAGATGTATTGCTCATCAGTCTGAGGTCTTTGTCGTCATGCATTGTGCTTTATAATGTACCACACATTTTACTTGGGAGACTGGTCTGGACTGCATACAGGCTAGTCATTTATCCACACTCTTTTACTACAAAGCCACATATGCAGAATGTAGCTTGGCACTGTCTTTCTAAAATAAGCAGGGATGTCACTGTAAAAGACTTTGCTTGGAAGGCAGCATGCTTTGCTTCAAAACCTGCATGATCCTGTCAGCATTAAAGATGACTTTACAGATGTGCAAGTTACCCATGCCATGGGCACCACCATACCCCCATACTATCACAGATAATGTTTTTTTTTTACTTTGAGCTGATAACAATCTGGATGGACCCTGTTTTCTATAGCCCGCAGGATACAATATCCATGATTTCCAAAAACAATCTGAAATGTGGACTCATCAGACCACAGCACACTTTTCTTCTTTGCGTCTGTCCATCTCAAATGAACTTGTTTCTGGGTGTTTATGGCTTTGCTTGCCTGGCAGAGGCAAGCAAACTTTAGATGAAGCAAGGAACTGTGTAAACTCACAGTGGTTTTCCAAACTGTTCATGAGCCCACTTGGTAATAGCCTTCACAAGAAGATGTTGTTTTAAATGCTATGCTGCCCAAGAGATCAAAGGTTATGGGCATTTAATGTTGGTTCTCAGCCTTACTTCTCAAGTACAAAGATCTCTTTGGATCCTCTGTGTATTTGATGGTTTTATTGACTGTAGATGAGGAGATCCCCTAATTGCTTTACAAATCTTCATTGAGAAATGTTGTTCTGGACTTGGACTCTTTTCATGCATTAAGTGGTGAACCTCATATCATCCTTGCTTGTGAACTACTTTGTCATTTGGGGATGCTCATTTTATACAAACCATGACACTCACTTATTACAATGAACCTGTAACCTGTGGTACATTCCCAACAGGTGTTCTTCGAGCATTCCTCGACTTGCAGGCATCAAATTCAAAATGAGTGAATATTTGCAGAAAACAAATCAGTTGACACTTTAAATATCTTTTTTGTGTATTCAATTTGTAAATCACTGTATTCTGTTACAGTTTGCATTTAACATAATATCTTAATTTCATTGAAATGGGGTTTGTAGATCCCTAGTCAGGCATTCAATAAGGGGGGCAATTATTGGTCCAGTGTACAAGTTTTTGTTGTGAGACCGTTGTGTCTCTTTCTAAATTAAATTAAATTAAAAAAGCAATGGAGCACCTTGAAGCCAAAACAAGCTCCTAATTAGGAGGGAGCATTCTGTTTACTCTAATTTGGGCTACAAGAAAATGTACTCATGGAAGAGGATTGGAAAGCAGTTGGTTCTGGTAGTTTTGCTAAGTGTTTGTCCGTCTCCCAACACCTCAGTTACATCAGCAATCTGTTTAATTTTATACCAGCATGGTGTGTTTGAGCTAAAAGAGCTTTTTAAAGTGTTCCTCATGTTGTCTCTTGGTCTCCTGAGTTTACGTTTGCTTTGTTTTTCTCCTGCAGTTATTTTTTCGCTCACATGTATACAAGCCGATGTACAACAAAAACAGTTACCCTGGTGGGAGAAAGAGACATGAGGGAGAGAATTTGTCTGCTGTGGTAGTTTCCTTTCTGCCGAGTGCTCAGAATATAAAGTGCTTTAATCATAAGCACTCCCTCTCAACGCCCCAAATGTAAACACCTGCCTGCGTTTGGACTGACACAAACACACATCCGGAGATTTGTGAGTTTGTAAGTGTTTCTTCATCAATGCTTTGGTCCTATTCAGGTTATAAAATGAAGAAAATGTGAACTTATTAAAAGTGGATGTGTTATAAAATATGTTTCTTGCTTGTGTTTTACCTAAGAAGAGGCTTTTTTGGATTCGATTTGTATATTTTTTTGGGGGAAAATTTTAGTGTTTCTCTTTGGTTTATTGTCTGGTTCTTGTTTACATGTCCTCGGCAGACATTTAACAGATTTGATCAGGCTGTAAAACTTTAAATTGCTTTAGTGTGTTTCATTGTAACAGATGACATTTATTTGCAGTAATCAAGGTTCATGGAAAGAGAAGGTTGAGGTTCATTGCTGGACAGCAGGGACATAGAGCTTAGACCGTCTCTGTTTGGGCCATTGCCTGCCAAAATCCAGAATTAAACAGAAATCTTTTAAGTCTAAAGTAATGATAGTCCCAAATCCTCCATCCTTCGTCCCTTATTCTTGTTTCAGCATATCCTGAAGGGTTGGCTTACCCTTTGTTTATAGTTGACTAATTGTTAAATATGTTTTATTTCACTAGTTTGGACTTATGATCTCATTTTAAACAGACAAAGTTAACCACTAAATTATACTCCCCTTGACTTGGAGTAACCTATCCCATAACAGGACTTGATCCTCCTTTTTACACTCTCATTAAATCTGCATCAGAGAGTGCTGACACATACCAATTTTCAATACAGAGGGCCAGGAACAAAGAACCAAGAAAAGGCCCCGTGTCCTACAAAATCAATTTTCTTTGCTTTTGATGTTGTTGAAAGTTCTTGGGGAGTAAAGAACTCAGTTCATTGATAAATGCTCTATCCTCTCCAAAGAAATGCCCCTCAAACCGCTTTGGTTTTTACTCCCTGGGTTATTATATCATAGCTATACAGCGTCCACCCACAGGTGTGTTCTCTGGTCATCTTAACTGTTTTGAAAGCCTTCACAAAATCTGCACAGAACTCCTGATCATGACCTCCCATAGCCTCCACAACCCCTCAGATCTAAATGTTTTCAAAGGGGGGAGAAAAGAGCTGCATCTGATCCTGTTCTTTTTTATTACAACTTCATCAAATCCTTTTCTCCCCACAAAGACACAACAGAAGCAATCTGTGAACTGTTTGAAGATAAAAGTACTGAAAAATGTTGATAATGGTAGGGCCTGCCGTGCTCAGACACAGTTTTAGACTTTTATTATTTTTCATGGGATCAGATAAAGAAGAGAGATTGTTTTGTTCAAACATAACAATAGTACAACCTTCAGTGTAATTGTAGGCAAACCTTGCTATGTCCATACTATACAGTCTCATTGATTACAAAATTTCAGCACACATTTAGATTCTGAGAGGGAAATTAAGTTTATTCTTTTTTCTTTTTCTAAAGCAAAACCTAATGAGTATTTTTTCAAGAAGAAAAATGATCAAGAGATTTGTGTGAAAAAAATGTGTGAGATTTTCTTTTCAGCCAAGCCATTAATACCTAGAGAAATATCTTTTATTCTATTTTATCGTTTTTTAATCATAAAAACAAAATCCATAAATGCTCTCTGCTTTTCTGTGAGCTTTAATGCAATAAGTGAGCAGTTACAAGCCAGCACAATAAGAAAGCTGGTATGTAAGTACGTTTGCAACACGAGTTTAACATGTAATAATGTTACTTGGCTGATTGCCAATTAGCACTTAACACAGGTTGAGTTTAACTGAGTCAGGGGATCTGTATAATCTAACATCTCAATATCATGGGAACATTAACATTCATTTTGCTGAGAAATCCCTCCAGTGATATCTGAGATAACAAATTTAAAGATCATAAGTTAGTAGCCGTTCTTTGGGAAAGGGGTCACTGAAGTAGGGGGGATGTCTCAGAATGTCAGGTACAGGGTCTTGAGCTTGTACTGCCCCATTCTCGAGTAATCAAAAGCTTCTCTCACTGCAGGCCATACACATTCATACAGTGATGGCAGAGCACCCCTTCAGTTAACTTTTACCTTTCATGCTCATTAACAAACAATCAGCACAGCAGTGGAAGGAGTTTGTGATTGTGTCCTACCCATTAGCACATTAGTAGTAACTTGACACACCAGATGGACCATACAGTTTATTTCACTACTCCTTCTGGGACAGAAGAAAGTGTTTGGGAATGAACAGAGCCTTTCAAAGCAGATGATTGGATGATTGTTTTGTTGATCACATTGTGTTAGTGGATGTTGGTGCATTATGATTGTTCTGTTAGAAAAATTCATCCTTACGTTTGTTTAATCCCTAGAGTTTTGGTATCATATATTGCTAATTAATGTCAAATATTTATATATTTTCAATTTCTGTGGGAGTTGCATTTTATTTTTATGAATCGTAGTTTTGGGCGTAAGTTTATGTAGCCTGGGGGCGGGGCTTCAGCTTTCTGAAGGGAGGAGTAGACGATATAGACGGACATGTGCAGGTGCAGAGGAGAGTGGCTCCGTGGAGAAAGGATGCTTTGAAGCAGGACTTGGAGCAATAGTTTTCTGACCGTACAGACTTAATTTTCCTGAGAGGTTTTTTTTGTGATGTGCAACCCTTTTATTTACATTTTTTCTTCAAGGAATAAATCGCCTTTTCTGGTCATTTAAATCCGTCTACTCTGGTCGTTGGAACACTGAAAGCTGCTCAGCAAGAAAATCATGTGTCAGACACTTTCAGTCCTGCAGGAAGTGGCAAGGGGAGTTTTTGTTTGGATTTAAGTTGCCACTACACATTGGTTACAGACCAATCAGACAATGTAATAGGCGGGTGCTACTGCATGTGAAGGTGTAAAGGAGAGAACATGAGCCATTTCGTAAAACCAGCTTTTACCAAAACATCATAGAAGTGGAGCAAGAAATTTGAAGTGTTATTTTGTTTTTCATTTAATGAGGAAATGTGGCCTGATAAAACTGCTACTGAAACTGTCAACATGCATGCTTATCTCTGCATAGGCAGTGGCTCCTTGTTGTCGTCTTGCTCGTAGCTTCCACCTGTTCTTGCTCTAAAGGACTCTGATTGGGACGTCCTGCTGATCACGCTTGTAGCAGATTGGGGATTAGCAAGATGGATGTGCTTGGCAACAGAAATTTATTCAGGCAGGCCCATTTGCACTGCAAGGTTTTATCAATGTTTCTGTCAAAGATTGGGATCAAATCACTGATCTTCTGTGTAACAAATGGCTGACCCTACCACTCACCCACAGTTGTCCTAACCAAGTGATTAACATGTAACTTCTGTTAGCCATGAACGTATTTTCAACTAACTAACTGCATAGACAGAGACAAAAATGTTTTCACCTGTAAGTCCTGCAGGCATTATGTGGTAGTAAATCATATTTTTTTATATACTTGTTTCAGTCAACATGTTAATTCCACTAACTGAGATCCCAAACTGGGAATGAGTTTTAGGTTTTGAAATTCAATTGGAAATTTTATGTTGCTCAATCAAGGTGCTCCTAATGCAGAAAGTTGTCAGCTTATAAGTTTGAAAGTTTGGCACTCATACAGGGATATTATCACCTAAATACCAACCATGGAGGCAACGTGAAATGAGAAAAACATCTCAAAGCAGTGTTATTGGCTGACAATGAGGGCATCACCTGAGGATAAAAACAAGTAATGTGATGTTAGATTTTGTTTATGGCTGAAATAAATATGATGGGCAGTGATGTCTTGCAAATGTTATACCTTGCCTTTGGCTTTCATGTCATGAAGTGTCGTGCCCTTGTTTCCCCTTACCTGAAGTCATGAATCTCTCTCATCCTGTCTGTATTTACTTTTTCTCTCTCTTCCTGCTACCTTAATCCACCTTTTTGTCTTTGGTGATGTAAATGTTTACCATAGAGTGTGTTAATGAGGATGTTTTGTCAAATATTTCACATTTATGAAGAAACAATGTTCTTGAGCATGACTGTCAACAAGACTGCAAATCCACACTTCATGCAAACACTCAGAATGATGTACAAACATCTTGATATGTAGCTGGTATGTTCAGGGTTTAGCTGTTTAAGGTGACTTAGTTCTAAAAAACCCAGTTGGGCCAAATCAGAATGTTTTAATGTATGAGGTATGATGCTAAAAATATGATAATTAACATTTTGACTCTGACACTTGATCCAGTGAAACTGTCAAAGTTAAATAATTACACATCACACCATCCAATTGTGTCTTTTTGTTGTTGTAAATGCCCTTATGTTGTATAACATGTCCCCACTACATGCTGGAGCACTTCTAAGTCTGTAGCATCAGAACTTCTCCTTGTCTTTCTCTTCACATTGCTAGCTGCCTTAAATGGCATTTTCTCTCTTGGGCCCACAGGAAAGACCTACCAGTGTGACATCGAATTGTTTCATTGGCATTTAAAAAAACTCTCACAGAGCAGAGATGGTAGAAAGAATACAGAGTTGTGACAGGATGGCATTGAACAGCTGATCAGACCAGTTTCTGGAGTGGACTAGTCAACCAATCAGAGGGGAAGGGGACCTTTAAATGGCATCCCCCACAGAGCGTCACAGACTATGAGAATAAATCTTGATAAGGGCTCTTAGTATGTAAAACTATAAGGATTTTTCAGCAAAAGTTAACATGAGGGTACTCTGGTAGTTATCAAAAAAGAAAATGGAGTGTTAAAGTAAACATATAGTTTTTTAAAATGGTGAAGCTTAATCTAGAAAACATACTTCTTTGTTTTGTGTGGAATTTTAGCATTCAGCTTTGCAGCATTATGTTGTTTTTATCCTATTTCTACATGCTTTTGCTAATTGCTATTTGCTTATTGCTAATTATTGTTTTATTACTCCCATTTTTTATGCGTAAAGGTAGCATCTTAAACCTACATTTCCATATCTATCTATCTATCTATCTATCTATCTATCTATCTATCTATCTATCTATCTATCTATCTATCTATCTATCTATCTATCTATCTATCTATCTATCTATCTATCTACTGCAGTGCTGCTTTGAACACCTTTTGTTTCGCAGTATGCCACTAACAAAAATAATTTTAATATTTCCCTCTGCCGATTATGAGACTATGTTTTTGAGTTTGATTTGATTAATCATTTAATTAAATTTGCCCAAAATGTGCAAAGGACCAGTTGCTTAAATTTTGGTAGTGGCCGAAATCTGGATGCAAATCAAGGATCACTTTTCAATTTTTTTTTTTCATTTTACTTTGCAGAATAGGGCAGATTTCAATTTTTTTTTTTTTTGCTAATAACTCAGTAGGTTCTTATTGGGTTTGAATTGTGTTTCCAGGGAATGCTGATCATGGTGCAAGTGACAAGTGCTGTGATTTTGGTGATGATCCAAAAAAGGATGTGTTTTGAACAGTTTAACATTATTTTTTTCAAACAATAAGTGTGTTTCTCTTCTCTACTGCAGAATGCGGGAACGAGGCCCTTGCATTTGTGGAGTAGGTGTGTGGAGTCTACTGCTGTCCCTTTGCCTGGCCTCCCTCACACATGCACACAGGAGCCACACAGGTAGGTTATGTGTGTTTGTATATGTGCGTTTATTTCAGAGTGTATGTGCACGCAGTATATATTCCCATCACTTGGTTGTTGTCTGTGTCCAACATTTACGGTTTTCGATTTATTGTGGATTACCACCGCAGGCTGCCTCTGCAGCCAATTTCTTTCCACATGTTGTAAAGTTGCAGTGAATAGGCTGAGTGCCACCCGAGGGATCGCAGAGGTCGGATTCACAACGAAATACGAGACCACAGAGGCTGGATGCCAGGAAGAACACCAAAAAAGTCCTTTAATAAAAGAAAGGGGAATACAAGTAATCCAACAAGAAAGGCTTTCTCAGTTTAAGGGCTTTCATGTCTCTGCAGTTCTATCAGAGAGTGGGGCGACTCTCCAGGATGCCTGTAGGTTACAGCAGAGACAGCATGCAGTGAGCCTTATGGATTAGAAATCCCTGGTTGTGTGGTCCTCCTCCCATGTGGGCCAAGTGGCTGAGTCACTAGTATGATTGAGCCCAGAGGCCCTCTCACTACTTTCCATTCCTTTTCTCATGTGAAGGTTAGGTATCTTTCCCTCTGTGAATCACAACTGTGTGTGACACTTAAAATTACCTTCCTCTGGGAAAAACGCTGCGAGAAAGAACCTGCTACCTGTATATAAATAAGAGATTTTTATGTGCCTAAGGCCATGCTGTACATTTATTCAAATTCAGGCAATAGAACTATGAATACAAATACTGAGCTGCGTTATTTTAATGTTTAGATTCTGTTGGAACTGCAAAGGCGAGACTACATTATTACTTCTGTTACTGCAGTTTTAATGTAAAGCATCATTGTAGATTTGCTATGAAGCCTGACCAGCCTGCCACATGATGGCAATTAAGAGGCAAGAAAGAAAAATAATTTTAATTTCTAATAACCAAATTTGGCATTCACATTTTGTTGTCATTTCTAATGGTTAAGGCTTTATATGTTTATTTATTTATTATTTATTATATTGTCCTGATGATCTTAAATAGTAATATAAATATATGATATATAAACAAGTCGACACAGAGCTGTCCATGGTCCTGAATCTTTTATAGAGATCTATTTACATGACAGCAGAGCTGTCTGTGTCTTTAGGTCAAAATAAAGCCTACTCTGACCTACCACTGAGGCCACTGAATTACTATTGTCAGGATGAGAAGTTGAGTTGCATATATTTTTCGGGCTTGTTTGGATATCACTGGTTTATCCACTTATTTAGTGAAGCACCCGGTATTTAGCGGACGATCCTTACCTCCTGAGACACAGCTGCCAAGTGTATAAATGTCAAAGAATTAATTGTGCCCCTTAAGAAAAAACCTTGAAGTTATTTATTACAACCACAAAGTGATTCAGAGTGGTCAAAGGGCCATTTGTCCATAAGTGTCATTTTTTTGTCATCATTTTTCTGTTGTTCATCCTGTTTGTTTTTTTTTCCCTTTTAGCCTTTGTTATTGAAACAGCCAAAAAAATGCAGAAAATACAACTCAAATGACCAAAAAGTGGTCAAGGGGGTCAAAGGGGTTTTTAACAGACTGTATTGAGACAAATTATTCATGTTTACTTAAAAAAGGTAGGCCATACTACTGTCATCATTGATGTCATCTAGCACAAGGATCATGTGGTCAGGCTACCGCTCTCTGCAAATGATTTCATTATTGCTTAAATCAAAAAGTGATACTCTCCTCTGACAAATCCTTTCTTGTGCGCGCCTGCCATCTTGTGTGTCATGCTGCCTTCACCTGGCTACAATCACTACAGCCCTTATATAGGCTCTGCTCCACAGTTACCACCAACTCAGTGCAATTTCCAATCATTTTGATAGAGAGAGAGAGTGAGAGAGGGAGAAAGAGAAATTGTATGGATTTAATACTCAGGTCTCACAGGCTGTATTTTGCGCAGCTAAATTGCGTGTGACAAAAAGCGCTGGTCTTTGAGGATTAGGTGGTATTTGCAAGATGCTCATTTGCATAGGAAGAGCGCAATTTTAGGCTGAATTTATGAATATTCCCTAATTTACATGCATGCAAATTGGACCGGCGCAGCCAGGAGCGGCAGTGCAGTTTGGGTTCAGTTTGCGTGCATTTCACCCTTTGCGTATGCTTTGAGAATCATGCACTATTTTTTCTTTCATTTGCACATGGTTTAACGGTTGCAAAAGCAGTGCAATCCTTTTGAGGATCTGGCCCTAGGTGTTGTCCATATAATCCATCACTCCCATGCTCAAGTCAGATTACACTATTTTTGTCTTACACTGTGTCCTATCTGTACGCATTAGCAGTAAACTCAGGCTGATTACATGATCCAAATGCATGTATCCTAATAGCCTGCTAGTAACAAAATGCGAAGCTGCACAACATTTTTGCCAAGACACCCCATTTTCTATCTCCTACTCAGTTGCTTGCATCAGAACATACTTAAACCAAACAAGAAGCAAGGAAGAAAGAGATTGAAGAGGTGATTGAGGGATTTTCTTGTTTTTCACAAACAAAGTGGAGATAGTGGAGTATTCATCATTATGAGACTTAAGTGTTTTATTTTCACTGTCAACATGGAAGAAGAAGCTTTATTTGACTCAAAGAGAGCTGTGAATTCATGAATCTTTATATCTACCACTTATTAAACAAAGCACTAGAAGCATGTCCATTTCTCCACCTTTACACCAAGAGCTCCTGATCAGGGTAAGGATGAATGATTGTACTTTGAGTTGCAATTAACATTTATGTAACAGAAACAAAAACATTAATTGTACTGTTATTGGGTGTAGAATTAAGTAATTTACTCATGTGGGACACTGTGTGATGCAATGTAACATTTGACACTCGTAATCATAGTGTTATGATGGTCAAGGTGTTAAATTAGGTGATCATGAAGCCATACAATGGTGCAGTGACTTTGTCGGCAGCATTACAGACTATATGGTTGTACCCAACTGTTATGACTAATATGATATGTGAGAAGGAGGAGAGACACTGAAGACAGTAAACAAACATGCTGCATTTATTGTACTATACTTTGTTTGTCCTTGCAAATGTAAGGATGAATGGTGTGTTTGCTTAAAGCTCAATTCTAAACAGCTACTCACCAGGGGCTACAAGTATGTTGTGGTTGTTTCCTGTATAATGAATCAGTGGCACAGAGATCATGTTTTCAGAGCTTGAAAAAATGTTTCTTCTGTCTTATACTACACCTCCATTTCAAGGCAACAACTTCATCCTTGACGGACTGTTCTGTTTTTTTTTTACTTCTATAATTGCTGTGCATGTAGAGTGCTTTGTGCTCTCATTGGTCAACAACTCTAATGCAAAGAAGCCAGTCATTTGGAAAGAATAACAATTAAGGGTCTTGCTTGGTGTTCACTATGCCATTGTGAATTAAATTGATATAAACAAACTGTTTGTAGCGTGTGATGACCCAATGCAGTTTTTTTTAATAAGAAAAAAATATGGAACCGTGTAAGCAATGTATAACATTACTATCTGTCTTGAGTTAATCTGAAATGAGATACAACTGAGCTGTGACACTTTACAATTCAAAATCAATGTACAGCATTAAAGTAAGCTCAGTTTATTTGTTATTCTTACCCCTACCCCTTCCCATCATTTTTGACTGCTCCTTCATCCCTTGAAACAGAGTGAGACAAGATAGTGGCAAAATGTTTTCCTATAAATGGGTCGACACTTAAAGATGCTGTGTATTTTCTGCCTCAAAAGCAGATCAGGTGTCGAGATTGCTGAGGACTTCCTGGAGAGTCAGATAGAGTTATAGATTTGTTACCATTTTATGTTTACCATTTCTTATTATTTCACTTTCACATTTTGAGATAACATTTGTGTTTATACACATGATATAGAGACAGAAAACACAAATGGCAATGATCATGGCATCTCAACATGACTGCTATACCAGGACTGCTGCAGAGCTTTGTGGCTATGTGGTTTAGTCTGCAGCTACAAAACGAGACAAAAACGTACTATGTATGATTTCTTTTTAAGTCTTTGGCAAAGGGAAGTAACTAAGGATTACATAAAAGACATTTAAGTACTATTGAACTGTAACTCGTAAGCATCATTATGATAGAAACTGCTGTCATTTAAACACTTCCTCTGTCTTTTAAGTAGCCATCTTGCCAATAATTCCCAAAGTGCTCTTGGAATTTTCCAATGAAACTCAGTTTAAAGTGTGCCTCCTGGAAAACCTCTGTTTTAAGGGCCATGTACCCCTTGAACATTACCCTGCAAATTTATTCAAATAAATTTGGGACACCCTAACCCTTCACCTCAACTCTTAAAATGTAGGGATAAGGCCAAGTGGTAAGGGCAAGAGGTGCATTGGATTGGGCTGTGTTCTAGTGGAGACATAAAGACATAATATCAGTGTTTTGAAACTACCAAAAAGAAGGCTCAAACAGATGCAGCTAACATCATACATAAAAAATATCTCATACGAGAATATGTAAGTGACAGAGTAAAAATATCCCGAGGATGAAAAGAAGATGTGATGATAGTGGATTTGGTCTTTTGACTAAATATGATGGGTGGTGATGGCTTGAAAATGTTATTCTCTGCCTTTGGCGTCTATGTCGTGATAGAGTGGCGTGCTCCAGATGCCCTTCGTCTGAACCTGTTGTCTTTGTTTGTCATTGATGTGAGCGTATGTCTAACGTCACTGATGCTGCTGCAGTCAGTGTATCACACATCTCCGCTTCTGCCTTACAACAATGTTCCATTACCGGATGACTGGAAGGAAAATGATTGATGAGTCAAAGTGTTTAATTTTTAAAAACAACACAGCATCATAGAATGATAGCTCAACAGACCGACCTTCTGCTGAGAAAAAAAGGTTACTAAAGGTTATTATTGTGAGCAAACGTGTCCTTGCTGATTCTTCCATGTGCCACCATAGCGTCATGTGTGTGTTGTGAGAATAGTCCTGCTCTTCCCTAGCTGCCAGCTGTTCTTGACATGGCAGGGCGTACATGCTCACAAATGAAAGGGTTGCGAAAAGAGGTAGGAAGAGGAGGGAGTTGCTCTTACACTGTGGTGCATCAATGAGCTTTCAGTGAAATGTGGATGTCTGCAGCAAGTGGTGAAAACACAAAGAGCAAAGTAGCACTATCCCACTGAGCAGATTTGTAGTAAAGATTCTCGCTGCCATGCCAATGAATAGAGGCAGTATGTTGGTGTTTATATTTCAGGTGGACATGGTCTTATGAAAGTGTCTGCATGTGTGTTTCGTCCGCGTGTGCCTGTTAATGGGTGATTGATTGTGGAGTAAGTTGTAATCAGGGAATTACAGAGTTATCCGGTTGCAGTGTGTCTGAGTCAGAGAAAAGCAGACGAGTAATCAGATAATTACTGAGTGCAATCCCTAAGGTCATCGCAAGGGTGATGTGTTAGCACATACATGAAGTATGCTGCGGTAGAATGCAGTATCTAGTTTCTAATATCTAGGTAAAAGTCTGACAGCATTATTTTTCTTTCCTTTATTTATTTGTCTGAATTTTAGTGACCAACAGCATTTCTACCACGAGACTCACTGACTGTCTTCACAGTTACCTATAACATGTCAGATTAAGTCCCAAATCTTGGAAAGAACCATAAAAAAGAGAGAACAAGAGCAAAAGAGGATCCCCTTAAATCCTTTCAAATCATAAACAACATTTTGGATAATTTTTATTTCTTATTAAGCCAAGGTCTTTATTACAACAACCATCTTAAAAGCATGGTTCCTGTTTTATTTTACTGTATATACTAGAGAAGAAAGGTTTGTTAAAACTGTGATCATCCCTAGTGCATTATTTTGAGAGTATTTTGACCCCGTTGCTAAGCTTAAATGTGTGTGTGTGTTTGAGAGCATGTGTGTATGCGTGCCCTTGCCACCAGCTTAAGAGGCATAAGCTGACAGGACAGCTGTGGCGACCTCAGGAGGAAAGTTGAGGGGGCTGAGAAGTGGCTATGGAGTCTCAGAGAGTGTTTCTTCTGTTTGGTTCGTGTGCGTGTGGGAATTTGTGCGTGTGCCTTGCTCGCTCCTACTCACCTTTTATTCGCTAGATTTTTATCACACAGGCCAGGACAGAAAAAAAGACGCCTCTACTTTGCCGTTGGTGCCTCTCCATCTGTTGAACCATCCATCCTCCTGTCTTCTTCTCTTATACGCATGCTTTGTTATACACCTCACTTCACCACTGTGTGAAAACTTCAGGCTTTATAGTCAGACCATGGAGCTCTAGCACTCTTTGTGGACTGTAGATCACTTGCAATGAAGATATCTTGTTTGTGGACAAGGCCTCGGTTAAATGTCTCAGTGGCTTTGCCAATAGTCTTGGAGAAACGGCTTGGCTTGGATTTTGAAGTTAAGCGGAACAGCGATTATGCTGATCACTTCAACACACACTGTCGAGTCATTGATTCTCAGTCCATGGGCTGCAATCTCCATACATCGCCACTGATTAGAGGATACTAGGAATTTAACCTACTCTGAAAGGCATTCTGTCTGCCAAGAAGAGGGAACAGAGATGTAAACACAAAGATGTATAAGGATGCTGAGAAGCATGTGCTAAACTGCTCTCATACAAACACATATGGAGGAGTGCATGCAGTCAGGCGTGCACACAGGGCCATGGTAAATGCACAAACACACAAACTGATGCGAGCACACACACCTACGTGCATACACACACCAAGAAGCTTTCTAATGTGATGTGTGGAGACAAGCTGTCTGCCCTCCTTAGAGCCTGCTTCACAGTAAAGCTGCACTCTTCGCCTGGTCTGCAACAAGCTCCATATGGCTTGTGAAAAATTCAAACTGAAAATTATGTACGTGAAATTTTTCATGCAGACAAACATCACCAGACTTTCTTGCACTTCAAATTTGCTGGTCAAGACACAAAGAGAGGTTGCTGTTAATGAATGCATATGTGAGAAAAGAGGGACGGCCAAATTTATGAAATCAAGATCCAGAAGACTGATGCAGCTACCCAAAGATATACAAGAATTCATCAATAAACTAAGTATCCTCAGCATTATGATAATATGGAAAATTTGTTCTGTGTTATGCACCTGGGAAAGTCATCTTGGTGTTGCAATGTAAATGTCTCACCTATTTTCCATCTAACACAGAGTTTTAACTGAATGCAACTCAAGCAAGCACCGGCAGTGCAACAATTTTATGTGTTACTTTTTTCCCTCTGTTAGATGTGTTAATGCAGATAAGAAGCAAGGAAGGAGGGATATGGACGAGGTGCAGAGGAAATTTCTTGATTTGTTTGAAGTATCTTACATAGTTAGCAGAGCTTAATCAGTTTAACATGGCATGAGGTAGCTGAGCATTCATCTATTGAAGTAAGCAAAATTATTTGCTATAATTTTCAACGCTTATTGAGAAACATAATTTGGCTCACAGAAAGACATATCTTTATGAGCCTTGAGCCCATCCCCCATACAAAAATCTTCACGTCCATTTCTCCTACTGCACTTAATGTACTGTTAGCAAGGAGAAACCTCGGGTACAGAATTAAAATTTTAACAGAAGTATTGTAGATGCTGTGTATGTGAAGCTGCATGATGTGTCACAAAATCTGACACTCATGTTCAGTTAGGACATGACATAATGCTCAGTGCTTTTATTATTTGTAAAGCAAATGCATGTGTGCTTCCATCAGGGGAGTGCATTGAAATCCAATTAAACTGACTTGCTTTTCTTCATTTTCTAAATGTTTTTGTTGTCAGTACTCTCGTGCACAAGAAAGATATCTACCAGTGTGTCCCTCTCCTGGACAGTGTCTGGTCAGAAACTTATTTTGTCATATGTGACAATGTGACTTTTGATGAATTGTAAAGAAAGGGATTACTAGAAATAATATTACAGTTAAAGTAATGCCTCCTAACCTGGTCAATTTTTGTTATAGGTTAGCTGCTAAAGTATTTACATGTGTGCTTGTTTGAGTGTTATGGATAGCACAAACTTTGTTTTAAACTTGTTCTGAATCAGATCTTTAAGAGAAAATTGTATTCACTAACTTTAAACAAAGTAATTATGTAGTGGTGGTAAAAGTTTATCTGAAAATAAAGAATCTGTCATGTATATGGATAAGAAAAAATACCTTAATGGAAATAGAATAGTGAACAAAGACCCCTCAAAGTAGGGAACAGCACTTAATGATTGTATTTCCATTCCAGTAAAATGACTATTTAATCCACTCTGTCTCTATTTAGTATTAAGATTAAGCTAATCAGCTTTCTCATTGATATGTAAGTAAACAATCATTAAGTCTTACAAAAATGATCAACAATTATATTTCCCTAATGGAAAGAACGTTTTGGAAAAAAAATCATCTTAAAACATTGAAAATCATGATTTTTGAACCATATTCAAAATATACAATTCTTAATGAAATGAGTTAATGTTGACATTGAGTAGTAAATAAATTGTGTCATTGTTTTTGGGAACTAATGAGTAACATGCTTTGTTAAAGTAACCTACCTGACACTGGTAACATCTCATGTCCAAAGTGACCTGTACACATGCACATCATAATGAGAGCTGATGCACACTACTCCAACATTATGCCTCCACAAACACAGCTCACTTGCTGTGGAAATTGAATATGAAGTTGTTCATATTCAGACTCAAGGTGTATGTATACTGCATAGACCTTGAGTCTAAAATTAAAAATACTTTGCATTCTGAAATAAAAGACGTAATGGAAATGTGAATTCACATGTAAACCAGCTTGTGATGCCAAAACATCATCACAGAACAATGTTGTTTTCTGCCACATTCAGCCTTGTAGACTAAAAAATGAACTTCTTTTCCAAAAATTCATCCTCAGCTAGCACCCACATTATATTATTTGAGAATCTTCGTAGGTTGTTCTTCTGATAAATACTTGCATAAGAGTCCAGATGCATAAAGAATGAACCTGTGTGATGATGTCAGAAGAGATGATCCCATCAGTCCCCCCTACTTTTCAACACACATAGTGTCATTCTGCTGGGAAATATGTATGTTTCAAATCAAATAAAAATGCACAGTAAAGTTATCTTAAAGAAAAACAATATAATATGGAACATACTTTATCTCTTGCTTTTTTGAGGAGAACATTTAACTGACATTTCAGGTTGTATAAGATAAATTTCCATCTCTGTGTATTGAACATGAATTGCAGCAGTTCTCCCAAGTCTGCCATGGCACCCTTCTCTGTCCTTGAGTCATACCAAGGTGAGATTTGTTGATTTTGTGATACTTTATCAGAACTTAATTTCAAAACACAAGGAAACATTTAGCCTTAATTACATGAAATGAGTTGACAATAATGAAAGTTCTAATGAGAAATTATGTGCAAAACTGCTTCAGTAAAATCAGACATAAATATAAAACAGCAGCCTCGCTTAATATCATCTGTCTCAGTGATTCATATTATGCACATCTACTATGTGGACCACAATATGCACATAATTACAACACAAAGACACTTGTGTCAGAGATATTATAAGTGCAGATCATCTGACCATTTTAAAGGTAGGATTTTATAGCATATTAAACAAAGTAACTATTTACCAAAGGCAATACTTTAGTTTATAATTGAATTTTAATAGAGTGTTTTTTATGTTGGTTTCAACTGAGCTAAGGTACCTGTTAACTATAATCAGTCCATTTTTTCATCATTGCTGGTACCTTTTAGCCCTCGGCTCTCTCTAGTCTCCTCTCCCTCTCTGCACTTCAATTGGTGTTGACAAATTCCAAGGAACTGAATTTGCATTAATTCACCTTCACCAATCAGTGTGTCCTTGGTACCACACATGTTGTGTTAACCATGATGTATTCACTTATTAAAGTGCCAGAAGTGTATTTGATAAATGGCTGCAGACACTCTCGCCTTTTGCTGTACACTACAGGATAATTGTCTGTGTTTATTCCTACTCAGACATAATTCCATCACAAATTCAAAGCACTGGAGACCACAGATGCATTTTTTAATGTCTCTAAAGCACGCTGTCTGATTGCTAAAATATTGAACAAGAGGGCCATGAAGCAGTTTCTTGGCTTTTCTGCTGGAGAACAGTGGTGTTCAAGCCCTTATTTTCCAAGTGTAAAAAATGAATATCTATGAAAGCAGAAAGGTGATCCCAGAGAGCGAGATGCACTCTGCTCAGAGGCACTGTGATTCATGGCCCCTGCCTCAAGAGGCAGGTCGACAGATAAACAAACGCAGACTGGGAGGGTGTGATTGTGTTACCAAAGGCCAACAATGTGTTCTGAATACAATTAACTATACTTGCTTTCTCTGTTTTCCACTTTGGGTGGTGGTGGGGGGGTGGGGGCAATGATTTTACTGTACATAATTTATGGACTAAACAAGGTCAAAGTTTTTTTCAGTCTGTCAACCATCAAAGTCCAGTGGTACTTCTTTACATTTTTTTTGTTTTATAGTGTCAAATTTTTGCATAATCCTTAAAGGATTAGTTCGGTTTCTGCAGCTTTCACATTGTTTATAGAATGAAGTAGAACAATATACTCATCCAGAAGGCTTTCCTGATCCAAACAGTGCTTCGGGAGGTATTTAGATCCAAAATCGAGCAGTGGACATCTGTATAATGGTAGCATAGGGCATACAGCATCGCTCCTAAAACTGCATTAATCGTCCAAAAACTCATTAGTTTCCCCAATATTCCATCATGGACCGTTCGGGCTACTCCTCCACGACAGCCTGTGTCACTCCAGACATGTTGTGTGACTGTACTGACCTCTGAACTGAAGAAGAAGAGTGCTTGCTCCGCACCTGCGCAGTACGGCTCATTGTTTAAAGGGAAGACAGCCGGATACGCAACGACTTTCTTCTTCCAGTTTTGTGCAAAATGGACGAGTATCTATCGGATGAAGATGTTGTGGAGGAGAACTTTGAATATGGGTGGGTGAAGATGGGTGTCCTTACAGTTTCGAGCCAAAGTTTACAGATGAGGAGCTCATCGAAAGGAGGACGCGGAGGCAGCGCTCCAGAGAGTACTGCACAGGCGCGGAGGCAAACATTCTTCTTCTTCAGTTCAGAGGTTGGCACAGTTACAAAAACATGTCTGGAGTGACACAGACTGTAGTGGAGGAGTAGCCCGAGTGGACCATGATGAAATATTCGTGAAACTAATGAGTTTTTGGACGATTAATGCAGTTTTAGGAGCGGCGCTGTATGCCCTATGTGCTACCATTATACGGATGTCTGCCGCTCGATTTTGGATCTAAATACCTCCCGAAGCACTGTTTGGATCAGGAAAGCCTTCTGGGTGAGTATATTGTTCTACTTCATTCTATAAACGATGTGAAAGCTGTAGAAACCGAACTTTTCCTTTAAGAAAACAGGTTCCATTCCAGATGGGATAAGACTCCTCACCATTAGTTCTGCAATATAATGTTTGACATACTGTATTTAGGTACAATTAGCTAGTTTTGCACATACAGTCAAATAAGCCAAAAGTACTCTGACAGCACAGACCTCCACGGAGCATTGTCAAGTGTTGTTGATAATGTTAACAAATCATCAATAAAATTCTTGGATCCACATCTGGATTTACATCAAAATATACTCGCTTCTCACTTGTGCCTTGACCAACATTCTGTACAAATGTTATCAAAATCTATTCATGCCATTTTGAGTTTTCTTGTTCACAAACAAAACTTAAAAATGTCAGCATAAACACGGTAATAAACTGGAAACAGGTTAATGAGGCAATCTGCATCTATGTTTTGGAATGAGCCTCATGGAAATCCAAAATTGTTTTGATTTTATTGATGTAAGTGTGAAATTACAGTTAAAGATAATATTTGATGGTTGTGTTTATTACCTCCACCATGAGGGTTGTGTTTTACTTCATTTTAATGGTGAAAAGTAAAACTCAAAAAGCTAGAAATGGATATTGATTGCATTGTCAGGGAATGGAACTCATATTACAAATACGAAGTGATTTGATTTTGGTGATCTGGATCTCCAAACTGATCCAGGATTTTTTCAAGAATTTTCTGACATTGCGAGAAAGGGTAAATGGTGTCAAAAATTCCTTGCCCGAGGTTTGCGTTCTCAGAGCATTTTTATTTTAATATTTGTTTCTCAAAAAATATCTCATCCACATTCAGTGTAACTATCACAGTTCAACCAATTATTCATAAACATCCAGCACACACGGACCCTTCTTTTTCTTACATCCTATAATCACTCCCCTTGGAAACACTGTGGATGATTAGCTGCATGCCTTATGGAGCCTTTAAGAGTTTTGCAGTTAACATAGGCAGGTTAGAATAGAGACTAAAATAGGCCCTATTAATGTTTCAAAAACTAAAAATCAAAAAATGTTGTAACTTGTAGATATTCAATTATTATCAAGCCCTAAACATGAGCATTTAGGATCAAATCACTTTGGTAGGCTGCTGGCTATTTAAATGTGTAATATAAATAAAGTTGGCATTGACAAATCAAACCAAAATGCCATATCTTTTAACGGTCAGCTTGAAAAAAACAACGTCTCTAAATCAAGTTTGTCCAAACTGTTGAAACAATGTTGAAATCCAACTTTAAATAGGCCAATGTGAGTTATTTTTTTTAACTTACAGTCTTGCATAGTTACAATATGATATGTTTAAGGTCAGTTGTGAAAATGGATGTAGGTGTTGTCAGGTGCAAATGTAACATCAAAGAAAGAAGAAATGTTTTTGGTAATGCATACATTTTCAGACAGTCACTTAGTAATGTAATTATTAGTTAAGTTTTCTGAGGTAAACAGATTAAGAAATAAACCTGTATAAAACAACCTGGAACCAGAGCTCATGTTTTTAAGGTGGGGGGTAAGAATATGCTATGCCTTGAGAGTTTAGCTCAGTCTGTGATGTCCGTTGGGCAAAATATGTTAGAAAAATGTTAGAAAATGCTCTTAAGGTAGATCAAACAAAATTCCAATTTTAGAAGCCCACCAAGTTTGGCCACTGGAGTTCAGAATAAAGCCTTTCCAGTTTGTGTCCATGGTCCCTGTCTGCCTGCATTTGCTCTAATTGGTGTAAATGGAGAGTTTCCTCTGGCTTCACAGTCAGATATCCTCACTGGGACCCTCTCATGGCTTTCATTAGTGCTAATCGTTACCTGTTAGCTCAAATGCCAACCCGGTAAAGACTCAGCCTGGTACATCTGAACCGTCTCTGAAGTAAAACTAAATCCTTATCGACTCTGTTTTTGGTTAAGCCACTCTGCTGAACCAGAATGGAATGAACAAAGATGTGGATTATCATTTTGGCAAGTGAACTGCCGAGAGACACACTTAAATCAGTAATGACTAATTAGCCTTAAATGAAGTTTTTAGAAGTCATAAAGAAATTCACTTTGGATTAAACTGATGTATTCCTCGGTCTTTTGGTTTCCTCTCCTTTTGGTTCAGCCTTCCCCTCCAATTCTCTCTTTTGCCCTTGTTTCATACATTCTTTCCTTCCTCCTCTTCCCAACTTTTACTTTATTTCACAGCTATTAAACCAGGAAATTTCAATCAGGTAGCACAGCATGAATTTCTGCAGGGGCAGGGGAGAGAGAGTGAACTTTTATTTAATGCAGCCGTCCTTTCTTTTCTCTTCTCCACCTCCATCTCGTCTCTCTCTTTTCTTCCACTGCTGAACTCAACCTTGGCTCTTTATAGTTTATGATTCAATTTCCAATTTGTCCTCCAGAAGTATTTGCCTGGTGGGTGGTACACTGGTTTTGTTCTTATGTGTTTGTAAAATCCTCCCCTTTGGTTTTACCGAAACAAAGTCTGATGGATTTATGCATTTGAATTTCTGATTCTGTGTGTGCATTTTTCTGTTGTTTTTGCTTTGTTTTTTACATGAAAGTCACATAGAGATGGGAAACTTTCTGTGAGCTCTGGGCCCTGATGCATCGAAATATGTGTTACCAATATGTGCAATTTCCTTTAGATGACCCGAAGAGCTTATTTTTTGGGACTTGAAGGTTATTGGTTCGCTTAAGGGAGGAGGAAAGTGCATACTTGTGTTTGGAGTAGTCTTTAAAGTTTTCCTTTTCAGTTGAATCCTGTTGAAGTCTTTACTTGTTATGCTCTGCTCTCAAAAAGTGTTAACCTTTAAAAAAAAAAAAAAAAAGCTGAGGGAAAGAGGAAACATTGGTTTCAACATGCAAAAGTAGAGAGCTTATCATAGGATTAAAACTTTTGGCAAATAAGTTACTTTTAATTGCAATATAAAGTTTGTTAAATGTTAAAAAGGCTGCAAACCAGAAAACAGAATGACTGTTAAGGTTATGCCTATACAGAAGCAGATATTTTTGCAAACAACACTTTCCTCCACCAGAGTTAAAATAATAATGTGCACAATTAAAGGGTAGTTAAGGATAAGAGAAAATTTGTCTGTTAAAAAACACAGTAAGACATAAAATAAATCAGAAATATTATCAAATTCCAATTACAAAGCAGATATTTTTGCAAACAACACTTTCCTCCACCAGAGTTAAAAATAAATAATTGAATTTGAAAGGCCTTTGTCATTAGTTTCAAGCAGACAGTGCAAAGAGGCCAGAAGTCGATTTTCCTAGCTAAACACTGACTCTTAGGACCTAGATAATAGGACAGTAAAGTGGATGCTGTTTTCATAAGGACTAGACTAAGATGGAAAATATGTAAGAATGTGCCATCCTAATAAGTGCTCCATGTAGAAAACATCTTTCCTGACACACCAGGAGGGGAGTTCAATATATTTCACTACGTCATAAAAGAAAGAGCTTATGAAATGTTTAGGAGTGGGTAGAATCTTTTCAAAACATTTCTAGCAGTTGGTTGGATGATAGTTCTGTCAGTCATATTAATTACCAGCTAACCAGACAATGGAGTAGGCCAGAGCTACGGCTGCAGTGTAAAGGACAGGTTTAGCACGTCGCCTGTTCACTTTGTTCAGAATTTACGCAACACAGACTTGAGAGCCAGTATGACCAAATTTTGTTCAGTAGCAGAGGGGATGTGTGTCAGCATATACAATTTTAAAATCTTTTAGTGTCAGCACCAACAAAGTATCTGGAAAAACTGTAACAGAAAGTTTTAAAGACAAGCTAATCAAGTCCACCAGCCTCAGTATGTGAACAACAGTATGTGAGACAGCACACACAAACCGTTTGTTAAGATGATGACAGATTCCCTCGCAGAGGCCAAGAAAGTTTTCTGGGATAAGTTGGCTGTATTAGCTGATTCTGATTAGTTAGTTGTGTCCATATTTGGGTGTGTTTGCACTAGTTTAGGTCTATGTCTGTTAATTTCTTCATATTCACTACTGGTTAGTGTTTTCTTTTGGTATAATGATGACAACACTTCCTAGTGATGCCTTACAGTTTACACTCTCTGCTTTTTTCTTTTGAACATACTATCCACGCAGTAGGCTAACAGTCATCTATTAACATGGTCACTAATTTGACCGTAACAGCAAGACCATTATGATGGGGCACAGAGGGAAAGTATTGTAGAAATGCCATGCAGATGGTGCTTATGTTGAGCTTTGACCACTGGTCATCAGCTATCAAAACATATGTGATGATGACATTAATTACTGGGGTTTATTTTGTTTAACTTAAAGCTATAGTGCGTAACTTCGGTCACCCACCAGCGGAATTCTGCGTTCTTACAACAATAAAGCCGGCGCTTCCATATGACGTACGCCCAGGCTGCTAACATTACAACATTACGTTCATAGCACCATTTACAAGAAAATAATAAAGTACTTATATAATTATAAACCAAGTCACTTACTTATCCAACAGCAGCAAGGCAACATCTGTGTCTGCCCTCAGCCCAATTTCTGCCTGTGTGTCAGTATGTCTTAGGTCTATGTCTGTTAATTTCTTCGCTAGTTAATTCCTTCATATTCATTCACTACTGGTGTTTGTTTTTGGTATAATGATGACAACACTTCTAAGTGATGCCTTTACAGTTTACTCTTTGCTTTTCTTTTGAACATACTATCCACGCAGTAGGCTAACAGTCATCTATTAACATGGTCACTAATTTGACCGTAACAGCAAGACCATTATGATGGGGCACAGAGGGAAAGTATTGTAGAAATGCCATGCAGATGGTGCTTATGAGGAGCCGATCGGCTTAATCTGCAATGTGTCATCTCCTCTAGTAGTGGCTTGGCTGAAACGGACATTCACAGACATGTAGAAGTTATGCACTATAGTTTTAATCTCAGAATTGCCATAAATGTCACCATGTTTTGAGGTCTACATCTCACTTTATAGGTAAATGCATAAAGCCCAAGGTGTTTGAGTGATCCTGAGCTATATCTATTAGTAACAAGCATTGTGTACAGGCAAGCATGTAAACAAAAGTGTTCATGACACCAATGGTGCAAATGCATGTGGAAAAGAAAATATATCTGTGTTCAGTGTAACATGTTAAGGAATTTCAGTGTACATTTATGAATGTTTTGGCTAAATTGTATTCACTTTTATATAATTTTGTATCCAAATTTAGTTTTCAGACACCAACAAGCTTGACCAGTCAAAACAAATAGCTCCCAAAACAAGAGCCAGTGTCCACCAAAAGCTTTAATGCAGCAGTCAAAAGTCTGCTAATGAAATATTTTACTTTCTGTAGAATTTTTTGTCAGAAAATTCAATATATCTTAACCTTTATGTATCACAAATAATAAACCTGCATTTTTAGTCTTACAGTCTGGAAGAAGAAAGGCAAACTGGACAGTCAGGATAATTTACAGGCCACATTGACCTCTATGCTCACATTATATCTGACTTAAGCTCAAGCTTAGAAACATGAAATGGGAGAATAAATGAGAGCACAGACCATTAAAAAGAGTTCTCTGAATATTTCAACATAATTTGCAGACATTCAAGCTCTTAGCACATCAAAGTGTTTCTCTCTGGCCTCCTTTGGGTCCATTTGTCTCTGTGTCTTCATCCTTGAACTCCTCATGTCCATGGTCTCTGATAAACAGTCTCAAGAGATACTTGAAATAACCGGATGTTTGGCAAGGAAACAAAACGCTGCTGATACCTTTTGAACCTTTTCAATTTTGAGACAAGCTTTCAGAAGTAGAAGGAATCCATCAACCATTTTTGTCCTCACAGATTTGAATGCATTGTGGTCATAGGGATGATTCGGGGGAATTAGCCGGATTACGTTGTCATTCATTAGCAGCACTGTGCTCTTCAACAACCTTCTTTACTTGGGCTTCATTCTTTATGTTTTCCAAGTGTTGCTCTCTCCTTTTGGATGGATCTGCAGCAGAAAGGCCTATTTCCAGAGTTTTCCCAATAGATTTAGCATGCTCGGAGGCATGTAAATAATGAATGAAACATGCTTACCGAATATGTAGGTTCTTCTAAGAGAGAGAGCGTGTGGGCTGTAAAATCTTTAACATTTGAGTTCCCTCTTTAATTTTCAGAGCAACTAGGCAAACTATCACTTCCACTAGGTTCATACAGAGACAATGCACCATAACAGTAGCAAATGGCTCCAAATATAGGAGAAAGTTCTCAAACATGTGAGATTAAACCAGAGTTTGAATCATGCTGGAAACACCTATTAACATCCACATGAGAAAAAGAGGGCTGCATTCACAGCTTAACATAAAAATCAAGTCAAAAGATTTCTTCTGTTCGAAAGTCATCAGAGGAAAATAAACACATGTTCATGTCCTGGCCAGATACCATGTTTAACATAAAAATGTCCTTTTCCCTTTGTTTTCTGTCCCATCTGGCCAACAGTCCATTTAAATAAAAGTTCCACATGCCACCACTCCTAGTAGCCCCCAAATTCCACATGCCACCACTCCTAATAGCCCCAAAATTCCACAAAACATGAAAGCGCTGCACAGCAGTCTATGTCTCTCTCTAGTCTGTCAAAGCAATTCCACTGCCCACGCTGTGGTGCGATAGCACCGTGTCGCTGAAGCGCTGGCACGCGCCGGCACGCGCCATGGCACTGGAGATGCGCTTCAGGTCTATTTTCTGCTCAGCTGCTTCAAACTTTGTAAATACAATGTCGTTGAGAAAGCACCACAATGGAAGTCAACGTGTGGAGTATCTGGAATTTTCAAAATGTAATCACAACGCACAGACTCTCGAACGTAAATGTCCTCAATAAGTTGTCATTATGTCACAGCTGCAGGCAAAGGGACCTTAGAGAAGTGAAGTGAGGTATGTTTATTTCTTTTCTCAGTCTATAACATGTTTTATTAACGTGTGACATCGTAATTCTTATGAGAGCTTGTAGCTCTCCAGGGATCAGCCCTTCCCCTACAGGGTTGTGCGCAGTTCGGCACAGTGCTTCCAGTGGGGTTTGTCGGTAAGAGCAAGACCACACAATGCATGGTGCAGGGCTTTCGCGTTAGGTGGAATTTGGGGTAGGAGACTCTTCTAAAGCTGCTTGTTTGTCTAGCCCATATTTGACTCCATTAGAGGGGATATGTCTAGGCATGTTGGTGCACCCACAGTAAACATATGAGCACATCACAAGAAAGCAGAGACGATACTCAAATCTTGAGGGGAGGTGTTTTCTAATACAGCTTAAAAGGATTTACAGCAAAACAGCCTTTTCTGAGCAGGGCTGAAATAGAGGGGTTTATAGACATGCAAAAATCCAGTTTTTATTTTTATGTGACTTTGGAGCCTGATGTTTGTACATTACCCACTTTTGCTGTATTTTTAAATAATTAATATATATACATGACAGATACACAGGGGTGGAAAGAGTACATAAATAGCGTCTCTTAGAAGAGGATAAATTAGTTACAATTCCACTCAACTTCAAGTTAAAGAAGCTCCCCAAAATGTACAAGTAAAAGTAAGAAGTGCTTCCTTTGAAATATATATGCAAGGCACTGAGTATTTTGAGTAAACTATGCTGTATCATGTAAAAGGGATAGAATATGGTGAATCAACCATGTCTCTGTTGATGCATGTAAATAGTGTTGTGCACTAGTGGCTACCTAAACAATAGGACATAAATTACAGATAAGCAACTCTAATCAATTTAGGAGATAACATTAAAAACTGTCTGTAGAAATTTATTTTGAACATTTTAAGTTAATGTTTTGCTTTAGCAAACAGTACCTTACCAAATAAATATACAATACTAAATATAAAAACATGATGATATACATTATTTCACTAAGACTTAATGGGAAACATATTTATACACTCAATTTGGACCTACTGTATGTTACCAGTCCTTGGTACATTCTCTCTCTGATCCATTTACAATCAAATCAGTATAATATCAGTTTTAGATTTTTGTTTGTCTTTAACATCTAATGATACTGAAGTTGGTTTGAGCACCAAGGTCAAAAGTTTGGTATGAATAAACACTTGCAAACCAAAAACTTAGCATTTTGCCCCCCCCCCCCCGTTACTCATACACAATGGCAAATGCAAATACATACAATGCATCTTAAAAACTTACGTTGTTGAAATGTTAAGAGTATATTTAAAAAACAACTTAAAGTACACAGTAACACTACTCAATCACACTAATTTGAGTACATAACATTAGGTTCCTGTTTGCTCCACCCCTGCAGAGACATACTGTGTGTTAATTGTTGCTTTGAAAACACCAGATGTGATACTGAAGACTGCTTCATAAGGAAGCCAGGGCTGCTACTAAAAGCCGCGGTTCTGTCTTTGAATCTTATTTACATTTAGTGCTGCTTATTAGTCAGGACTAACCCCCCTCAGTACTATCTAACATTCTCTTTATTCATGTGGTCTAACATTAAATTATACTTATACATCCTGGCTGTTTATCTTCCTCTTTGAGATCTTGTGCCTGTCAAAAGGTCCGTGGTCTGACGGAGTTGTCTAGTGCATGCTGGGATAATAAGTTAAAAAAAGGAACATTTTTAAAAGTTGGTGAAGTTTTAAGAATTTTCAGTTCTGCATTTCAGCTATGCCAGCAAAAAGTATATTTATTAAATTGCATATGTTTTTTTCCAGCTGTGGATCAATCTCACATAATATGGGAGAGATGCTTTTAAAGTGGACTTCTTTGCTGAAAGTTATGTCAGAAGGTTTCCAAAGTGTCTAGCCACACATAATTTATGTAAGAAACAAAATAATTTCTTTGCAGTGTACTTGATACACCATGTGGCTTGCAGTTTTTGTAGATCAGTGTCATTATCGTCCACAGTGGGGACATATTTTGTGGGTGGGATAAGCAGTGGTAGAAAGCAAGTTAGTAGTGGCTTTTGGTCACTTCAAAACCTTGGATTCAAGACTAGATACATGCTTTCTCCAGTCATCTGAACATTTTTGCAGCAGATCAGTTATTTACAGTGACAGGCTAACCCTTAGGAAATAGGAAATGTGTTTTGAGCCATACTCTTTGCTAGCACTGTGGGTTAGCCGTCCAACTTTACAAAGTTAAAAATATTGGACACTAACATTTAGCAGATATTTAAAGATCAATGAAACATCTGGCGTTACAGTTTAAAGGGTAACTGTTAATGCCTGTGTTAATTTCTGTCTCTGCTGTCTTCATTATTAATTGAGATGTTCAAAATGTCAAATGTGTTCAGAGTCAATTAAACCGTAAGGTCTTCAACATCTGCTGTAGGTATGACAACCATAGGTTTTCTCACCCAGAAGGTCACTGGTTTATAGAACAAGATATACATTTTTGGAAAATACATCACCACATTGGTACCTAACCGGCAATCCATGGACTGTCCCGTACTGGCAGTATGTTATTTGGTATGGAGAACACACAAAAAAACCTTATCCATCTGTGTACCTTGACTGTAAATACACAGGCTCTCTGTCTCTGTCACTGCTGTGATACACAAGTAAATACAACACAAGATAAACTCAAGGTTAACCCTTGTGCATGGGCACTTGTCCCCTTATGCTCTTGGTGTAGTTGTTAATATATTTGACTCTGCAAAATGTGTGCAACTGCACAGTCAAGACACATGAGAGCACTCAACTTCCTGACATTGAAGAATACACTGCAGGGATAAGAACTAATTAGATATCCATCAGTGATCAATAAACTCATCTGATCAGCTCAGATTGATGATTGATGGATAATACACCATATATATGCTATTTAGTTTCCTCCATGCTCACAGGATGCAGCAGTTTAATTAGTAACCATGTCAACTGGTGACTTTCATCTGACTGTGTTCCTAAATATCATATTCGAGCAGCTGATGAAAATAGAGTGAGTCCTCTGTGATGTGTCTATATTTTCACCATTAATGAAATTGATTTGTATTGTATTTTATATTGTTGGAAACCTGGATTTGTCACCTTTGCAACAAGGTACAGCTTGTATGGTTGGGCAACACAGCTAAACGTATAGATGGCTCCCAAAGAAATGTGCCGAAAATGAATACAAAATCCATACAAGTTTTACCTCATTGTAAAGGTGACCTATTAGGCTTTCCAATGGTATGAAATTCAATACCAATTGGTTTTATCAAAGGGGAGAAAGGAGTGCCTGGAATAATTTTTTTAAGCTTTCATTGAGGAGTACATCTATTACATAAAACCAGGCCATATTACAAAAGGTTGGTGACCCCTTCTCTAGTGCATAGAATCCTACGTAAAAACAAGAAGTAAACAGCAGAGGTGGATAGAGCAGACAGCCACTACATGTCATTTTGCTAAACCTTTTTGATTTCCAGTTCCTTGGCGGCAGGATTTACGCCAAATCTCTTTGTCGCTCTAAATATGGAGACATTTAACCAATCAGCAGTGGCTCTGTTTCAGTAATTTCAGTAGTTTCTGTGTTTATGAGTGAAAAGTGCTTATGTAATTTCTTTTCTGTGTGCATGCCATGTGCAGAGCAGCTTTAGTATTCTTTACAGCAGCTCCACAGCCATGCACTGATGGATGAGGTGCTCTTTACTTTACTGATGTACTGTGATCAATGCTGATGCAAGGAAGAGAGTGTGGGAGAGAGAGAGACAGTGAAAGAGAGGTAATGTGCTGCCTCTGCAAATCTCTCTCTCTCTGCTCTCGTTCTCTCCCTTTCACCGTCTCCCAGTCTTTTTGCATTAATCCTGCACTCTCTGTGAGTTTCCCACCATGTTGATCCTGCCAGTATCTGCATATGCTGCACTCTCACCAGCATCATCGCCTTAACAGATATGACACAGTGTTTCCTTGCAAAGCATATGCTGCAAAAAGGGCAACTTTCAGCAGATTACTAGATTAGAGATTAAACAGAGAAAATTGAGTGTGAGAGAGTAAGAGAATCATGTGTGTGTGTGTGTGTGTGTGGAAGTTGTTTTTGCCCATTGCAGGTCTTTAAAGAAAACCCAAAAAATATGTCTATGTGACTATTGGTCCTGGCCTCTCATGATGCCTAAATGCAGTTAAGAGGCTTTTATTTTTAGCCTTTTGCTGTTGTGACTTAAATAAAACAGCAGTAATGCAGCTTCACTAATCCTCTCACTCAACTAATCCTTGCAGAACACCACTGTAAATACTCCGTGGGCTGAATTAAAGCACAAATCATTCAATCCCTCACTCAGTATTTTTATGCTTATTTTGGCTCAGATTAATAAAATTCTTTTATATTTAATCTCGCAGAGAGATGTTCCAAAAATAATCGAGCTTCCTCTTGTCCCCTGTTGGACATTTTTCTGTGTGGCTTCCTTTCGGTGTATTTTTTTTAACAGGCCTCTTTTGTCAGAGTGTTCCAAAATGATGACAAACGGTACTTATTGTGAGGATCTGTACAAGGCTGTGCATGCTTGAGATGAATGGGCACAGAGATACTGTAGATACTGAAGGACTTGTTAGGTGACCACCTTGTTAAGAGAGGTCAAGATACTGTGAATGCTGTTTATTTGAGGACTGGTATGACAGCTTTACTTCTCATTTACTCTTAGGCCAGCATCTGTATCAAATTAACATCAGGATGTTGCTATTAATCCATTAGTACATCAGCCAAGGAGGTTATGTTTTTGCCAGAGTCTGTCTGTTTCTTTGTGTGTTTGTCTGTTAGAAAGATAACGCAAAACTACTGGATGAATTTACCAGAGGTGTGGTTTGGTTCAAAGAAGAAGCCATTAAATTTGGTGCTGATCCGATTCCGACTGACTTCACAAAAAAAAAAAAAACACGTATGTTTATAGCAGAAAATCCCATTCGTTCAGGTCATTATGGGATTGTAGTTCATTTCATTTTTTTCAAGCGTATGTCACTACATTTCCCAGCTACCCTTGCAATGCCAGGGGAGGAGTTCTCCACAACATTCTTTCTGCACTCACAACCGCGAGTAACATTACTGTGAGCCCATTAACGTTACAGAAACATGCATGGCAGTTCTGCTCACTCGCAGTCCCTCCAGACTTGCCTGTTACACTCGAAACAAGGAAGCTGATAATGTCAGTATATAAACAGTCCATCATAGCAGAAGTCTGAGTGTGTGTGAGTAAAAATCTATCCCCCAAACTCCACATAGGAGGAACGAGTCCGCACCGAAGCACTGTGGTTTTCCTCCGACCAACAGGCCGGCGACATCGCCCACTGTGGCGCGCACACCATCAATATTTATTTATTACCTCCGCCAAGGAGGTTATGTTTTCGGGAGAGTTCGTTTGTCTGTCTGTCTGTCTGTCTGTCTGTGAAAATAACTCAAAAAGTTATGGATGGATTTTGATGAAATTTTCAGGAATTGTTCAGCATGGGAAAAGGAAGAAGTGATTCAATTTTTGTGTTGATTCGGATCACCGCCTAGACTGGTTCATATTTTGACTCCTCATATTGTTAAACAAAAACTCCTCATTGTTGTTCTTATGCTTGGGATTTTAAAATTGAACTGACCCCTTAACTTATATTCACCATCTCTGTCAGAGAAAAATGTTTGTATGTGACAAGGCAGTACGTTGTTCCTTGCTTTATACTTTATTTGTGCTGTTTTCAGTTATACTAAATTAAGAAATGTTAAAATTCTTGACTGTAGGAAAAGTTGACTCTGGTCATAATAGCCTACCTTGTGTATTATTCTTACAGCTTTTTTTGGAGAGTACATAACGGATTTTCCTATGTATTTCCCCAGATCTCCAAGCAATAATCTAAAAATGGAGCCACAAGTGAGTTATACAGAATGTAAAGTGATTTATGGTTTAGGACATGTCTTGCTTTGGCCAGGACAGAGATACTTTTAGACAGTTTGTTATGAACATGCTTAGTATGAGGCTTGCAGCAAATCCAAATAACATGAATTTGGTTTTATTGATTTGTAGTGATAACTTGTATGAATTAAATCATTTTTTAACTTTGACCATTTCTGACGTGATTAGAGACAGAAGTTGCTGTAAGTTTGAACCTGTAGCCAGAATATTAGTGTCATCGGCAACATCTGTACAAGCATCAGCAAATTGGTTCAGTCAACAAGTTACAAGACCCACTACTAATTTGGTCACTCTATTGGAAGCCATTTATATCAACAATAATCACACAATTCTTGCAGATTGATAGTTTTCATTCAACAATGTGCCTATAAAATAAATCTAGCATTATAATGTTTGGGTGGAATAGTAATACAGGTAATCTCACTGGAGACATGAGGTCTATTTTGGACAGACTAACACAATTCAGTGAGATAATAGGATGCTCAAGATAATAAAAGTTTTAGGAGCAAAGGCTATGACTGTGCTGTTTGCTCAACATGAAGACAGACTTTCATTATTACCCATCCAAATGAATAAAACCTGTGACATAGAAAGCAGTAGGGATGCATCACTTCTCAATTAAACATACTGAAATGTGTACTGCATCCACTTTTGAGTATATGCATGAGAATTGTGACATTATTGGTTTTGGGTACTAAAAGCTTTCATGTTTTATAACCTTTTTCTCTCTGTAGTTGTTCGGCTAAATTTGTGCAAGTGAGGAAGTGTGCAGGGAGAAGAAACACTTTCTGCTAGTAGCAACATGTGGTTGGGCCAAGACACAAATCACACCTCTATATTAAGAGGAGGGACAGCAATATGAGGAAGAAACTGTCTTCTTATCCAAGTCAATATGCTATCGGGTCCTATAGATAGCATCATTTCAGTAAACCATTGATACATAAACATTCAACATTTCTTGCAGGGGGAAAACAAACATTACAAGCACATTAGCATTGTGTGTCAGTTAAGTCAAGTCAAAATTCATTTTCATGCCATATTTATTAACAACTTCTGTGGACCAAACTACTCTGCAACTATAAAGAGACAAACAAGACAGGCCACAGAATGGCAATGAGAGCCACCATAGGGGTGCGTTCACACCGGACGCCACTTGTACTACCTCGGCAATCTCTCTCCATGCAAAGTCAATGTACAGCCGCGATGGGGCGGGGCTAACCCTCCTGCGATGCGACAGCCACGTACAAGACGACCACTTCACTCGTTGCGCGATGTCAAAGTTAAAAAAAGTTGATCTATTCAGGCGATGTCGTGTGTGGCTGTGCGGCAACAGCCAATCAGCGGTGTGTGTACGTGTGACGGTACCTGAGACAGTTATTCATCCGGACTACAGGGCGGATGAGCTCCGCCTAGGCGGAACTAATGTCAGTGAGGACATTAGTTCCACCTAGAAGGAGCGCGGTAAACTCACAGATGCTGCTGCTGCAGGCCATCAGCTGCAGTGTTTTGTGGTTGAGTGAAGTGAGTGAAAAGGATACAGCTGGAATAATGTCCGCTTATACATCCTATTATATGATATATGAAATGATCGCGGTGAAACTCTAGCGGACGTGACGTCACCGAGCGACGGCTGATGGTAGCGGTTACCAAAATGAGGTATTTATGGACGCGCGACGCTACGTCAGTGGGCAACGCGATTTCGGTAGCTGGGTCACTTGCGGTGTGAACGCAGCATAAGGGATAAAACAAATAAACTTAAATGGCCCATAGGGACAAGAAAGCAAAAGGCTGGGGGCTGACAAGATACAAAGTAAAACCATAAAACACACCGTGGTTAAAATACTGTAAAAACCAATCTAAAAAAACATATTTAAAAGATGTCAAAATACAATAGTTTATTGAAAGCCATTATTGAAAGAGGAAATGGACCTTTAGAGGTTACCTGAAATTAGTCAACATTTCGTAAGCTTACTTTTTCACCATGGGCCTTGGTAATTAACTCTGATAATTCACAACAGCCAAAAAACATTGGCTTCTATGCCAGCAAAATTCCACCTCATCTGCTCAAAATGGCTGTGTAAACAAACCTAGACATCTTTTACACTTCCTTGTTGAAGTCAGCATGACCTCAGTAAATAACCGTAATGAGATTAAATGAGCCTCAACAAGTGAGTGTCAATAATTACTTTACAATGTGTTCAAAGACAGCTCAGAAATATGACTACTAGGCAAATTACGCAACATGTAACCATGAGTTTTAATGTCTTTGCAAGAAAAAGTAAAAGCAATTTTTGTCAAAAACTATAAGAATTACAGATGTTTAGTGCTAAAATTTGATTTTCTTTTAAACAGTAAGAAATAAATATATCTGATAGTTGGGGTTAAAAAGCACATGAAAGTGTTTTTCAATGGGTTTCTATGTCTTAACATGCAGTGTGGATGTTAAATGTCTGCAGCCAAAAGTGCACCTTTGTCAGTTGCAGATCACATTGGCATGCTGAGGGCTGTTTCGTTATAAAGACTCCTCCAACAGTGGCAAACAAATTAACTTTCATATCATTCAGGGGAGGATTGACCTCAGTCTTTTACATACATGGGAATTCACTGAATTCACCTTTTTTCAAACCTTGATCAAAGTCTGAAACTACTATAGTTACAAAATAATTTAACAGGTAGCAAAACACATATCAGATATTGTTTCCACAAAATCAGTTACACAGGAAAAATGGGTCCAAAAATCAAATTGATCAGCTGAAAGGGAAAATGAGAAAAAATCTCAGAGATTTTAATATTTAGTTATGAAACTCACTGAAGTTTGTCTATTGGTTGGTTCTACCATGAAGATGAAGAGCAGTGTTTTTATTTGGAAGACATTTATTCGTAGATAATAAAAGGGTTCTATTTTAGGTCTGATTCTGTATTCAATCTGGCTCCAAACTGAGACAAACACAAATCTCAGAGTAGACCTTCTCTTGTAAAATGGTGAGTAATCTGTTTTGCTCTAATATGCATTTTAACATTATACACAACTAAAGAAAATAACATTTTAGCTGGCAAGCAGCCTGTTCTGCAGTTTCTCTGTCATTCACCTTAACATTCTGTATTAATGGTATGTATTCAAGAAAATTTCTTGGCTTACATGCTGCACAAAGGAGAAATTTGTTTGACAAATAGGTTAAGTTAGATAATTCCACAGATTAGACTTTTGAATAAACGTGCAGTAGCCTCAAACTGAAACGTGCAGACTTCAACTCTATGGAACACTAGGGAACACTAAAAACACGAGAGACTTGCGTAGGCTGTGAGACTGGGAAGACGAATAACCCGTCAAAGATCAAGGGAAACACAGAGAATAAAAACACTGGTGAAACATCAAGCACAGGTGAGACAATCACACAGGTGGAGGGAATCATCATCTGAGGATTTCAAAATAAAACAGGAAACAAGAGACAAGGGAAACAAGAGGTCTAAACAAAAAAACACAAGGAAAAACATACAAAATTAATCCAAACTAGAAAAGCACTCAGAGAGCGCAGACCTCCGCCGGCGCCACAGTCCTCACCCATATTGTGATTTTTACCATAAATATTAGTCCTACCTTTATTTCATCGAAATATTTAGATTCCTTGACCATGAAAACATACCATTAGCAATTGGATTCATAATGATATCTATTTTAGTTCAGTAGTTATTCACAAAAATCAAATTTTTCCTCGTGGCGGCCAGACAGTGATCTGGATGAACACCAATCACTTCTTCCCTATCCCATGCTGAACATTTCCTGAAAATTTCATCAAAATCCATCCATTACTTTTTGAGATATTTTGTTCACAGACGGACAGACTGTGTTTATACGCACATTGTTTATAGAATGAAGTAGAACAATATACTCCATGTATAGCGCCGCTCCTAAAACTGCATTAATTGTCCAAAAACTCATTAGTTTCACCAATACTTCATCATGGTCCGCTCGGGCTTCTCCTCCATTACAGTCTGTGTCACTCCAGACATGTCTTTGTGACTGTGCTGACCTCTGAACTGAAGAAGAGGAGCGCTTGCTCAGCGCATGCGCAGTACGGCTCATTGTTTCAGCAGAAGACAGCCGGCTACATAACGACTTTCTTCTTCCAGTTTTGTGCAAAATGGACGAATATCTATCTGATGAAGATGTTGTGGAGGAGAACTTTGAATATGATGGGTGTCCTTACAGTTTCGAGCCAGAGTTTACAGATGAGGAGCTCTTCAAAAGGAGGACGCGGAGGCAAAGAGAAGAAAAGCTCTCCAGAGAGTACTGCGCATGTGCGGAGGCAAACATTCTTCATCTTTCGTTCAGAGGTCAGCACAGTCACAAAACATGTCTGGAGTGACACAGACTGTAATGGAAGAGTAGCCCGAGCGGACCATGATGAAATATTTGTGAAATGAATGAGTTTTTGGACGATTAATGCAGTGAAAGGAGTGGCGCTATACATGCGCTATGTGCTACCATTATACAGATGTCTGCCGCTCGATTTTGGATCTAAATATCTCCCGAAGCACTGTTCGGATCAGGAAAGCCCTCTGCGTGAGTATATTGTTCTACTTCATTCTACAAACAATGTGAAAGCTATCGAAACCTAACTTATCCTTTAAGTGTGACCTTAATTATCAGGTATATGTCTCCATCATAATCAAGAATAAACCTTTCCTTCTCAAGATTTGAATTAACTGACAGCAGTTGCTTAATACTTTTTGACCATACCACTTGAATGTTAAAGAGGATAAAGGCTGCCAAAGGCTTTTAAAGGGTTTTCATTGGGACTTCAGATGAATATTCCAGATCTTTTTTATCTGTTTGACACTGACTGGGAAAAGAAAACTGTGTACAGAGACAAAAATGAATCTAAGAGCTGAGTCAGTGGATCACATAAAGGAATGTTTTCAGATTGTCTCTCCCTAACATCTAAACTTTTAGGGTTCAGATGAAAAAAATGAAGGAAGTGTGAACCACATTATTTTGTTGTTCTTTACTCCACAATTAAACTCTGCTGCTGACTTCTTTAATACTTCCCCTGGTGAGTCTGAAGTGAATTATACAAGCTGCCTGAAGCAAATACAGAATCTGCTGCAGCAGCCGGGGTTTGATTTCTTTTAACAGAAAACAAAATGTTTTCATCCTCCATTGTTGTAAAACTGTGAGAGCCAAAGGGAGATGCAGAGAGGAAAACCACATGGGTGATGTCGTGCTTCTTTCAAAGACTGCGCACACCCACACAGGTCTTTTCACCTTTTTACACAGCAGATATTTTAACCTGTCATGACAGAAAATGAACAGGTGAGACAAATCTGAATCAAGGCTAAATAAAGCTTGAATGGGATGCAGTCATTTTTTCATTTAAATTCTTCTGCAGTTATGCTTCAGATGTCTGTGTAGGCTGTCAGGGCTACAACCGATGAATGAGGGAGATGTCAATCAAGCTCTCTTTTTTTGTGTAATTGTGTGAGTTTTAAGGAAAAACATGACACACAAAACTATGCACTGGGAAAAAGATTTCAGAGCACTTTTGTTTTCTTTCAGGAAATCTTTGTGTTCGGCACTATATTCCTATCTGAAGTTTCACTTTATGGGACAGAGGAAACAAATACAGAACCACAATGTATGCCACAGTGTTTCTTTTACTCTGGATGCACAGAGTTAATTTGATTTGACCAGCTTTTTTTCTGAAGACGTTGAGGGGAAGTTGAAACAGGCTATGTGCAATGTGAAAGCACAAGCAAACATGTGAGAAAAGACTTAATGTTACAGTTACACCCCTGGATCAAATAGAGTACAATGAAGTTTAGGTGTAAAAGTGGCCTAAGCTTTCCTTCCCCATATGGGAGTAGTCATCTCTGATTGGTAGACCAGTGAACCAGCTGGTAACTGGTTAGTTTGGCGCTGCTCTGCACCATATTGTCTACAACTCTGCCTTTCTTCTACTGTTCATGCTTCTTTAAAACACTGCGCAGAAGGCGCACTGAAAGCTTGCCAGCCCCAACCTGGTCTTTTCTTGACATAGACGAAGTGCGCCCGATGCAATGGTATTTTGGCTGACAGGCATGCAGTGCACATAGAAGAGGATAGACCATCTGGCTGCAGAGCTCTGTCCTTAAATGTGCTTATATGCCTACTGTTTATACACGTTTTGGCTACAATTTACTCAGCCACATTTAAGATACACAAAATCATTCATGAGGAAAATAAATTGAATTTCAACATGTCTCCTTCCTCTTCCTCCCCACATGCTTGGACTGCTGGTTGGAGAAGGAAGTAGGGAGCCTGAGGAGAGCCGTCCTCCACTGTTTTAGTAGAAAAATATTTTTGCCTAACCCGTAATCCCAACTTCAATCCCACCAAAGCCCTCAATGCTTAGCATGGGTGGAAGATGCAATGTCCTCCATTGAGGTCATTGTGAAACTGGTGGAGGGGCCATCCCTGGTGACCACCATGTGCCTTCTTTGATCTGAGAGCTTTCTTCTGGCCCTTCTCCTTACATCATTGAACTGTTTCTTACACTGGGCAGCGGTTTCAGAATATCTGGGCAAACATGATTGACAAAATTAGTAACTTCCTCCCAGGCTGGTTTTGCATCACCAACCCTTTGAGATCTGCTTGCATTACCATTTATTCTGGTACTGTGACCTTGAACCTCTCAGACTAGCACATCACTTTCCACCTGGGAGGTTTGGTCACCTGTAGCTGCTATCTTCGTCCATGATAAGGTGAAATTGTAACTGCCCCTCACCCACATTGCATTTAAAGGCAAGGAGAGGTGTTCATTTGATTGGTGAAGATTACACTTGGCTGTGTTAAGCCCACTCATGCCTTCTCTGCTCCCTTTTGCCACTTGCAGCAGTGGGAGGGATGGAGGCTTGCGTGCATCTCGCTGCGCTGGACTGCGCCATGCACAAAAATTGCAAAATGCCCGTGACACACCCCATTGGTGCGGCATAGATGCAGTGCAGGGCAAGTGCCCTGCGCCTGTACCTGGTCTACAAAATTAGAGCCCTTAAGGTTGGAGAGGTGGGGTATGGGTGTATACATGATTAGAAGTTACCTCTATAAAACAGTTACAAAACTGTGTGACAACACCTGTCGTAGTCAGTAAAACAAGCTGTTAAGCAGTCAGTACATCAATGTTAGGTATAATAATGAAACACTGAAAAACAGAATAAGGCCAAGACTAAAATTTAGGATTTTCTTCTAGATTAACTTTTAAAGCCTTTTGGAAGGATTTTGAATTGAATAGAATTAAGGAGGAGATATGGAAGATTGAATTGCAGGAAAAGAGCTAAAGAAAAGACTTGAACCCAAGCTACATAAAGACAACAGCCTCCGTATACTCTGAGCAAAACAATCTTCCAGTTGTAGGATACTGACTGAAAACAGCTCAACAGTAAGGTAACACAGTTTCCAGAGGAGTGAATATGTTAAAGCAAGTACTTAAATATGAGGAAACCAAGTGCACCAGTGAACCATGGGAAATGGGTGTAAGTATTTAGTGAACGATTTTTTAGCTCATTGTTTTCAGTGTGATTTTGATCTCTGTATCAAATCGACTTAAAGCTTAAATTCTCCTGCTGTGTGTTAAAAGCTCAACAATGGAGGGTCTTCAGTTTCCTTCCCACAGAGTCCACACAGAGACCGAGACCAATCATTTCTCCAGCACACACACGCTCTCTCCCCTCACACCATTTACAGTCAGAGCAGAGCTGTGCTTTTTTCATTCCTCCCCCTCCACCTTCATCTGGCCTCCCTCTCTCTTCTCATCTTTCCACCTCTGGCTCCGCTGCCAGCCTGCCTCACACGCACCAGGGTTTCCCTTTCATTTGGTAGTGAGGGATGGATGAGAGACAGAGAGGCGAGAGAGGAGAGTGGAAGGATGTAATGATCTGTCCTGATGAATGAAGTTAGAGGGAAAGTGCTGACGCAATGGAAGAGAGGCTTTAAAAGACGATGAGCTTAATGCACCAATCACAGAGCTCATCAGATCACCTGTCAACATGCAACGATTCCTGATGGTGTTGAAAATATGACCCCTTTAGCACCTTTATCAAAGAGAATAATTATATCATTATTGTCAGTCATAATTAAGAATGAGCTTTAAGTTACACCTGATTGTCCTCTCCTGTTACTTTCATATTAAACATAACAGTTTTAGGAGATTTTTTCAAGAGAAAAATGCAATGCATCTTTGACTTACCAAAAACACAGCATAAAGACAGCATATCACCATCCTCTGCTGTTACTAAGAAAATCTTCTGTGGTCTACAAGATATCTCTGTGCCATGCCTTGGTCAGGATCATTTTTTTTATAATCAGAAAGATTTTAAATCTGCACACGCTAGCTTTCAATCACCTCTGTTTTGGTGTGCAACCTCTCTGGAGGTCTCAGGCATGAATATAGCTGTGTGCCTCTATGGCTGTTAGGAGTGAGTGTTATTAGAATGGTTGGTATTCTTAAAATGAGCCCAGATTTGTGAACAGACCATCACATTTTCAGTTTTCAGGCATTCTAGGACAGAGAAATGAGCTGGTTTATTTCATGTATTGGTAGATAGTTCATTCATCTGATATTCATTGTACTAGGCTGAAGGATGTTCCAGACTTTTTTGGACCAAACAAGACTATTTGCTTAAGTAATTAAATGGTTGAAATATAGAGAAAGTTACTCACATCTCCAGGTAATTTGGAATCACTAATTAACTCAACCAAATGCATTCTCTGCATGAATGGGAAATACAAGAAAACTCCATACAAAAAGGCCCTGTTTGACATGATTCGAAGCAGCCACCTTTCTCTGATGTAAAAGCAATAAAAAGCAATGCATCAACATGCAGACTGGGGTGGTATTCACATACCTAAGTATATGTGCCTTAGTATTAAATTAAAATGTTTTTTATGTTATATGTTCCCTTTACAAGAGTGTTGTGGCACAGGTGTTTTCTATACAAATTCAAAAAGGCATATCTGTTAGCTGCACACACCTTTGCATTGAACATACCCCAACAATACACACTAACATGAGCAAACATGTATGTAACTATTAACACATCTGACCTTGACATTTGCTCCAAATTTCAGAGTTAGCAGCACAGTCTTTGGACTTTTGCTTTTTACTTGGCCATCTCAACATTATAAACACACTTAATGGTTTTAGTACAAGAATAAGTGTCAAGGGCCTATCTACAACCCATCCAACATTACAAAAATCTCTTTCTTTTACAAAAAGCATGCTCAAACTTTCCTTTTGAAAAATTCCCCCTAAGGGTGTCATTAGGAGTTTTGCTACTTCTCCTTGATGGCAGAGATTCCCTGAGTTATGGAGCATCTGCCACCTAGGAAGCTGAGGAAGCTTCCCAGATGACTTCAATAAAAGAAACATCTCACTGGAAATGTTCCTTTTTCTCATTTCATTGAGAACACATTTACATCCTGAGAGGGGAATGGTAACCTGACATGTCAGATGGATGGTTTTATATATACAACGCAGAATATATTTTACTTTTTAAACTGGACAACAGCCAAAGCCAAAGCATGTTGAGAGTGGAGGAATATTTGTTTTTGAGTCAATAAAGAAATGCAGTCCAGATCTGATAAAACTACTACTGATGCTGTTAGCATCTATGCTAATCCCTATAAGATAGGTTGCTCCCTTCTGTCTACTTGCAGATCCTGCCTTTTCCAGCTTTAATAGATGCTGATTGGGCTGTCCTGCTTTAGGCTGCTCACAGTCATTTAATATTGGAACCTGTCTGTTTGTTGTGTTTTTGCTAATGACTCAAGCATGTAAAGTGAATGGATGTTTATCCACTCAGGTGCACTCAAGCTACGTCCAGCACCATTGTCTTTGAACTTTAAGGGTCAAGGTATGCTTATCTTTCTCCAGCAGCAGACAATTAAAAGTGCTTCTGCTATTTCTGTCACATAAATATTAATTAGAATAAGTTACCATCAACCCCGGACCAGGAAAAAGGCAAATAAAATATACATCACTTGTAAATGAGAAATCAATGATGATTAATCACTGAAAACAATGCGGGCTCAGGGTTAAGATGAGGACTATGAATTACAACATCAACGACTGGAATCTGGCCAAGAATGAGGATAGAGACAGTAAACTGAGTCTTTGTTCATCTCTTATGCATGTTTTCCTCCTTGAGGATGTTGTCCGCATTTGGGTAGATTAAGCTCTTCATCTAGATGCTGATACCTCCCACATCCCCATGTAGCATTATCGTCTCTGCCAAAACTATTTTTATTTATTTTTTGTCTGTATGACATAACAGGAAAACAGGCCAAGAGTCAGATCTCTGCACACCATCACATTTTAATTTGGCAAATTTGTAGTTATTTTCTTTACCCTACAAGTCTACCATTTGAAGTATATGGATCAGTCAGAAGCTTCATGCAAAGCAGCCTGTTCACAACTTCACTTTGCCAAACAATATTGAAGAAACACGGATGTTTTTTGTTAAACAGCATGGTTAATTATAATATAATCAGTATTAAAAAATGAAGTTTGTTAGTTTAGGGTGAGATGAGCCGTTTGTCAATAATTAAGTAACTGAATGCACAAACTCTTGAGAATTCCTGAAAATTTTGAGGTTGAGCTCAGGCCCGTCTCTCCGCAGAGACGTCTCTCTTTACGCAGAATACCTCAGTACACAGAGCTTTACAGGTACATCTAAAAAAAATTAGAATATCATGAAAAAGTTCAATATTTTTCATCACTCATTTCAGAATGTGAAACCCATATATTATACAGATCCATTACAGATAGAGTGAAACATTTCAAACATTTATTGCTTGAAATTTTGGTAATTCTGAAATGAGTGATAAAAAATATTGAACTTTTTCATGATATTCTAATTTTTTGAGATGTACCTGTATCTGCTGTGGAGGGGCTCACTCTACCCTAGTGTGTGTTTTTGTCTCATGAAACTGTGGCCTATATGACAAGTATTGCAAAGGTATTGGCCAAGTACACTTTGTATGCAATGATGTCTATGCATATGAACTGGTGCATACTATCTGTAGATTTTCTGGGGAATTGCATGATGTGTAATGGCCACACACTCTGTCTGCTTACTCTGCCTTACAGCTCAAGTAAGGTCCTGCCTCATGATGATGAGAATATTTTCTTTTTCAAAATGTTCTCTTAAGAAAAAGCATCACTTCAGGAAATGAGTCCATCCAAAAAACACTGAAAACACTGTAGTGAATATAACAGTGCTGTTAGTGGCACTGTATCATTGCTGCAGATAGACACCAAAACCAGAGAAGACATGAAGCATGCACATAGATCATGGTGAATGTAAACAAATACTGGCATATACTGCTCTCCCTGTCCTTTTGCTGCTCATGGTGGTAAGAAAGAAGCAGAAGGTTTTGCTATAAAAGCCTTAACAAGCTCAGTAGCTTCTGCAGCATGATGCTGTTTCTGTTGTTGTTGGGGCTTTATCACACAGTTTATGAAAGAGCTGGGGCTATGATGTCTTCATTTCTGAATACATCAGTATTCATCACACACGAAAAGCAAAGCTGGTGTTTTTTAGATTCATCCACTCCAGGACCCGTTTTTGGGACCAAAAAAACTGTATCTATGTGGACAAAACGCCTATTTGATTAAATACTTGCGCGGATACACCTGAATTCATTTCCATGTGGACAGCCCCTAAGACCCCCTGCTAGATAGGTAGGCACACACACATATTCATAACACTGGGGAAATGTAATGTTTCCCCTTTAAATGCTTTCTCTCTTCTTGTCCGTCTCTTGTTCATCAAGAACTCAACTTAATTATTTGTGATCGAGCTGAATGCCTCCATCATTATCAGAATGATGTTGCTTAAACACTGATGTTAGTGTTTGATAAGCAAGGATAAACATCAATCTTTCGTGTCATGAGAAACTCTGTCATGTAAAAAAGAGTCACTTGTAAAGTTGTATAAAAACTTGGGTGATACTCTGATGAAACAAAATGACAAAGTTCTGCTTATGGCCTCACTTTGGTCAGAGACAGCCCTGATTGAGGGTAGACTTTGCAAACTTTTTCCTACAGGCCCTAAAATTTGGGATAGTCCTGTGTATGAATGAAGCGTATACTGTAATTTCTCATTTATAACAACATTTTTGCTCGTAAAAAAAGTTCACATTTCTGTTGCATATTATACAAAAGCACAAGCAAAATATGTAAACTATTTTATCTCCCAACCTAGCGATTACAACTCATCTGATACAAAGAGCAGAAATGTTCTCCTTCTCTGCAAAACTTTACAGCCAAACTTGTGTAATTCTTATCAAAGTGACTGTGAAACTGTTCTAATCCAATATTTTGGGTCTTAACGAGTTTACCTTTGTCTTATGTAATTCTTAAGTGTTAGAATACCACAAACGGCATGTTGATAGCTGCTCTCTGATTGGTTGGTACACTACGACTGAGCATGCTCGGGCAGAGATCAAGTAACTGTGCATGCATGAAGCAAAAAGTGTTTAGCATCTCGTTGAGAGAGAAAATCATGTATGGTATTTGTTGTGACAATACTGAATTTCATTGAATAAAACTTTGAAAAAAAGGTAATTTTTGAGATGTTTGAGAGGGGTTCAAGTTTTAAACGAAGGTGTGCTATAACAGAATTTACGGTAATACTAAAGAAAGAAAGGGAGTGGACATTTGCTGTGTGTAATGCGTGAGCAGCTATTTTGATATGAAGTATTGTTAAATTCTCTGGATTTCTTGTGTGAATATGTTCCATGACACATGGCACTGACATAAAAGCAAAGCACAATCAACACTTCAGCACACTCTGTGCTTTTTCATCATTTTGGATGTGTTACTTCAACAATCTATGTCGGTCAAAACCTGTCTGCTAAAACATTCCATAATCCTATCCAACGCAGACAATTTCTTGCTGTGTGGGCTGTAAATAGAGACAGAACTATTTGTTTTCTTTGGGGACATGTCTGTTTTGAAAAAAACAGAAATCCATTTAAATGAAGGACAGGACCATATGTTTTTTAAATCACAAGTGCAGTGAAGAGAAAAAAAGCAGAAACATTGTTTCTGTGCTGTTTTGTACAAATGGTTTTACAATGCTTGTGTTTGCTACCTTTTGAACCTAATTAAAGCAGCAGTACTCCAAGAGCACAAACTTCTGCAAAGACATTTCTGACATTGTTAGCAGAGTTATTTGCAAAACTCCCTATTCTAAAATCTAATCACTTCTCTCCTTTCCACTCCAACTACAAATGTATTCAAATCCAAGGAAAGCTTTTTGATTTATCATTCTCACATAAGAACAAGCAAACATACAAACAAACAACATCTTTGGCATAGGTAAAACCAGATCCAAGAAGTGTGCATCTTAAGCAGTGTCTTTATGATTTTGAGGGGTAAACTGCATTAAAGTTGATTTGAAAGGGTCTTAAATTTGTTGTCTCTTCCTAACACATAACTTCAGAGAGCGGCTGGATCTGCTAGTCCCCATATATGTCCTCAGGCAGTTTTATCTTGTAAACTTCAAACAGGACTTCTTGAGCTTGGCCCAGAAATGTCCAGTCCGAGTCTTTTTCTAAGAAAAAGGTTGAAGCCATAGGCATACCAACAGCAATAGGCCACTTCAAGCCTGTAAGCAATGGTGGATCAAGAAAAGATTGTTCTGGTGGAGGAACAAGGTCAGATGTTCCTCAGCATCCTGTCTATCTCTAACTTTGCTCTCTGACTTGATAATGGGCTGTTTACATTTAGTGGGTATATGGAGACATAAAACCAGCGCACAGTAATCAGTTTCTGTTTGTTGATTTTTGTTTGTTAATTAACTGTTATTTCACTCTTCAGCAGTTTGTCTGTTGAAGATTTTTATACTGGAATAACAATTAACTTAACTTTATTGTGCAGTTTTTGTGTGCATGTGTGAAAAGGTCTAAAAAACAATCTCACCACTTTGCGACATGCTGGAAAGTCTTTCTTGGTGTTTTATTCTCTGGAGAGGACCATTAAACACAAATTGGAACATCAGGAGACTTGTTTCATAAAGTTTACTGCTGGTCATGCTGTTACACCTTCATTGCTGTATTTAATGACAGCACTAATAACTGAGCAGCATGGCCTAAGACAAAATTCAGCGATCTTTTGTAATTTTTCTTACATTGTCACCTCTACCAAGGGGGTTCTGTGATTGTTTGTCTGTCTGTTAATGAGCAAGATAACTGAAAAGGTATCTTAAAGAAATGATCATTGATTGTTCATGATGACACAAGCCAGGAGTGAGTAGACTGTGTTCATGATCCGAAACTGGATTCAGTTCCTGAATTCTTTAGAAAAATTTGATTACATGTTCAAAATGACAGGTTTTTCTCTAAAAACTCATAAAATATTGGAAAGAGTTTTATGACATTTTCAGTCATGTAAGTCATGGCACAGGGAAGAAATGAATAGATTGTGATGATCCGAGTCCGGTTGTTGATCCAGAAATTTCCTCAAGGATTTGATTAAAGTGCAAGATAGTGCAGTGTTTCTACAGACGTTTTGCCAATAATTAAAGTTTTTTTTTGTCCATTTGTAAAAACCTTACATTTACAAGAAAGGAAAACAGAAAGGTACATTATCACATAATGTGTATAATCAGACATCCCCACAGTTCTTCGTGTACCTTAATACAAGTTCAAGATTTTCATTCTTCTGGACATTTTTTTTTTTTTGTTCAAAGAGTCAGGAAAAAGAAACAATGTACATCCAGAGAGATGGTGCTACAGAGTAGAATTTTTTTTAAAAAAACAATAGAGTAAAATAAAATAAAGATATAAACCAAACTGACAAAAATGGCAGATTTCATCTTGTAATTTTCAAAAGACAATAATCATGGATTAAAGAAAAAAGGAGCGACGGAACATGATCATGAATTGCTAAATCTAATGATCCCCCACTATGCAAAATTCGTAATATCAGATCTCAAAGGCTTAACATATTGTACCCACTTTGTCCAATGTGATTTGAATTTGTCAAATTTTAAATTAATAAAAAAAGTTATCTTTTCCATCTTATAAATTTCTGTTGTCACATCAATCCAGTTATTAATTGAAGGTTCAACAGGTGTCATCCATCTTTTAGTAAGAGCCTTTTTACCTGCTGTAAGCAAAACAGCAATTAAATAATTATCAATACCTTTTATGTCAGGGGAGATATAATTAAGTTACATAGTAAATAAAGTTTTTTAATGGAATTTTTACAATATTTTGAGGTAATATTACCTGAAAATGGACAAAGTGATTACAGCATGGTGGTGACCCAAATCCAAAATGTAATCAAGGAATTGTTTTTAGAGGGTTTGTTAACGTTACTAAGTGAGTCAGTTTTTACATTTTTTGCTTTGAAATTGGATAAGAATGTCAGAAATTCCTGGATAGATGCGTGTGCCCTCTGAGCAATTGCAGTTAGATTTTTTGGAGGAATGTGTTTTATAATTATATCGTCACACGGGAGATTTGCAGGAGAATACTAATATCTAAATATTTAAAGTGGATAAAATACATAAAATACGGTAGTTTCATGGCCAAAACGAGAGACTTGACAGCTATGTGGAGAATGGCAGAGGAACTACCTATACACCGATCAACATTGGGTTTTGAGTACTAACTAACTTTCCATGTTTGTTTGTTTGTTTTTAACTTTGCTATGATAATGTTTTGGTGTTTTCTTACCGCTGACTGAGACATGACTTGGTGTAGTGTAAAACAAAAACGTGCTGTGGACCATGAGCGGCTAGGCGGAGCCCTGAGGAGATGCTACATTCAAATACATTGTACTTTTCCAAAATTACCGACCCTAGCTTTAAATTGCATTGGAGAGAGTCTGCTGTTGTTTCAACTTTTTTTCTGCAGCGTCTTGTTTCATCATCAACCTGAGCTCCTAAGCTTAAGGATGACAGCTGCAACATTATGGAGAGTGATATACTTTTTCTTAACAAACTCAACAGAAGGGGTTACAAAGTATTGAGTGAAGTGTTGAGAAATGTAAGTAATGTTGTTCTCAAAAAGAGCAATTGCTCATTTGATGCCACCCATCATCTCTATTTCAGCAGTACAAATTACATTGGGAAACAGGATTGCAATGACTTTATCTAATTTTGTCCATCAATCAATTTTCTTTAAGTTGAAGTTATAAGTGTCTGCATTGTTAGACTAGCGTGCCTGCAGCATTGTGTACTAAGTTGCCTGCTGGTGTGTGCAGTAACATATGGGAATGTCCGGTCTTTCACGGCAAGTAAACAGGTTGATAGTGAGCCATTTATCTAGATCTGCGATACGACACTTCTATAACAGAGCAACATAAACAACAACCATAACTCACAAACACGCAAGGGCTGACGCACAAACACAAGCCAGAGAGTGAAAGTGAAATACGCAGAGGCTGACGTTTACGAGCGTCCGTCCTTATTCCTCTGACAGGAAGAGAATTCAGACAGAATGAAGTCATCATCAGCATGGTCGTCACCATGCCATAGATCTCTTCTTTCTTCTTCTCCGCTCCAACTGACAAAGAGGAAACTCAAGGAAGGAAGAGGGTGTTTGGACTGAACACAGTTGTTGTGTTTTTGTTTCTGTAGTGCTTTGCCAGGATGACACAGAGAAGCAAAATAATAATAAATAAATACGAGAGACAGAGAGGCAGAGGAAAGAAAGAGAGCAAGACACCAGCTTCAGACAGAAGGATGAATGGAGGCTGGCATTGCTCTGAGCTCCCCCACAACAATGCACATTAAAAAACCGCTGCAGGAGGGTTAAAAAAAGTGAAAGATGCAGATACTCTGAAGATAGCGAGAGCAAGAGGGGAAGAGGGTAGCAAGAAAGAGGAGACAGAAATACAGACGAGTAAGGAGACCGAGGACTTTCTCAGGGGGCTTATGAAAAGTCACCTCAAGTCAGCAGTTAACAATTAACGTGGTTTAAAACATAGGGACCACACACACACACACACACACAGACACACACTGCCACAGGTTAATGGTTGTGGTAATACATCTAAGCATATTAACAATTTATACCCAATTTACCACTCTAATATCTTGCCTCAAGTACAAATTACCACAAAGCGTCTCAAGCAGAATGTTGGTGGTGATTGCGGTGACAGTGGGGGTGTTGTAATTATTCCAATACAGCAGGTCCACCCTGCAACATGGGGACATGTCAGTGATGAAGCAAGTCGACAGTGGTGGTGTTGTGTCGAGATGCTTTTCTAGAATAGGGCTGAAGTTGCTTGGAATAACAACCACTCCTTAATTAAGTAAAAAAAAAACACTTTAAAGGTCTATGTGTTGGTGTATTTGATCATTTACATCATGTCATAGGTGTCAAGGATTTCAATTAAAAAAATGACTTAGTTTGTATAGAGTATTAGGTGTGGCTCTTTTTTCCTCCCCTTTGGAAACACTCATATCTGCAGCGGTAGTCTGAAGGGCATTACAACAATTGACTCAAAGCTGACCTACACACACCTGCCTCTAGATTGATGACCTCTCAAAAAAATAACCATGAGACCTAAGGCTGAGCACTTTCCGTCATTCATTCAAAAAATTAAGTCAATGACGAAATATATTTGGTTAATGCGACCCCTGTTTCTGACTGTCCAAATATGTTGGAACATTCTCTCTCTCCTTTGTCAGCCCTCTGTGCACAACGTGGTGCCTGTTCAGAACTGTTTTTCAAAAATGCTAAATATAGATGCAAAAACACCAACTGCAATCAGTTCAAGTTTGATAAATCACATTGCAGGTGCAAAATGATTACATTTGCATCACCTCCTCCCTGCATTTTGCACTTTCTGATAATGAAGGCAAACACGTTAAATGGATTGTGCATGCTATTTTGCTCATTTGACAGACACAATCCTCTGTGTACCAGGTTAGTAGATCAGCTTTGCACACGCACTACCAAGTTTGCACATGTTTTAAACACACAAAGCTTGAGTAGATCAGGCCCTTAAACCCAAATTGCTCCAATGGCTGTGTTGGTGCCATAAACATCTGCATTACTATGTTTGAATGTGACTATCAGATACTGATGGAAACTTGACATACCTTTTTCCACCATGCAGTGTGTATTTACAGTGTTACAGGATATGGTATGAACTGATGAGTATGAGAGCACTTTACGAGGTCAGAAGACATGAAAGCTATTTTTCAAGCTCAAATCCCTTTAAAAATTTTACCCCAAGGCTGTTGGGGAGATTTCTGTCAAACTTTGCACTGAAATCCTCACTGATTCAAGGATGAACTGCTTCCTATTAATAGCATTTTATTTGTTTATTTGTTTGTATTGTTTATTTTTGTATAAATATTTTACACCAGTATAGTGGATGAAGCTCCTCTTCCCTATGAAATTAACACAAACTGTCTGAGCAATGAGATCTGGGTCACACAAGAACTCATTGACCAACATATTGACCAACCAACTGGAGAATTTCAGCTCCAGATTAAAGCAACATGGAAATCAGTGATGGAAAAGCATGGATGTATGGGTTTTTTTCCATGTAGGAGACAATCTGGCGCAAGCTGTCTGCATGAATGATTAGTAAAGGGTACAGTGGTTCAGCAGCAGTTGTGTCACATACTTGACAACAACTATTGTCTCCTTGTTAAATTGAGATCGAGCCAAAAATAAAGTGACAAGTAAACGCACTCAGAGAGAGATGGTATGAGTGTTTGATAATGTTCAGGCTGTTTTTGTTTTCTGTTCAAAGAGTGTATCTAAACGGGTTGGGAGATTTTCGGTGACGCATGCTATCTTACAGAGATGATCCTCTCTGTGCTTACATCCTCAGCATTTTGTTTTTCCTCTTTCAAATTCACATTCCAATGAGCAAGAGCCTGATGTCTTCTCACTCCCTCTTATTCATTCTTTATTTTTGTCACATCGTGAGCAAGAACTGCTGCTGTGAGCAAACCCTTTTCAGCCAAACTGGCTCACTCTTTCAATAAGGGACACTGAGCCGGAGGAAAATGTGTGGATGCTACACGGAGCAGTCTGGGTCTGCAGTCTGAGATCGAGCTTCTGCTTTTTAGAGCAGAAGATGTTTTATTTTGACTAAAGGTACCGGTGATTAGATTTGGCACAAGTGTAAGGTTATATTTAAAGGGTATACATTCCTTTGTTAGATATTTTTTAGATGTAAAGCATGGGTCAAGTAAAAGTGTATCCAAACTATTTATGAAAAACAATTCTTAAAATCAGTTACCAAAATTGTTCCACAAGGATCTACCCTGGACCCTGTATCACTAACAATCTATAGTGATGATATTGTAAGTAATTAGAATACTCATCTTTTGCATATGATGCTATTCTATATTGTTACACAGACTGTGAGGTTCGCTGTTCACAGATTTGTGTCGGCAGTTTCCTCAATGAATTTACTAGTCTTAAACTTGTTACCTCTGCCCAGAAGGTTGTGCCAGTATGTCCATTTGTTTGTTCAAATGTCTGTCAGTAAGTAAGTCAAGTTTATTTATGAAGCACCTTTCAAATCAGATTTCACAAAGTCCTTAATGAAAACAGATAATTCAGGACAAAAAAGCCCTGCATCAAGCAAAATCAAGTCTTAATAGAGGGGTTTTGGTCTGCTTTTTAAAATGTCCCAAATAGACACCCTTAGAGTTTAGAAGCAGCTGTCTCAAATGCACAGTCTCCTTTTGTTTTAAGTCTAGTATAAGAATCAGCCAGCAGACCCAAATAAGGGTCTGCAGTCTTGCTGCTATTGTATGGCTCTAAATTCTCTTCAATGTTTGCAGGTCTTTGACCATGCAATGCTTTTGACCATCAGAGAGATTTTAACATGGATTTCAATCATTGAGCCTTGATTAAATAACTCTCACTTTTTTGGCATACTTGGCCTAAGTTTTGCTATGTTTCTCATAAATAAAATGATGAGTAAACCTCAAAGTTCACATGCTAATAAGGACCTAGAGCCTTACCCATTTAGACACTCAAATTTTGAGCAAAGGTTTAAAAGTGGAGGATAAGAAAGTTCTTGATGGGACTGGTCATCCCTCTGTAAGTAGAATAACTCAGAAAATTCTAAACTGATGTAGATTACATTTTCAGAGAATGTTGGTCATGGCACAAGGAAGGAATTAAGATGTTTTGGTAGTCAAACAAATTGGGAAGCCAATCCAGTGATTTTTTTAAGGGTTTGTTAACAATACGTAAAAGGGCAGTTTTCACATTTTTGTTTATAACTCAGCAAAGAATGTTGAAAATGTCTTGGCAATGGTTTGAGCTTTTGGGGCACTTCGAGACAACTATGCCAACAGACTAAATTTTTCAAATGCCAGAAATAGTGACTTTAAGAGCCAACAGATGTCCCTGCTAAATGGTACCAGCACTGAATACAGTATAATAATAAATGGGTGAATCTTTTATGTTTGAGCATTACATTGAAAGTCTGATTGACAAACTTATACATAAACTAAAATCTTAGTGGACACGCTTTGTTTTGTTGACCTACTTACAAGCATGTCTGAGGTGGTTTGTGCACACAGTCCATGGTTTAGTTTCCTATGTTTTTCTTTCAAAAATAGCACAAAATGCAAAAAAAAAAAAAAAATCACAAATCCACAACAAGTACGCAACTGTTTGGATTTGCCAAAGAGTTTCTCTGATTACTGTAGGCAGAGGCAGGCTAATGCTACCCATTGACTCCCAGTGTTTGAGCTAAGCTAATCTGCAGTGGGCAAGTTGTGCCCGTCTCTTCCTTGTTGCACACACAGTTGAAAGAATGTCATATATCTGCTTGTCATGGACTTGGGAATGAGGCAAGACACAAAAACAAAAAAAGATGTTGGTGTATCCCTTTAAAAGTATAGTAATTAGTTACTTTTGGTAGTAAAATAGCATTTGCAACTTTAATTGTGGGGGCAGGGGATCTGCAGCTTTTATGTTGGGACTGCTTTCCCATCGAACGTCTAGTAATGCACTTGGACTCAGTACAAGTGATACTACCAGGGTCAGGAAGGGATTCTGAGGCCTTCAGCTACATATCCCCCATCCCTGGTGACCTAAAAAGGGGCCAGTTGAATCCTGGCATGTGTCCAAGGGGCCTTAAATGGTTAGTCATTCTCAATAAACTCTTGCCACATATTTTTTCTGCAGTCTCTGAAATTCTGCTGGTAGCTATTTTATGTTTTATGCAGTAACATTTAGGTTAATTGCCAGAAAAAGAAAAGAAAAATGCAAGAAGTTGCCATGTTTTAGTTCTTATTCTATTATATAAATCTGTGGACCCAGCCACTAAGCCTTGACCAGTTGATGTCTTATATCAGAATGAAAATATTTAGTCAGCCCTCTGGAGTATTGCAGGCACTACAGTTGTTCTAAAACACAATGTTGTGTTGAACGGTCATAGAAAAATATATATATCTGAACACCTTGTGGGCAGGTATGCTTTTAGCTAATGCAAGGATATCTCTTCTGAGGTTGAATGTAAGGTTTTATCATTTTTTTTGACAATTGTTTAGGGTCAACATATCCATAGGGCTGGTCAGAAACAGCTTGTCTGACTTCTTGTATGGTAAGAAAATTCATATGGCAAATTAGTCAGGAAGGGAGGCAGAAGTTTGACCAAAGATCATCAACTGTGTAAAAGTCGCAGTGTTGTTGTGTCCAGGTTGTTGCACATTTTGGCTACAGTGTATGTTGTTGCTTGGGTAGTGGGTTCATCTGTGCAAATGCAATGAAGTCCCAGAAAGCTTCTCTCTTTGGTTGTTGTCAGGCTCTTGCTTTGTCTCCTGCTTTTAAGAGGAAAATTTCCACAACAATAACATACGTGAACTCAAACAGAACTAGGACTATAAAAGGAATCATAAAAAAGAAATAAGCAATAAGTAGAAGTACAATGTATTAAAGAATTAGAGCAACAGATGTCTACAAAAACACAGAGGGTATGAATGACTTCAGCACATGCCCTTTGGTGGGACTCGTCTGTGTTTGTCAGACTTTCCCATAATCAAATAACCTCTCTTTGTAAAAACCAAGCCCTTTAGAGACAAAAGCTGTGGCAGGATTATTTTCCTTTCTTTATTTTTATTGTACAGAAATGCTGCACTGTTATAAAGCCATATAAAAGACAAAAAAGTGCATGCTGATACAGCTGTAAGAAAAAGAAGTAATCTTTGTTGATATAATCTGTTGTTTGATTATAAACCATGAGAGTAATGTTTTATGAATACAGATCTTTTATTTTCTGCAGCGTTTATATGAGTTTGCAAGGCACTGTTTCTGTTTATGCGGATGACTTGTTACTCATTTCCACTGGGAAGAAAGCCAGAACAAGAAGTGCTGACCAACAAGACGTCAAGTTCAAGTGGCACCAAATAACAACAGATTAAAGACTCATCCAAATGAGTGTATTGCTCTCTGCTGTGGCTTAGCTACTATGTTTTGAATTCATTTGTTTTAACAAATTGTGAAAAATCTGTGATGTAATACAACTTTAATATACTACACTGTGCTTGGCGTGTTTTGTTTGTTTCTGTGTGAAAGAGTTATGCAAGTGACCAAGACAGTTAGAGAGAGAGAGTAGAACATGCTATTTATGCTTCACATTTGTTATTATTGCTCTGTTGATGACATTGTAGTTTGGTGTGGTGGGTATGAGGTAATATAAGACCACCCTTAAGTCTGGAAACAGCATGCCATCACTGTGTGATGTGATAGCTAATGATGTGATGTGATGGTTTAACTTTTGGTGACTTTAAGATGATTTTATAGGATTTTTTATTGCTGTCTGCGCAGATTACCAAGAAGAAATAAGATTAGTCTTGATGGCTGTTTTGTTCAGGTTAAAATGTGATGCCCTGTCTTCAGGAATTATGCTTCTGTTTGGTGGTCAAGGGTCAAGGTCACAAAGCATTGTTTTTATTTCTTGCTAAATAACACACCGTCTCAATAGCCCTTATAGTATATCTATTTTAGAGGTCATCTGTCAACCCCAAGAACCCCATTGTCATCCCTTGCTTGTTAATAGAATAACTCAATTACACTTTAACAAATGTTCCCTCTAACTCAAAGTCAAAGAGGTTAGATAATGGGGTCATAGGCAGTGTTGGGGAAGTTACTTTTAAAAAGTAGTGTTTGCTCGTTACTCGTTACATCTGAAAAAAGTAACTCTTTACTTTACTTAGTTACCCTCTATGAAGAGTAACCTCTCAAGTTACTTTTCCGTTACTTTTACATTGCTTGATCATGGACAGAGCCCCATATCTATTCCTAAATATGAAGGCCTACAAAAAGTTCTACTACAGAGAACATAACAGTTTTTGTGCTCTTTATTTTACAAAATGTCGCATACCCTGTGGAATGAGAACTCCTGCCCAGTGTTTCCACATTTTGCTTCTGAAATAAGCAACCTGGTCAATAAAAATAAGCCCAAAATAAGCAACCTCCAGCTATTTCCTTTCCTAATGTCATATACTACTTTTTAAAAAGAGAAGTCTACACAAAGTGTGTTAATTTTCGTCTACATTACATTTCAATATCACAGTGCTAAGTCTCTATTCAAGAAAAGACCGTCGCTTATAACAAGCAGACCTGGCAACTTTGGCTCTGGAGCATGCGCCATGTGCGTGAGTGTGTTTGTGGGCGTGCATATAGCCAGGAAACAAGGAAGTGGACAAACTGCCTACCGCAGTCGTGTTTCCTTTATGTTAGGAGCTGGAAGATAATCAGGGGGATACACACAGACTTAAGAGCCCCAAGAAGCAACTTCATGTCTAGAAACAAGCTCAAAAAACCACAACCTGCGGCCGTGACTCACGAGATTTTCAGCCTTTAGACGCTTATAACGAGCGGACTTGGCAACGCTGCTCGTGTCTGTGCGAGCAGCTGAGAAGGCAGCTTCAGTGTCAGATCTGTCCGAGGGAAATGTATGTATGTATTGCGCTGCATTAAAAAAGGAACTACGTTTTGTTACCAAATTTTCAACAGTAGCGCGTTACTTCACTTTTTACCCGAAAAAGTAGTTTCGTTACTGTAACGCGTTACTTTCTAACGCGTTACACACAACACTGGTCATAGGTTGAAGCCAAGAAGCCTCATGTACATTCTTTGCTTGATAGCACATTATCTCAAAAATCACTAAGATAATTTCTTAGACTTTGAACTCATTTCAAATCTGATTCAAGAATAAACTGATTAGAATAAACTTAAACCTATGACCTGCACCATCTGATCAGACTTCATGACTCAGAGCAAATAGTCAAAGTTTAAAGAAATTTCCGAAAGGCTTGCCAAAATGTTGAGTTCACATTGTTTGACATGTATGGATGTGTGGACAGACAGACAACTCAGCAAAGAAAAAAATGCACAAATATGGAGGTATCAGACCACCAGATAACTCTCGTTCTAGCATCAGCTGCAGGATCAAGTCTTCAGATGTGAGGAGAGTCACGCTCCTCTGGGGGGCTGCTGTTAATCAGTCTAGTAATTTGTTGTTCCACTTACGCAAAACACAAACAAAACTACAAAACTCTAAAGAATATACTTTTCCCTAAAAGAAGACTTTGTCCAAATTAATACAAGTACACAATACAAGAATTTGTATCTTTTACATATAGTATGTATTTCCTTGGCCTTTGTTCTGTATTTTAGCATAATTAGTGTAGCAGTAGATGAGGAGAGGGTTACAGCACTGTTGTGTCGACATGTAGAAAGCACTCAAACATTGGAGAGAATAGAAAACAGGGTCGGGGAAAAAGAAGACAGTACTGTTGGAGCGTGCATGCCTCCCTTTCTCTCCATGCTAATTTTCTTGGCAGGCTCTTAAACAGAATTTTAATTTGCTATGTGTTTATGATTCATAACGAATGGTGCCATCTCAGAGGCCAATGTAATCTAATTATTAACAAGAGCGCATGGATGTGTGTGCTCAGACAGGCACACACTCGCACTGAGAAACGTACGTTGTCGCCTAATTAACTTGGCAAGCATTCTGCACCTTTTTTTTCGTTTTAAAATCTTGTCTTTTTGAATAGAATGCTATAGGCCTTTGGGAAATCCTTAAATATTAATAAATACTTAACATGTGATTTATATAGTGGATCCATCAGCACTGTGGATACATGGGTGATTTGCTACATCATTTATAGTCTCACTTGGTTGGAGTTTGGCAAAATGGTCAGACTTAAGACTGTGTTGCCTTCATATTTTTTCAATGAACACTTCAAACAATCAATCTCACAGTAAACTTCTGCAGTATATATCATGACAGCGCTTTAATCAAACATAATGAGAGTTGGCAGCTTCTGTAACTTCCTGCCAACAAGCTGTTGTGGCACAGAATGATTTCAATTTTCAAAGGTTTTTCTGTGTTTGAAAAAAAGAGTACTACTTAAAATTCATCAAACACGAAGTCCAATCAGTTCAAAATTAATTTATGGCCTTCAACCCATTACACAGTGGCAAAAACAATGGCTGCTTTTGTTTCCAGAGTTGTTAAGCTGCTCCTGTAAACAACCAACAACAGAGAAACAGGTTTGTAATGATGGAAGATCTAAATATGGCAGCTATTTTTTTTAAGAAAGATGGAACAGGACTGTTTCCTTACCTTTAACTAGCCTTTATTTTGCCTTAAACTGGGCTCATATATGCAGAGGATTCCCAAACTTTTTCAGTTAGGGATCCAAATGAGAAGTTTGCTCTCAGAAAAATTAGAAAAATCAATCCTGTGTGTCAGATTAATCCACGGCCCATTTTGTCGTCTCTGTTTTGGATTTTTATTGTGAAAATCTGTTCAAAAGTTGAGCAGCCCCCTGTAATACAGGAAAGAAAAGCAGCATGGTATTACCATAAGTCTATTTTTATTACCTTCTTGCAATAGCTACATTTTTTCAAAAGGACAGTTATTGTCCAAACTGGTATATTGGACATTCCTGGTCTAAATAAAACATATGTGCGATGCTCTGTTTTTTTTATGTGTCTTTTCAATGCAAATTAACTCCTTTTATCCTGTCCCTCTCCAGTGGGGGCTTTTATGGCTATAGGTGGGGATCTATAGTGCAGATCTCAGGTGGGGGACAGATTTTATTATAACATCTCACTGTGAGGTCTCACTATAAAATGTCACAGATTCCATGCTTTTCAGAAAAAGGTGAACCACAGGCACAGCGCTAGCTTGGCTAATTTAACCTGATATATAACAATACTCAGAGAAATGTTGCATTGAATATTTTGCAATTACAGCGTGGTAATGAAAGAGCATGGCAGCAAAACAGTAATGCACTGTGTTATATCCTTGTTAAGTACTTCATGGCTTGTGCCAGTGAAAATATACAAAACTTATTTTCGAGTGTTCATCCCATTTGGGGAAAAAAACTATTACATTGAACCACAGTGCTACATAAGATGACATATGGCTACAAAACTGTACAAACAGAGACTTTGTGTATCTTTATGAAATATTTGTCTATAAGCTGTCTGTCTGGAGGCAGGACCATAGTGGTGATAGCGGTGGATCACTGGTACTGGAGTGTGGGGTCGAAGAATGATTCAGACCCTGGCCAATGGTAGAGTAAATTTTTATTCCTTTTTTTTTTTAAGTTATTTTTTCAGGCTTTTATGGCCTTTATTATACAGGACAGCTGAAGATCAACAGGAAAGCAGGTGAAGAGAGGGGGGATAACATGCAGCAAAGGGCTGAGGCAGGGATTTGAACCAGCAGCCCCCGTACATGGGGCGGACGCTCTACCAACTGAGCTAATGTCCGCCCCATTAATTTTTATTCATGTCCTTACAATGTTAAAGGCTCTAAAAGAGAGACTTGTCTTATGGCTACTTTGATGTTTTATACAGTCTCCTTGTTTCCTTTTGATAATGTGATTGGATAGCACATGAGACTTCAATTTTATAAGTGACCAAACTCATCCTTTGCTGTACAAGTAGGAGGTCAAGCGTCACTGGCGAGCTCAAGGAAAGTGCTGCTGCTTCTTCATAAATAGGACCCATGTTGATGCCTCCATCAAGCCTTTCTTTTGGAGGAACTCATACTGTGAGTAGATCGCATAGAGGAGTCCCTTGAGGGGAGATCTGGTCAGGGGATGATCCCCCACAGAGGGGCTTGTAAGCAGTGGATGTTTGGTACATCATGCAATGCTTGCTCCCACTAGGACCTGACTCTGGATGTGGGATTTAAAAACAGAGTCAAGAGAATGCAGTGCTTTCCTTACCCCCCTTACTAAGTGGTGGCCCACTGCCCCAATGCACCACCCAACCTCTCCAATGGAAAAGCATAAAAATAGTATATTTTTGATTTATGCTTTTTTTACTTTTATTTATTAGAGTGATTGTTTGCTGCATTCTGCTGTCCTTTACAATTTTGAGAGCATGTTTACTTCTCAGACACAATTATGCAAGATACACTGACTGTCCTTAATGGATTGACTCATACAAAGCACCAGGTTATGAACCTAAAGCCGGGTATCCACTGTAAGACTTTTTTGATCGTGGCGTATTATAAGAACTTATAATATAATAAAGTCTTATAATACATGACAACATGTCGGACTCTTGTATCCGGAAATGCAACGTTAAAGTAGTAGTAGAAGAAGAAGAAGTGGAAAGCGGTCGGATGCTCACAGATGTGAATGAAAAACAAAAACTCATTGCCTGAATAGGCTCCGCTGTGCCTGCCACAGATCAACAAGTCGATCCTCCACTGATTGGGTCCAGGTCTGCTGTGATGCCATGCTGCTCCGTCTTGTGCATTTGTTTTCTCTTCTGTATCTACGTTTGCGCATGTGTAGTGTGACATAGCCTCACAAGGGGCGACCAGGATTTCAAACAGGTTTGATTTTCATCCGATCGATCGGGAGGTGGTCGTGAGGTGTTAACCGCTTCTTTTTACCTCGTGTATACTACACGATGTGAGACGCACGATTGAGCCAAAACTCCGTCCAATCCCCAAAATAGTCGCATGGGTGAAAAATCGTGTGAACAAGGGCCAAAAATCACACAGTGGATGCCCGGCTTAAGCTGAGCCTTTTCCATGAAGAAAATACAAGTTTTTCTTCTACTTTACCTTCTACTGTTTTCAAAAGACATCTCTTACAGTACCACCACAGCTTTTTCTTCCTGTAAAACATGCATCTTTAATAACATATTAAAAAAGCATACTGCTGTTTAGGTGAAAAAAATGATACTTTTAGTATTAAATTCATTACTTATATTCACGTAGATGAAAAAGACAAGAAGTCTTAAGTGCCACTAAACCCAGCAACCCAGACTGGAACCAGGTCACTGTGTCTTACTAACAAACCTGAGGGAAAAGAAAGATTTAAGGGGTGGTAAATTGTAATAATATTACTTTTTGATCAATAGAACAGTGGATATTATGCATTTCCTTTCAAGGATCCCTACAGCTCATAAATATTGACTGAAACCGGTAAACTCCAAAAGTTAAGTCTGAAGTTTCCTCAGTGTCTGCATTTTGACCTGGGAGTAATTTTAAGGATCTTCATTTAAAGGAGATCTACCATTCAAAAATCACTGACAATACAAAAAAAAAAGAAAAATGACAGATATTGAGAGACAGACCTAGGTTTCCATCTGCATTTGTAGGCTCAATGCTAACTCAGTTGCAATACACAAGCTTACTGATTTTGTATGACTTTGCACTAATTTGAACCTAAGGAACCAGAGGGTCTATTTAACCTGCAGCATCAAGCCTCCACCCAATGTGAATACTAAGGTGTGTGTGTGTGTGTGTGTGTGTGTGGGGGGGGGGGCATCTTACATCTCCAGAGGTAGTATCAGATCAATATTGGTGAGACTGAGTGAGGAAGTGTGCACTGCCTTTGTGAGTATGTGGGGTACACGTCATGTCATGCTCCCTCATTATCCCTCAAAGTCTTATCCCACTGTGTATTGTTAATATATTCTGTCCAGGCTCAATTAATGTGAATGTCTCAAGGTGAACTGCTAACAGAGCTTGCAGCATGCTGGTATAAGTGCACCTTGGAAAAGACTAGAGAGGAACCTGACTATCCAAATAGACTATTTCACATAAAAAGGGATACAGAATTAAGGTCCGTCATCCCATTTAAAGCGATTAAAAGGGAGGAATCATTGAGGAAATACTCAAAGGAGATGAGACAAATGCTTCGCATCGCAGGTTTATCAGGGACCTCCAATCACTTTCAGCAAAATGAATGTGCACTTGTAGTAAATGCCTCTTTGTACTTAAAAGTTGCCGATTAGCTCAGATATTTGACCAATCATGATATCTGGCAAACCAAGCAGCTTTACAAGGTTAACCATATACCTCACTAGACATCACAAAGACAACACGGAGTTAAATGGTTTGCTAAATCGACCACAAATCTGTCAAGTTCAGACTGTGGCTTTTGCTTTCAATCACTGTGCTTTAATGTTTACTGTGGCTAAATGTACGTGCCTATACATGCTCCTTACTCTAGAGCCAGATATACTCTGAACAAGCACCTGGTTCAGGGACTGTCTCCATCTTAAGGAAGGGGCAAAATGGCCTGTTTATGCCTAAGTCACACATTCCTGTTTCTCATGGCGACTGTGCACGATTGTACACGATTGAGGAGGCTGGTGTGATCGCTATAATACGGGATGAAATGACTGTCTCACCCCTGGACACACCCCGTAAATACACCGTCAGTAGCGCTTCTACAGCGCTTCGGGGGCATTCGTCCCTCTCCAGCTAGGTTAGTTCAGCGATATGACGAGGACTCCCTGAATTTTCATCCCGTTGACACAACGTCAGCTCCGCTCGAGCTCAGTTCGCGTCACGTAAGCCCCGACTGAGCCCCGTCGCTTGCGCCGTCTTGAACGGGACACAGTCGGGGCACAAACGGATACATCCTTGTCAGTCGTCCTCATAAAGCTTTCAGGAATGAGCCACGGTCAGCCCAACTGAGCTCCGTACATGCCACGCTAATACCGTTAGCATTAGGACTGCAATAGGCTTCTATCCCGCGATACTGAGAGCGGTGGTTCTCCACGACAGTTTTGAACAGATCAAAACTGTCGTGAGCCTTCCACGTTCCCCGCCATTCATCCACAACTATACAACGCTGATCCAGACCAAGCAGCGCATGCACCACGACCAAAGCACGTTTTATCAGGATTATGACAATCGTGCACAATCACCATGAGAAACGGGAATGTGTGACTGGGGCTTTAAACTCACATTCTCTATTAGGAAGAGCAAGCAAAATAGTAATAGGAGGGATTTTATTGAGTTTGGAGGCTTGTAGACAAGTTATAGAGACATATTTGAATAGAAACCGTTAAAAAGTGTACTTTGCGTTTCAGGGGATCTCTAATGGCCGTTTCAATATTAAAAATGATTGTTCATTTTTGTTATTTAATGTATTATATTAGACTTTGTTCTTTAAAAGCAAACAAACAGGGATTACAAGTGTGGGACAAATTGTCTTGAGTCTCAACAATAAAAGCACAATGGGGCCAATTGTTCTTACAGTAAAACTTTTTTCTATACTTTCAGGTACTCTATGCTATTTGCACTGACTTTGTGTGCATCATGGGCTTTGTGTATGAGTGTGTGCGCAGGAGAGAAAGGGAGGTGCCCCCAGTGGTAGGAATGACATTTGAAAGCAGGACCCCGCTGGGACCAAGGGAACCATCTCAGTGATTTGTGTGACAGCAAAACCACACACTCCCCCTCTCTCTCTCAACAAGGGCTCACATAAATTGTTCAGTGTCGGGGCAATTTGTCTATCTGTTAGTCCGTCAGGATCACGTCATCCTTTGTAAATGGGGTTAACAGCCACTGCTGTGTTAAAAGAGGCTGGGATAACAAGTCTTCATGCCAGAGAGAGAGTGAGGAGGGGGGTGAGAGAGGTGTCCACATGGGTTAAAAGAGAGAGAGAGAGATAAAGCGAGACAAGGAGGACACATTACAGAAGGTGTAAAAATTCTCAGATTTAGGGGCCTGTGATTGAGGATAATGGCTTGCTATCCTGCTGAGTTTGCTTTGCAGGCCTAAGAGGAGGAGAGAGCAGGAGGAGAAAGTGCTTAAAGTGGCAGAGAGAGATTGAGAAAAGGACGGGTCATTTGTGAAATGGCCATGGAACAAGGAGGGATACGTGGAGATTATGAGGAGGAGGACAAGAACGGATACATGATGTGAGACAGAATGACTTTAAGTGAGGGAGGCACTGTGTATGAAACAGAATAAGGATTGGATTCTCCCTTTGTATGCCTGAGCTGGATGTTTTTTCATTGTTCTTATGCATTCTAAAATTTAACAAACATGCACAGAGAGGTTTTTATTTTCTCAGACACTGAAACATCCTGGAGTGTTCACGTCTGCTTTTCATTCAAACATCACACAAAAAGTATTCTCAAATTTCAAACAAGTTAACTGTGTGTATGTTGGTTTATTTTAATGTGTTTGCCAGGTTGTGAGGATTTCCAAATTTAGCCGAGTATTCATCAGAGTTCACTGGAGCGCTTCCAGGCAAGCACATAATTATTTACATCTCAAGATGAAACAGTCTCAAACTTTTGACCCCTTTAACTGTTCAGAGTGGGTGAACAAATGAAACATACTAGCATTTGCCCCTAGATCCTGTTTCCTTTTGAGCACTGATCAAGCATTAGTGGATATCAAGATGGTTGTTTACCTGAAAGCGAGACGTGGGCTTTGTGAAAAGGTCATGTAGTGGTCATGCATGAAGAGTAAAATACTGGGTTAGATTTAGAGTAAAGTTTGAGAAGAGAATGAGGAAGCTTTGCAAGGTTTAACAGAACTGAATGAAGACATTTCAGACAAATGCAGTCACTTGCCACTTAGATATACCTTGCTAGTGTCAGGTAGGATCCATTCTGCCTTCAGAACTACCCTAATCCTTTGTTTCCAGAGCTAAATCCAAATACTTGTCATGTAGCTCTATCCCTATATTTTGGGCATTCATATGGGGAGGAAGGGGAAGGTTGTCCCCATTCTTGTTTGGATAGAGCCCAAGGATGAAGTGCTAGGGCATTTTACCCCCAGAGAACAGCCACTCAGTGAATATTTTCATCTCTGCCTGTCCTCTGTAAACCCTTGAGGTTGTTGTTGAAAAAAAATCCCAGTAAACGCAGTACTCGGATCAGCCCATCTAGCACCAATAACATTGCCACATTCAGAATCTGATTACCTTCCTCATTCTGATGCTTGGTTTGAAGCTCAATGGGCCTCCTGAGCATGTCTAAAAGTCTAAATGTGGTGAGTTGCTGCCTTGTGATTTGCTAGTAAGCTTTTTGTGTTTGTGAGTAGTTGTAGAGGTATACCTTCTAGTATGTAAGTTGAGTGGATGGTTTAAAATATAGACATCAGTGTGTGCAATAAGTAGTAACATTAACTTGCCGTCATTCTGTGCCTTTATTATGTTTCTAATGATTTCATATATTTCACTAATGGCCTAAATACATTTTAGTATGGATTCATGCAGAAGGATAAAGCAGTTATCATGTATTTTGGGCTTATTTCTGGTTTTATCCTCACAAAAATCCCAACCACATCCTAATCACTGTAACAGTCAAGTTTTATCTCACCAGTCTTCCTCCTATCAAAATAACTTCACCAGCACATAAACAAAACTAACTCTGTTGTCTAAGAGGTATACAGAACTTTCAACCCTGTACCAGAGACTTTCATGTGGACACTTTCTTATGATTTTAAAACTATTCCTGCCAACCAATGACACTTTAGGTTTATAAATGAATTTTTAGAGACTGATCCCTTAAACAGGCTAAAATCAAAGTCTGCATGAGATAAAATAACACAGCTGCTTGTAGACACTAATATTAAGCTGTGCAAAAGTTACTGCTCAGGCATTCAGTCGCAGGGCTGCCGCTTGCATTCATTAAAACAGCCATATTGAAGAAAATGATTGCCATCTGTTAAAATTAAAAGGCATAATCAAGCCTAAATTAACTTTTACATTCTAACACTAAAACATTCAACCAAGCCCAGACCCCCTTGGCCTCTCATTATTCCTCAATGCTCAGCGGAGTTTACTGCCACTCTTTCTAATGCCAAGTTGAATACTACAGCGGGTGCACAGCCGTGTGGTGTGTGGGTAAATTAGGGTGGTACATAATCTGTTTCGGTGGTCCAAAGTCTGAATATACATGCAGTGTCAGTATGTCAGACTACAAATGACCATTAGTGATGCCAGATAGCACAGTGGTGATGATATGTGTGTTGCCTGTAGTTTGTAAAAAAATAGGATACTGTCACATGAAAAAGCACCATCACTCCATTCATCCACAAAAGTGGCAGCTTAGTTAGGCAGTGGCAGTATCCTATGCCCTTTATGCTGCATTCACCACATGTCAGCATACATACAGTAGCTGGCATTGAGAAATCCACAAGTACATTCTGTGGGTCATTTTGCTGTGTTTATAAGAGTTGAAGTATCTAGAGCACAGAGAAATGTGTTGATGGAGTGTGACTTCCTGAGGGCTCCTAGATGGATTTAAACAGAGATGAACACAGCTGTAACAGAGGGTAGCAAAGGTCAGCAGAGGACAACTCTTGCTGGTGATAACAAGCTTGCTTGACAAACATCAGTATTTTTTAAACATGATCCAAATTTGTTCATGTACATCACCGTTGCCTAATTGTTGTTGACTTAGTTCTGTGTGGCTTGACTTAGCTTGACGTTTCCCAATATGTCGGCAAAAGTTGGCCAAAACACACATGTGGGAATTCAGCTTTGAGCAGTGAGGGACAAACTTGAAGATAATAAAAAAATAATTACCTATGGTTTAACAGTCACCTGTTCATGAGTTTTGATAAAGACTTTGTGATTACTGTGGGCACTGAATAGACATGTGAATGATTGAGAAATCTAATTACTTTCCAGGCTAAGTTCAGAAGAAAAAGATGGCTGAATTTATCAACAGCCTCTCCTGACTTCAGGTGTATGCCATTAAGTTGTTTTTCTATGAGATTTTATGTGAACTTGAATCACCTGTTCATCACTAGTTCATCTTTACCTTGTTGCTATACTATGTTGAGTCCTTATATACCTTATATACTATATATTTTATTGTTTTATACTGTGTTGTTGTGCTTTATGATCAGTGGACAACTATTCACTGTGTCACTTAATAATATTGGCTATCAGAAATACTTATTTAAATTATTTAATGGGGGTTTAATTTACATTAAACCTCAAGGAACCACCTATAAAGGGGAAATGATAGTCAATTTATTAAGTTAGTCTCATTAAGGTTACTGAATATTAATTTGGAACCATGATTTATAGTTAACTTAATAAAAATAACCAAAGTTACCTAATGAATTGTAAGTCGAGGTTGAAGGATTTGGGAGTTCTGCAGAGAAGAGGGTGGCAAGATTCATTCTTATACAACATTAACAGACCAGCAATTGACTTTGTATTAAAAACCATTTATTGACAAACAAAACATGAAAACATACAATAGCTAACCTAACCTAAATCCTATATACAAGTGTGTGTGTATGTGTATATGTGTGTGTGCGTGTGCGTGTGCGTGTGCGTGTGCGTGTGTGTGTGGGTGTGTGTGTGTGTGTGTGTGTGTGTGTGTGTGTAACTGACAAAGGCAAGATGGCTGCCTAACAAGGGTGTCTTAACACCGCATGGCTCAAAGGCATTTACAACCAGGACCACATGGGGAGTGGTGGAGGTTAGAAATGGGTCTCATATTCAATAAAGCAATGCCGTGATTGTAAAACGGAATAGTCCTGTGCTTAGCCGTGCTATGCTAAACTCTGTAAGGCCCAGTTATATTGCCAAGTCCATGGAAGGAAAAGGTGTCCTTTTAGGTTCTGCTCTGCAAAGTCCAGTGCTGCAGGTTTGATGGTTTCTCAGTGGGTCCCAGGCCAGTCTGTCCCTCCAGCTCCTAGCTCTGAAGTCCACTGGTTGCTCCTTTGTCCTTTGAGTTAGCAGCTTGATGCTAACTCTGTGGTGTTGTTTCTTGTTTCAGATCAGGAACTCCTGTTCCTTAAGCAGGCTCTTATGTCGCCTATGGTGCTACAGTCTGCATTGAGCAGAACTGTGAAGAAGTCTCGAGTTGTATTCCTGAGAAGGGACTGGAGAGGTTTGGTGTCTCTTCTACAGGCTGAGGGAGAGCTTCACTCCATGATTCAGAAAGAGAGACTGAGCAAGACTGCAGAGCAGGGTCTTATTGTCCTTATTAGAGGGTTCACACCTAGTGAAACTTGGGGGGTGAGGTGGTTAGCCAACACATGGATCCCAACAGTGTCATACTAAAACATACCGTTATTGTTGTAATGCAATATATACATATACGATTTTACAACATTAATAATGTTTCATGGTGCCTCAAATTATATTGTATTGTTTTATAGTATTGTACAGTATACAGATATTTCCTATAATGGAGCATATATTGTGTTGTGTCAACTATCACTCAGCATTCAAATCAGATGTTTTAAAGAAAAGAAATTCACTATTTATGTTTGCATATTTAGGGTGGCTCTCTAGAGTTTAGAGTTCATCAGCATGCATGGAGCTTTCCAATAAGCTAGCTGCGATTGAAGACACAAGTTACACCTCAACAGACAACTCTAAATATCTTTTTGTAGATCACCCTTAAGTAAAATGTAATTATGACCCACCCATTGAGGATTTAAAGATTTTATTTGGAGCAGAAATCAAAGATGTTTGGGAGCCATTTCAGCTCCTGAAATTATATATATTTGTTCTGGAATTTGTCTTCAAGCAATGCAGTTACAAAAAAAAAAAAAAAGATTGAGGCCAACACACAAATTAAATTAAGTCTGACTGCCATCTCTTTTAAAACTTTAATTGTCAAAACATCGTTATACAGAGCTGCTGTTTGGTTAATTTATTAAGTGTTTATTTAGAACTGCTATACTAAATAATGACTTATTTAATTATTAAATCTCAACATAAGTTTATGAATTGGGTGCTGTGTCAATAGTATAATGAAATGTGCTTATTATTGGTGGCGAGTTGCTACAAACCTGGCTGTACCTCACTGGTCATAGTTCTGAAGTCTGTGTTGCATTGTGTGGAGTTGTTAGTTAAAAGGTAAATGTGAGATTTTGGCTCTGTGTGGTATGGAGGACAGCGTATTTGTTACATACTTGTAGACTTTGTTAGCAGCAGTTTGAGTAATAATGTAAATGTTCTTAAGGAGGATGCATGCTGCTTATTAAATATGTTACTTCAGAGCTCCCTTGCCTAACTGATGTGTCACTGCTTTGATTAGGCTGGGCTTGTACATCTAATGCCGACTATGGCTTTGTAATTGTGGTGTTAGTGGTTTAATTGTATTTCTGCAGCTCCATTGGTGGGCAAAGTGCTCTTTGTGGGTCATGGAAGGCAGAGGAAGAGGGATAGAGAGCCTTCATAAATGAACATCGGTTAGTATCATATTGCACCGTTTCCTATCATTTTCTATCATAATGTATTGGACTGTATCTGATCAGATTGTGCTAAATGATATTGTATCACAACACACCATAAAGCATGTACCATAAAATAATGTCTTGTGGCATATTGCATGGCATCTTTGCTGATCAGGATAGTAGCAGTAAATGTGATGAGATCAATGGATTTAAAAAAACTGGGGTATACTTTCTGTTACCCACACGTATACAGACATATGACGGCTGTCACGTGTCCCCTGCATCAATACTGTGTGTTTGTGCCTGTTATCCAGAATTAATGCAACACAGATGCTCACTGCAGTCTACACGTCACCAGTAGGATCAGAGCGAAGTCAGAAAAGAGATGGCAGATTGATCACAGCAGCTTAAACAACTCTAACAGAAAGTTTCAAAGACATAAATCAAGACCACAAATGTCAAAATCTAAATAATGTGTGAAATTGTTAAGAAGTTGGGAAACAAGGAAATATGTTCGGTGTATTAATTCAACTGGTTGTCATGTACATTGGTGATTTGGAGTTGACAACACTTTTCCGTAGACATGTTATGTTACTTTGGTTTTCGTGACTGTATTTTCTCATATATGACCTATGAAATTATTCTTTTACAGCTGATTCATGAAAGTGAAGCATAGAAGTGTACACCCTCTGCTTTATCCAGAACTTTAGGTGCCGATTCGATTTAAATTGCGATTCTACGATATTGCCAATTTTTGCAATCTTTAGTTAGCTTTTTTAACACCAGCGAAAAAGATGAGCAATGATGATGCCTACAGACTATATCAGGAAAAATACACATCACATGTGAGTCTGTTTTAAGGATTTATCCAGCAATATATTTTAACCAGTCAAATCTATACTCTCTCTTCAAAAGACTGGACTGCATATAAAGTGGCTTATTAACCCTTTAGGCACCAGAGTTTTTTCAAGAAAATATTCAATTTTGCTTTGAAGATGTAAAAAGGCTATAGTTACAAAGTGGTTAGTTTTTCCAGCCATCATCATCACTGTAATTTACGGGCCAAGCATGAACGCCTCTTGCTGCCTTGACTGTGCTTTTTACCCCCGGCTTCTCCCTCGTCTGACCAGAGCTCCGCGGTCTTTCTCATTCCCACTAACACCGTCACTTTTCATGGTGTTTTGAGCTTCCCTGCATCCCAGACCATGTACCCTACTCGGCACTCACCGGCCCCGGAGAGGCAAAGTATCGGCCTCGGTATGTGCTGCTCGGGGACTGTAATGGTGCGCGGACCCGCTCCCTCTGCGCACACACGCGCCGCCAGTTTCGTCCTCACTGGACAACTGACCATCATCCTCAGAGAGTAAATATTCCTCATATTCAGAGTCAGCCAGTACTTGAGAAAATACCCTCAGCATTGTGAGTACTCTTACTCTATAACTCTGTGTGTGTCTCTCTTTCCCTCTCTCTCTCTGCTCGGCTCTACAGCCACACTCGCGTCCCTCGGTCCGGTGTGTTTGTTTCAAAATAAATATACGCCAAAACTTTGAATAGAAACCTGTCACCTGTCCACTATCTGCTGGTGAAAAGTAGTAACACTGTTCAGCGCTATTTTAACAGCGATGGCCTGTTTTATTGCATTTCCATTGTACTTCTGACACAACAGGTACAGTAGTTACATACTGCCAGAGAACACTAGTGGTGTCCTCCAGTAAACATGTATCTCACGCATACAAGTATGTAAACAGAAACGCTCATGAGGCCAACGGATGCTAATGCAGGGACAAACTGTAAGATTATCTTCAGCTTTGAAGTCATTCTCAGGGAGCTGAAGGTGGGGATAAAAAATATGGAAATTGTTTTTGTAGTTCATGCTACATTTCTCTAGAAACCGAAGAATTGGATAGTTGATTTGAAACTTATACTGACAGATCAATCAACCGGAAACACCACCGCCGAACCACATTTGAAGTGGATCAAAAATGGAAACCAGGGAGATGACAGTACTCAGAGAGGCAGACACAGCAGGTGGGATATGAGAATGTGCTTCTCTCTGTGATTGTAACTGAAGTGGGCTTTGCTGGATCACCTATTTGTCTTTTTCTCATTAACCAAGCAAATTAAGAACTATTCAAATCTCTGTTAGTCTGTTTAACATATTCATAATGGCCTATTCAGCACATCCTGCCTCACTTTTAAATACTCTTCAAATAGAGGAGAGTCATTGTTTGCTGCTTTAGTCTTCATCCCTTGCCTTTTATCCTGTCGCTTTGTTGTGTTGTGGGGTGACTCTTTTGTTACGAACACAGTGGGAAATCTCAACAACAATGTTAAAAGTCAGCAGACCTTGACTTAGCGTGCTGATAATTACACGTCTGCACTCACACATGACCACATGCAAAGCTGACCATGCTTAAAGGCATCTGACACTGTTCTGTTCGGGAGTAACATACATTTCTGCACACAAAGCTCCTGACAGGGCGTATTATATGTCCTTGACATTTTCATGTACTTGATGAAAGGCGCTTCTGAAAGGACCATGTGTTGACATCAAAATTTTCAAATGTAGAGCGTTTCTTTGCTCCCTCTCTCTCAGCTGACTCAAGGGACTTCAGTTCTCAGGGTGGACTTGTTGTTAATTAACCACATGGCAGTCTGATTGAAGTGTGTGTGTATAAATATGCACATAAAGTGGTAGCTATAGAAGTGAAACTGCTTCCCTCTTTCATTAGTGGCTTCTAATCATTTGGGATTCTGTACCATCCAGCGAAACCTGTTTATCTGTAGAGAAAAACATTGTTATCTTTCATGTGTTTTACTCTCATCCACCGCACATTACAAGAGAACAACAAATAAAACAGTCACTATATGGATCCTCTTGCTCAATGAACAGATGATGGATCAGCTGTCATGCAGTAAAAATTTGACTTTTACATTTACTGTCGGTCCACAAGTAACAGGAACTCCTCTTCATGGAACTAAATCAGGGGTAAGAAACCGGTGACCTAGGGCTGCATGCAGCCTCTTTGCATGTTTAGTTTGGCCCACAAGTTAATGTCAGTTATCAGTAATCTTAAAGCAAACATGACAGCATCCACTGTGAAGGACTGAGATGCCAACAAATGGATAAATACAATCCAGTGCACAAAGATGAAATACATTTAAAATATATATATATATTCCTACAGTAATACGACTAAGGCAGCTGGTGGGCACAAACCTGCTATCTCCTTTTTATGATTTTCTTTTTTTTTAATGAATGCTATTGGTCATCTTTAAGGTTAGTGATTGAATTTTATACAGTTTTCAACAAATAAAAGTACAAAAAGTTGTTTGTAATTAGGACAATATAATATTCATTCATTCAGTTAAGCTTTTTCTCTATTTCTTTAAATGAACAATTGAGCAGATTTTGAGCTGGACAGCTGTAATATGTTTAGCTCTCTGCAGAAAAAAAGGTGATTTCATTGGCTTCAGTTTTCCATGTAAAATTTTATAGTTTTGCACAGTGGCTGATACTAGATTTGATGTTAAGTAATTTTTGCAAAGCATCAAGCTGGAATGCTAAAGCTTGGTCTGAAAAAGCATGAACCATTCAGATCTCTTTTACGAGAAATAGGCAGAAGCCATGGATGTGAAAAGCAAAGAGCAACTCCAAGTCTGTAAACAATGGTGGCTCGTAGTTAGGTTAGCATGGATTCTGCCATAACATCTGTTTAATCAAAGCTTGATGACGTTTCTGAATTAAAGTCTTAATGTGTCTTGTGATGAAAAAGATTTTTTCACCTCTTTCCCAACAGATTTCATAAAAACATTTGAATTATCAAAGGCTCACATTACTTAACTCCTTGGCAGTGTTCACCAACTACATCATCTGACCGGCTTGTAATGAATGGGACAAACAGAGTGATCGTGGCATTACCTCCTTTGTGCTGTTTGAATGTTCTGTCACCACATACTTTCTATGGGCAATTGCCAAGTTGGACATGTGAAATATGTCCAGTGGATATCTAAGTGACAGTCTGTCTGGTGTATCGTCTTGAAATCTCTCGAGTGAAGGGGAAGCCAGTGGACGTGTACATGAAAGGAACTAATTAGCCATTATCCACAGAAGCCGGCAGTGCTCATCCATGGCCACAATTTAAATTACATCCAGATGGCATGTCAGTGTTATCAGTTCTCAACAAGATTAGTGTTCTATGAATGTTACCATACCATTTTATTAAGTGGCATTTTTATTAAATATTACAGTAGTTCTTAAAGGAGACATATCATGCTGATGCATGATTTAATACTTACATATAATATAATACATTTGAAAACAAGACCTTACACCCCCTTAATTTTCAAAAAATGGCATATTGTATTTTTTCTGATATCCTAGAATCAGATTTGATGCCTCTGAAAATAGGTCATAGCGAGATGACCGCAAGATTTAAATCGTCGTGACGACACGAGGTACCATTCTTTTTATTGGAGTAATCTGATAAAACACTTCCTCCTCTGTGATGTCCGTCAGCCCCACAACCATCAGTCAGGAACACATCCACCAAGCAGCAGTATATAGCTCCCTAGCTCATACTCATTACCAGCTCTGGCCTGTAGGGGGACTCAATACGTGGTTGCTGCTTCGAGCCTACAGTAGAAGAAGAAGGACAGGCTGGCTCTACCCCCGATAGAACTGACCAATCAGAGCACAAAGGGCTGTGACGTTGCGAGGTTACTGTAGGTCAGCCTGAGATCCGAGCGTTTCAACGAGAGCTTGATGATGGCCTAAAATGAGGATTTTGAGAACCCTATTGTGAGGCAATGAAGGAACTAAATGACTTGTACTGAGGGCAGAAATGCTTTACAGGCATCCTAGTCTGGCATAGTGAAAAGGAGAAACAAGCATGATATGTCTCCTTTAAAGCATAGGTGCTACCTATTTGTTTCTGGTTAACTTGCCCTTATTTTTTTATGTTTCAGGCAGATTCATTGTATTTGAGATGCTATCATAAGATAAGAGGCCAACAGACTTTTATTCTCAGCTTTTATCCTTTTGCTGATTTTTGGCAAAAGAATGGATTTGGGGTGCTGGTTTGGCGGAGTGGTTAGCAACTAGGCACACCATGTACTTGCTTCTGCTGGTCCAGGTTCAAATCCCACCTGTGACCGGTTTGCAGCGTGTCTTCACCTGCTCTCTCGCCCCCTTTCACAGGCCTATCCACTATTCACAAAATGTCCAAAAAATACTTTAAAAAGAGAAGAAGAATGGATATTTTTGTTGCATCTGCATTCCCTAAAACATCTGTTTGGAAGTTATTATCAATGAAAGTTCAAATGCAAAATCTGTTGATCTGCTCAGCTGATATAAATTTGTCACAAGTTTTGAAGCACTTATCTGATTGTTTTTCATTCTGTTTTGACTCCAAATCAACAAACTTCTAACTGTTTTATTAATTCTTCAACCTCAGTAAGGACAACACCAGATCTAGATAAAATACTAAAAAGAATCTAAGACCTGGGTCATGAGTATGTCTGTTCTGTTACTTGTACACTTCTGGTAAAATGTGCTATAGACAAAGCAGTTTTTGTTTGTAGGCCTACAAAGAATCAGAATAACTAAACTCTGTGTGTGTTTTTGTGTGTTTCTCTTTGTGTCTCAGTGCACGTAAAGGCTGGGACGTGTGAGGTGATCGCCGCCCATCGCTGCTGCAACAAGAATAAAATCGAGGAGCGATCTCAGACTGTCAAATGTTCCTGCTTCCCGGGGCAGGTAGCTGGCACCACCCGAGCTATGCCCTCCTGTGTTGATGGTATGTATGACAGACTGTGTGTTACTGCCTGCTCTCAAGTGCCAGCAGAACATTTAAACTGAAGTCATTTTTAAACAAAATCAGACATTTAGAACTAAACACATCATCATGTCTGAAATGAAAAGGCTTTAAGAATACTAAAAACTGAACTAAAAGCCATTAGAGTGTTTTTCTCCACTTCCTGCTCTCGTTCATTTCGGGCAGCCACAAATAAGTGGCTCATTGAGGCACTTGGGTTCCCAAATCATTCCCTCTTTCTCATCAACAACTAAAAAGCATCAAGTGTTTATGTGTAGTTTCAATAAAAATACCTAACAAATCAGCCATGTTTGGAGGTGGATTAATAAAGGTAAAATAATGAAGGGTTTGTGAAGGAAAACAACACTGACTCCCAGACTTCTGCCTCCTATACAGTGACCCTGCCAGGCACAATACATGCAGTGCTGTTCACATAGTTAAGGCTATCAGTTAAAGCAGTTTGTCTTCGTGTCACGCAGCAGAAAATAACATCTTCACCAGCAGAAGGGGTATTTTCTCTCCGCTGCCTTGTTGCATTAAGTCCAGGATGATGACAAGAAGCTGTCTATGTAGAGGTAGTATTTAAAAGTCTGAAGGATTTCTGTCATACAACTCTTTTGCTTTGCTCTGATTCAGATGATAACATAATTTGTATTTTATTGTCTATCTCATGTTCACTGGGCAATTACTCAAATTTTAATTTCCATGATGATGAAAACTGAATAACAGAAATCAAAAGATTACTGTGCCAGAAATGTTGAACTTTTTTCTTATTCTAGTATTATTTGTGGTAGTTTTAGGATTTTCTATCTATTGACCATTGTTGAATATTAAAATGACATTGTCAGAAGCATATGCACTTAGGGAAGGCATTTGGGGCATGTTTTAAAATTCATGAATAATCATTTCTTACAATTGTGTCCTCAATTTCCATTAAAATAACTGTGATTTTTACCATAATGGAGAGGCCTAATTGGCGCCACAGTGTTGTAAAACGGGCCAAAGTACTTTGTGTCACAGAAAGTTTATAAAATAAATTGCAACCAGAAAGTCAAATGACTCGCTCTGACAGATCAACACTTTTTTCAAGTGTTTGAAACAATTCATGACCTAAAAATGAAGAGACTCAGTGCTAAATAAGTAGGGTTTTAAACACTACAACAGTCTTTTTCACATCACTAGTTAATATGGTTACCATTTAGACGTTAAAACTTTTGGCAGATGAAATGTAAAAGAAGCTGTCAACTATAACTAGAGTTGTCTGATAGTCATATAAGTATTATTATTATTGCAGCTGCTGCTTTTACTGCAGAATGATGAGTCAGCCTGATTGCCAGGAACAAACAGGCAAACAGGCTGACTCGAGAGTGTTCTGGTAAATGTAGTGTTTCCATCTATTGATGCATCTTCTTCCCAAAAAGTGGGCAAAACAACAGTCCCCACCTCAAATGTTTAAATTAATCTGTATCGTACTGTGAAGCACTTTGCTCCCTCTCTAGAGCACTTTCACAGCCGACGCTCCAGTCCGGCAGCAGCGCCTGGCAGCAGCGCCTCAAGATACGCTACAGGTCTGTTTTCAGCACAGCAACTGCCAATCCTCGTAAAATCACTGTCATGCCATGGATGAAAAAAAGTTAATCATGGAGACTTATGACACCACACATCGTTCCTTACAAGAGCATTGGCAGATAAAAGTGATACAAATCATGAAGATGTACGCTTGGGACCAGCAAAGCAATATTAGAGAAACAAAGTGATGTGTTTTTTATTTCTTTTCTCAGTTTAGAACATGTTTTCTCATCATACGATATCAAAATTATAATATATTTAAAGTAATATAATAAAATAATATTAAAATTGCAAAATATCTATATATATGTATTGCAATACTGGCATATCACAAATCACTATACAATTGAATTGTGGCTCAAGTATGGTGAAAGTATTGTATCCTAGGGCAACTGTTGATTCCCACCTCTAATTAGTACATGCACGATGTTCAAATAAAACTTTAACTTTTCACCATGGTACCAGCTGTCTGTCATAACATTGCAGTGGTTCTGTCTCTGGTGATTCAGACATGTAAAGGTTAATTTACACAGACACAAATCTATAGTTTGTATTACATTCTCTCTCAGCAAAGGAGTAACCATCTCTAACCCTCTAGGCTAGCTTAAATATGAAGAGCTCTCTAGGTAGAATTTGGCAAACAGCTCCACCAAGGCATTTCTGGCATCATCAGCTGAGTTGTGATAAAAATGTGGAATACTTCCCCCATTGCACAAAGTTAATAAAAGTTATTACATATATATATATGGATCCCGGATCTCCATCTAGATTCAGATCAACACCAAAATCTGCTCCTTTTTTCCTTGTGACACTTCCAACATTTCCTGAAACAGTCATCAAAATCCATGGAGAACTTTTTAAGTTATCTTGCTAATAGGAAGGCAGACAAACATATAGACAAAATGCATTACTTTTTTGAGTATAAAATGTATTGGATTGACATCTTTATCTTGGACACTACTTTTGTTATATTATTTAGTCTTTATTTGAACATGCTGAATGGATAGAAAATGTGCTGTTCTTACCCATTCTTGTTTTATATTTTCCCCACATTAGCATTGATATTAAATATACTGTATAGATTTTAAGCCTGAATGACAACTGACAGACATATTGAGTAACTGCTCATGTTCAGACAATCTTGTCCACTGCTACAGTCAGAAAGTCTTCTTGGTATTTTCTTCTCAGCTCAGTGTGGGGTAAGCATGGGGCTCTCAATTTAGAGGGCTGTTTGGAGGGAAACCAGATTACTGCAGGGCTAAATAAGAGAGCTGAAATGCAGCCAAGGTATGCATTGAAGCGAGCTACAAAGACAAGCAGTCAACACTGGATGACTGATTATGACTCGAGGTTATGTTTGTTCAGAAGTGCTGTGGTTTATGTCATGTGTTGTCCAACCAGAGCAGAAATGAGACTTCTAGAAAGAAATAATGGGATCTAAAACTCAAAGACATGCACAATCTCTTGCAATGATACTGACACAGAGATGAATATACAAAATGCATTGCAGTAATTATTACCCACATACACAAATAAACCTGACCTTCATTTGCATCTTTAAAATAACACAGAGACGTAACCAGTATACGCAAGTGGTAGAGAGAAGTGCTTGTATGAAGCAGTTGAAAAAGAGAAAGAAAATGAGTCACGTCAGTTATAAACAGATAGGTGCTACATGTGAAGTAGGAGTTTTACAAAACAGAATGCAAGTCAAACTTTATCAGCTTGATGCAAACACATGAAAAATCAATGGGCCATAGATTTAACATTTTATCGTCTGAATTCAATCTCCTCAACCTAACATAGTAGATATACAAACAGATTGTTTAACTCATCATTTAAGTGGTATAAGATGGATTGTTTTGGGGCTAAGGGTTGCTTCATTAGGAATTGACCATCTCCACAGCCTCTCACAAAGGATTAGAAGGCCGGACACTTTTACACTCTGCCCTTCAAGTGTATTAAAGGTCACACATTTTGCAAAATACGCCTTTTAATATTTTTTCAAACCCCTAATGAATGTGGCTCCAATGGAAGAAAATTTTCAAGGCTATAATGTTTTGAAGTGGAGAGGACTGATGTTGTTAGTCATGGTTACAGTTATACATGTGTAACATTTGTAGGAAGTATGGTGTATTTACATGACTGATCATTGTGAAGTTGATATCAGGACCTGTAATGACTTTGGAATGGGGCTAAAAGAAAGGCCAAATATTTGCAATTGTCCAAGCATGTGCCATCCCAAACTACAAACTTTATTAAAAAAGAAAACTTAAATCCTCCTCTTAAGGCAGAGAGGATGTCTACCTCCAACAATGATTTCAAAGAAGAGGAGTCTGATAATTAAAGGCTCTATCTCTCATATTACTTGAATGCACTGGGGATACCATGAGCAGATCTGCATTTTGGGGGCATAGAGCGGCTATACTGAACTGCAAGCTCTTTAAGAGAGGTTGCTACCTGACCATTGAGAGCTGTGCAGGATGTTTAAAGGCGAGTCTACTATGTGGATATTTTAAGGCATTATGATGTCTTTTAAAACCTGATATAATAATTTAGTCCGACAATGAACTTTTGATGCAAATACTCTCTTGGCAGTGTTTTTGTGTGCTGGCATTATAACAATGTAGGTGTCCTTGTAGTTAGTAAACAGAAGTGACTGGAGTAGAATCAGACAAAGTGAAGCCTGACTTTCTCTATCCCCTCTGTCTCAGTAAAAAGCTGTTTCCTGCTGGTAACTTCAGGAGCCTGATCAATTATAAACACAGCCTCTTTCAATTAAATTTTTGTGATGAATTCAGAGGAATTCAAAAAAAGTGAAGGGACGTCATAAGGTTACACAGCACGCACAGCAATTAAATTTTAATGAAAGCCTGTTCTGGCTGTTATGCAGATAAACTGTGAAGTTAAAAGCATCTGAAACTGAAGCTTTTCTGAATGCTGAAAGTAATCTCTGGTTCCCAACCAAGCAAATCATTCCAATGATACACATAAAATTAAGTACAATAAATCCTAATAAAGCATGATTGCCTTTTGGTTGAGAGGAGAATAGAAAAATGCTCAGTGAAGGAGAATTCATGTGGTCCTACTGTTTTATTGAACCATGTTGTCCATGTGTTTTGAAAGTGCCATGATTCTCAGCTTGGACCTTTATAACTAATATTTTAATCTGCAGAGGTTTATCTTTTAGAAGACGTTATGTTGGAGAGAAATGATCCTAAAGGATAAGTTCAGTTCCTACAGCTTTCACATTGTTTATAGAATGAAGTAGAACAATATACTCACCCAGAAGGCTCTCCTGATCCAAACAGTGCTTCGGGAGATATTAAGATCCAAAATCGAGTGGCAGACATCTGTATAATGGTAGCACGTAGGGCATGTATAGCGCTGCTCCTAAAACTGCATTAATCGTCCAAAAAATCAGTAGTTTCACCAATATTTCATCATGGTCCGCTCGGGCTACTCCTCTACGACAGTCTGTGTCGCTCCACACGTGTTTTGTGGCTGTGCTAACCTCTGAACTGAAGAAGAAGAATGTTTGCCTCCGCGCATGCGCAGTACGGCTCATTGTTTCAGGGGAAGACAGCCAGCTACACAATGACTTTCTTCTTCCAGTTTTGTGCAAAATGTACGAATATCTATCGGATGAAGATGTTGTGGAGGAGGACTTTGAATATGATGGGTGTCCTTACAGTTTCGAGCCAGAGTTTACAGATGAGGAGCTCATCGAAAGGAGGACGGGGAGGCAAAGAGAAGAACAGCTGGCCAGAGAGCAGTCTTCAGTTCAGGGTCAGCACAGTCACAAAACATGTCTGGAGTGACACAGACTGTAATGGAGGAGTAGCCCGAGCGGACCATGATGAAATATTGGTGAAACTAATGAGATTTTGGACGATTAATGCAGTTTTAGGAGCGGCGCTATACATGCCCTATGTGCTACCATTACATGAATGTCCGCCGCTCGATTTTGGATCTAAACATCTCCCAAAGCACTGTTTGGATCAGGAAAACCTTCTGGGTGAGTATATTGTTCTACTTCATTCTATAAACAACGTGAAAGCTATCGAAACCGAACTTATCCTTTAATGACCACACATTTAAATGGGAGACAAGTCTGGACTGCAGGCAGGCCACTTCAGTGCCTGGCCGTAAATGTACATAGAAGGACTTTGAAGCGGATTCTGAATTTGACCAGGAGCCAGTGAAACTGCTGCAGGACAAGGGTGATGTGGTGAAAGGAGGGGGATCTGGTAATGAAGCAGACTACAGTTCTGGACCAGTTGAAGCTTATGGAGGGATTTGTGAGGGGCATCGAAGTGAAAAGTGAGTTATAATAATGAATACTGGAGGTGATTAGGTTGTGGACCAGGATAGCTGTGGTGTGAGGGGTGAGGGAGGGGTGGAGATGATTAATGTTATGTAGGTGGAAATACAAATGTGGACAAAATTGATGGTACCCTTCTGTTTTTTACTTTGTTTTTAAAATTTTTTAACATGATTATTAAATTAAAACATGATTCAAGACTAATGTCTGATTTTTCATAAGTTGAATTTCAGTAAATTTGTATTTATTATTACTTTTGTCACTTTTAAGCTATTTCACTGACCATGTGGGTTTTTCTTTCTTTAACGGTAGGGTACCAAATATTTTTGTCCATGTGTGTATGCAGACCAGGCTCTGTGTGTTATTTGGCTTTTGCTGTACATGTTAGAATTTTAACATGTAGATGTGGCAACATTCTGTTACTAAAAACAGTACACCAAACACCAAAGGTTTTTCTGGGCTCATGTGGTAATATCATTTACAGAACGAAAGTGTTTTTAATAGGGATTCAGTGTTGCCAAATGATATCTTGAAAAATATGCTGACCATACATCGGCATAAATGATCTAGTTTTTTGATATCATTATAGACAATGTAATGGTTCTGTTAATGCATTAATATCTTTCTCATTCAAATGACAGTAAAAACTTAACTTCATTTCACTTTATATCAGCATCATGTGATGTTTTTGAATGACATTCAGCCTTTTTGCATGTGCATCAGGGTTTGAAAATTTGCTCTTTCCCAGTATGGCAGGCTGAGGGAAAGGATTGTTTACCTACTGTAACAGTTTTTTAATGGCATCTCCAACATTTTTACTTCTTCAGCTGAATGCTGTGTGACTTCTGTGGGTGTGTGTGAATGCTGTCTGCTCAAAGCCCTACAGTCTCATGCCCTTTTATGACACCATTCATTGCACTGTGCAACTGTTGTTGTCACTTGTTGCTTTCGGGTCATATTTCTGTTTAAAAAGTATGTATTGAAATCAATCTCTCTATTAAAACCTCTGCTGCCATTCAAATGTCCATGCACAGATCTGAGGTGCAAAAATCCCACTCAAATGTAATGTAATACACCTCTCTAGGTGTTATAGTTAAATTATACCATGTTAACAGACCATGAGATCAAAGTGTTAATTTTCCCGAGGACAAGAAATAATAGATCTGCTGATGTGCAACATTCTGTCTACCTACTGTATGTTTTAATGGTGCTCTTACATACACATTATTACCTCCTCTTCTGCAGTGGCACCTCCTGTGGAGTTTAAGTGCTACAAGTGTCTATTTTATGTGCCAAACCTATAAATTTTGTAGAATAGCATGGGTGAGAGAAAACTTCAGAGATTATTTTTACAGATTTAAAAGCTTTTTGTTTTAAATTTAAGCTGCTTTAGTAAAAAAAAAAACAAAGCACCTACAAAAATGAGTAATGTTCGTTCATCCTCTCCACACTCTCTCTCTCTGCAGCCTCCATCGTAGCTCAGAAGTGGTGGTGTCAGATGCAGCCGTGTATGGATGGAGAGGAGTGTAAGGTTCTGCCAGACCTCACAGGTTGGAGCTGCAGCACAGGCAACAAAGTCAAAACCACAAAGGTTTGTGCAAACACAGTGTCTCTTTCTCTTCTATCGGTCGCCTCTCTCTAACCACAAACACTCCACTCATCCTCCCAGCGCAATCACAGTCAGACCCACCACTGAGTGACCCACTTCCATCTCCATCCTGTTATATCTCTGTCCTCTTTCTATTTCCACCCTGGCTTATTTGTCTCTATCCCCTACTTATTTCTATTTTTCCACTTTCAACTCATTCTTTTTCTCCTCTCTTTACTTTCCCCATCTACCCATTTTGGTTCAAACATCAAACAGCTCTCAGAAGAAAAACAAGGCCAACAGGAATGAGGCGAATAACACACAAACAGAGGGATCATCACAATTCCCTTCACTCTCACTTGGCCTGTTTTGTTGCATCTGACTGCTATGTCATCTGACTTCATACAAAAATAACCTAAGTACACTGCACTGAACACTGCTGCAGATCTTGGACAGTTTTGAGGAGGATAGCACATACTTAACATCTCAACATTTATTGCTCATTTCAAGGCATTTCTTAATCTAGTTTGAAGTTGTACAAGTAGATTTAATGTAGCACTAAATTTCAGCTTGTGTCATGTGTTGTGAAGTGTATAAGGGTGAGAAAATGGTGGATGATGCCTGGTTAACAAATCCTGACTGGTCAGTTGGATTTCTATTTGATATTTTGAGCATAAGTTTGACTTATGAAATAAGATACACAAGCAGATTCTCCAAACTTTAAGGCTCCATTTCATTATAGTGCTTGTCAAAGAGCGTCTGATAACACCATTGTAGCATGAGGCGTGTCTGTGTGATGTTTTATACCCTGTTATTGAAAATATCAAAGATGCATTATATTATCTGGACAAAACCATATCCACAGATAATAGCTTCATGTTGATTACTAATATATACAGATGTAAAACTATATGCTGATAATTACAGCCACCTTATCTACTGCACTTAAAATAATTTTAATTGTATTTAACTTTTATTTAACCAGATAAAAACCCATCAAGATCAAGATTTCTGTCGCTAGAGTGACCTGGCCAAGATGTCAGCAGCACACGTCATGAATTTAACACAAAGCTTAACCTTATAATTACTGAATGTCTACATTTAAAAATTAACATCATCATTTATCAGTATTAAATAGTGTTTTTCATGTGTCACATTTGTCTCTAACAAAAATAAAAGGTACTCATGAAAGAAGCAGGTACAGATTTAGTAAATTTGAGACTATACAGCGCTTGACAAATTTATTAGACCACCATCCATTTCATTGTGTTTGCCAAAGCTGCTCTAACTTAGCAGCCCTGATTTTACTGAAATATTCTTTTCATGTTCTGTAGTGGTTGATTCACCAGTATGTAGAAGCTTTTTAACCCTAATTATTTTAGCACTAAAATAAAATCATTATAGTTTTCAAAGAATTTTTCAAAATCTACTGATTAACAAGAAAACAGAAAAAAAAAAATCAAGCAATTTATTATTTCCTGGTTAAGTTGTGAAATTATAGTCACTTGCATTCCTGGACAGAAAATCAGTTGTAGTGGTTGAATGCTCGTGCTTGAATACTTTTTGACCCAGTGAGCTGGCTCAAATTTGGGTATTAAAGGGTGAATTCAGCTTGAAATTCTTTTTTCCAGTTCAAATGGTAAAATGTGAAGAGGTCTTTAAAAATTGTGCAGTATTCAGAAAGAGCATCAAAAGTATTCATGATGCTGGATGGTTTACTAGATTTTATGACAGGTAGTCAAATAAATTCCTTAAACACTGCACTCTTGACAAAAAAAGTCCTGCCAGAGAACATGACCTCAGAAATACTAGCACATTGGATATTGGCAAAGAAAAAAAAAGTTGTGCCCAACTATAAAAAAAATCCTGTATGACAAATGGGAAACATACCAAAAGCTTGTGCAAATCTACTGGGAAATATTTTGTGATTTAGTTGCTAGATTTGTTTGTTTGTTTGGGGATACATTGTATGTGTGTTCATGGGTATGTGCCAGGGCAACAGGGTTTTAGTCTCTGATAAAAAAAAAAAGATCTGATACAAACAGCTTGGCATGATGGATCTGTCTGATGACAGACACTGAATCAGGTGGATCCAACTACCCTGCAAGGGTAACTGCCCCAGTTTTACTGGGGGTTGATTGATTTATTAAGGAGGGCTGAGTTCACTCTTTCTTCACAATATGAAGAGATATTTGACCTTTATTGGCTGGTTTCTTTACAGTAAGGCATTTCCTAAAAGTGAGTTATCATTAAGTTATTTACGGATTTTTTTTTAATTAAAGAGAAAGTGAGATGGGTAGAGACTAAGGGAACCTAAAGGAAAACTCATAAGGACAAATTTATGGATGTCTGAACCATTAATTTTTCCTCATCATTGAAGAGGTTCCTCGTCTCTATGTGATTGTAAAGGCAGTTGTTATGGGGGTATAATCAACGACAACCGTGAATAGACCCTTTAATATTAACAGTAACTATAATGACAATATGATAGACAGGTCCAGTGCTAATTGAAATAGCTGAACTTAGTATAACTTTTATTAAATTAGATTTAACTGATTTAAAAATGAGAATAGTGTATCTGCTGATGGTTGTTAAGACTTTACTGGCATTGGACTACCAAATTTCACATGCACTGTGGTTTTATTTGACCATCAAATTGTGCAGCGCGAGTACATAGATCATGTGTATTTGTCATGCTTCCTGAATGGTTCAGTCGCATAGCGTGAGCTGACAATAAAGCACGGCTAAAATACAATCAACTTGAAATCATAGGGTGAATGCCCAGCTTACAAAGCTACAAATTTGATCATTGAAAGCAACAAAAACATGTTCAAGGTAATTCAGCTTTTCGGTAGTTATCAGCTGATTACAAATACTAAACATAAAAGGGAAGACCTTGAACAAAATCAGCATTTATTCATGCTTATAAGGCAAATTATTTGTCTAAAAAAACTTGGTAGGCTTAAGTCAGCTAACCTAACACTAATCAAAAACACGGGGCACGCCAACTGTAGAGCAGGGAGAGACTGGCTATGTTAACTGGCTGAATGACTGTAGCCCACATGGAATAAACTGCGATTCTGATTTCATCAAACTAGTTTTATGCTTTGGTTAGCTGCTTGTGCAATTTATATCAGAGCAGTTGCTTTCTTTGTTTGTCCTCATGCATGTTTGTCTGTGTGTTAATGTCTGTAGGTGTGGTTGTACATTATATATTTTTCTGCTCAGCCCTTATTGGCACCTCTTAGCTCTCCTTCAGTGGCTTGACCCGTACAGGTCTCTCAGCTGTCTGTCACAGGCGTGAATATGTGTGAGACTCACCTCATGTCACAGTGTGTTTCTGTTTCAAACCTCCATCCTTCTCCCTGCCTTCTCACCTTTCATTATTCATGGCTGGGTGCAGACCTTTGTTTTCAGCCTAAATAATTGATCGAAGGCGTGGTCAGAGGAGGGAGAGAGTGCCTCTCCTTGGGTAAAGAGAGAAGGATGAGAAAAGCTTCAATCACACGCCGGCTCCTCTTTCCCCCCCGCTCTCTCTCACTTCTCTAAAACACTCAGAGATGGTCTCCTATACGCCAAGCTGATTAAGAATTCCTTCCTCTACTTTTTCTCCTGCTCACCTCTCACCTAGCAAAGTGGATCTCGCCCCCTCAAGTAACACTTCTCCCATCCCAGCGGCCCCTTCTCTCATTCTCCTCCCTGTTGCTGCCGCAGTTTTTTTCTGATGCAAAGTAACTGAACTTTTCAAATGAGCTCCTCGCATAACAGAGATAAATCACAGAGACAATGGCAGACAAGATTGTTCTTTGAGTATTTCACTGCAGACAGAGACACACCAGGGTTCATCAGATATGAAAATTGTGTAATTTGCAAAGTTGCTCCATAAATCAGATCTAATGCATTCAGTTTTATCAACCAAAAAGTGAGTCACGGCATGAGATCAAAGTGCTCCAGTCTCATCCAGGCATTGCTTTATCAATCGGTGATTTCCCATGCATAGACAAGTCTCGCCAAGGTTAAAGCAATTTGGCAATTTGACTAATAGAGCCCAAAGAAAGTGAACTTCTTAATGGCATCATTCAGCAGGTGATTGGATGCTCGCAACAACCATATTCATTACTGGCCAATCAGATCGTCTAGAAGGTTGTCACTACTACCGTGGTCTAAAGGACAGAATAAGAGCCACTTCATATCAAAACATGTTGGAAGTTGAACAGAGATATCATTTTCCATTGAGCAGTTTAGAGTGCCTGTGTGTTCTTAATTTCAGGTGGATCCAACTGCCCTGCAAGCTTAACTGTTCTTGTATTACCTGGGGTAATACAGGAGCAGTGTTACCCCAGGTAACAATATGAAGAGATATTTGACATTTTATTGCCTGGTCTTTACAGAAGAGCACATAAAAGTTCTAAAAAGTGAGTTATCATTAAGGTATTTAAGAACATTTTTTTCAAAGGTTATTTAAGACCATAGAATATGGCTGCTTAATTATGGCAAAAACATTTTGCTATTAATTTGGGGACTGTTGTGCACATTTTATCACACTTTGTTCTTGATACACTGATCATTTTGGCTGTGCGAATGGACCTGCATCATTCATTGACTGTAATCATGCAGGTTGATCTTGCCAACCTCCTTTGTGCTAAAGTTAGTAAAATATAAAGTCAGTATTTCTGATTATTATTGATGTAGCTGTAATAAACTGAAAAAAACCCATCAAATTTGCATGTAGTTAAATGACAATAATGCGTTTATTCTTTTTTTTTTTTTTTTTTTTACCTTAAAGCATGTTGGCATCATTGGAAAAAAACTGGAAGTTAGTGGGCAATTTTTTTTTTAAATTAATTAGAATTTGATGTCAATGATTAAGTCAGATATTTACTTCTATTTTGCTCTTAAAAAGTTTTTTGTACTTAGAGAGTGTGACTGATGTTGGGTCCGGCCCCAAGGGTTAAGATCATGTTAAGTTTAACATGATGGGTCCTACTGCTCAGTTTCAGCATGCAGCACAGGTCCTGTTTTAAAGTTTCCAATGGATACAGAATGAAAATGCATTCTACGTTTTGTACCCAGATTTGTGTTTGTCGGTGTAATGGTGTGTTCCTATCTGAAGGATACAAATAATGACTACATCCAAAAAAACCTGGTCTAAAGTCTAAATTCTGTGGTGCATAGGTGTCCTGTTTGGTTCTTAAGATGAATGAAAGAGATGAACGCACATCCAGGACAAACACTGAGGACAGAAACACCCACTTTACATGATTCTCTCACAAAATTGTTTTCACTGTATCTAAATCCACGGTTCACTAAACAGAGAGATACATAAAGAGATGACAGTCAAGACTGTTTATGAAGTATTTATCTGCAGGCAGGGACACATGAGGGTTCATCAGACATGAGAATGATGTAATCTGCATAGTGGCTTTTTAAATCAGATCTCATGTATTCAGTTTTATCAGCCCCAAAGTGTGAATATATGATTCCCCAAAAGAGATCAAAGCTAACCAGTCTCACCCAGGCATCTCTTTATCATTGATTCTTTCATAGTTTGAAAGAGCGCAAATATTTTCTGTCTCTTGCATTCAGGTCTTTGATCAATGATCTGTGTGTGTTTGTGTTTGTGTGTGTACGCAATGTGAGCGTGTTAGCTGATGTGTTTGCCAGATGATGAAAGGAGCGGCTTTTTCTTCTTCTGGCGTGGTATGCCTTGGTCAAGATGTGCAGGAATCCAGATCAATAGCATCAAATGATCTCTTATAGTCCCATTAAGACTGGCTCGTAAATTGAAATTGACTATGCAGAGAGAGAGAAAGGGGCTTGACAACAACATACCAAGAGTAATGTGGAGAGGAAAAGCTGGACCCAAAGGTGATCGGGAGATGAAAAAATAAAGAAAACACTTGAAAGCAGTGGTCAGATGACAGGGAGCTGATGCTTGTGTCTGACTAAACAGAGTAGGCGAGAAGACAAAAGAGGGTTTGGCACTCTTCATCCATCCCTGGCTGGAAGCAGACAAGAGGAGGAGAGGGGGAGGGCGGAGGGAGGAGAGAGGGCGGGGGCGGGAGATGGCCTGATCAATGCCAAATAATATCATATGGATGAGCAGACAGACACAGCCGGGCTGCCAAGCCACTGAGCTGTCATAAACTGCAAGGCAAGAAAGTGTGTATGTGTTTGTGTGGACACAGAACAGCCATAAACACACACTAACAAACAAATGACAAGGTGTCGGCAGTGCGTGCATTTTACACGCCAGCTTATATCAACACTAAACAGCAGTGGCAGTCTGCAGGAACCATCAATAACCCTAGGTGAGAGTTTCTTCTATTCTTAGTGCACTATTCCCTTTTCTCTTTTATACAAATAATACAAACCTCTTTTCAATACTCCCGCAATGTTATTCCACACAGGGCTGAGGTTTTTTAAAGACTAGCCTCCAAAAAAGGAAGAGTAGATAAACAACAAACAATAACACCACGGTCTGATTCACTATGAATGCTGAAAATCTTGAAAATTGTGAAATATCTGGTTTACTATGTGCTCACTGTCCGTTTTCTTCATTGGTAGATACCAACATATGAATATTTTATTTTTAGAGGCCGTGGCGGTAGTACATAAAAATGCATAGTCCCCTCTGCACATTTCCCAATTAAAGGATATAATGGTACACCACTGTCAGGCAAGTTATAACTGCTTCATTGGTCAACCCCAAACCCCCCAAGCTACCGTAGTTTCTCGAGTATACCACAAACTGTTTTGCTTTTAAATAAGCTCTCATTTTTCAGGTGTATAGATTACACGAGTACAAGCAAAATACTTCCCATATTTCATCTCGGAAATATCGCGTTTGCAACACATTTGTTACGAAAAGGCAAAACATTCTCTTTCTCTGCAAAAACACATGCAAACACAGGGTGCTGCCATCTTGTGAGCAAGGGGACAAAAAAGCTGTGCTTTGATTGGTTAAAGAAAACAGCATGTCGATAGTTGCTCTCTGATTGGTTGGTACACTGTGACTGAGCATGCTCAGGAAGAAATCGAGGAATTGCCCATGCCTGAAGCAAAAGGTGCTTCCGCATTCATATGAGAGTACAGTATTTGTTGTGAAAACACAGCAATTTTATATCTTCAACCTTTGTATGAAGGTAATTTTTCAGTTGTCTGAGAGAGTAAGGTCTGGGCAAAATTTGGGTGGATGTGATTTTCTAGTACAGTGTTTTCCAGGCAAAAAAATCTGGAAAATTTGTGCTTTTAATAGAGTGCTTGTTATAATTGAGAAATTATGGTATTGTTCTTACCAAGAAGCCTTTGTATAATGTAACTAGTTAATTTGGTTTCACATTTTGTAATATTTTTAATGTGAACATGGCAATATTAGACCAAACACAGTCTTGTGCCCCTCTGGCATCTCTGGTGCCCCCAAGGAGGCCAGAAGCTAAGGTTTGGATTCTATAGTCTGAATGACTAATCCTGCAGGGCACGATATTCACAGAGAATGTCCAAACAGTTCTCTCTGCAGTTTCTTCCTGTTTAGTCTAAAAGTAGGAAGAGGCTACATTTACGTTTACTCAGTGCAGTACTGTCTTCTCATGTTATTGAAACACAAGTTTTTGCACATACAGATGATATGCCAGGACTTGAAATACAGTATGTAGGCTATTTGAGATCATATTTGTCAAATAGAGGTAGAACTGCTTTACTTAAAAGTTTGTGCGCCAAACCTCTTTCAGTCTATGCATGGTTGTAAGTGATGGTGTCTTTTGTCTTTTTATTGGGTCATTTGGATCAAAAAGTCATATTACCTAACAAGCTACATCTTTGCTTATTCAAAATGCACAAAACTACTGATACAGAGGTTTGTAGTAAGGCTTGGGCCACATCCATATGTAGGTGAGTTTTTTTTCCAATTTTCTGTTTTGAAAAAAATGAGATTTCCCCCTCTGTGAACAAAAAACAAACAAGCAAAATAAAGTCTCGTCCACTCTTTTGTGGTCCTCCCGTGAATATTTGTACTATGTTTAAATGCTTCTTATGGTCAACACAGTCACTTTTTAAGCTATAACATGGGGTCTTGTCCAACACATTGGCTGGGTTTGTACCATTAAAGTCTTGTAAAATCAGAAACATGGTGGGTGTATGTGAAAGTAAATATGTAAATAGTACAGTAAGCAATGCTTAAATAAGCAAAGATTTGGCAACGTCAGCCATTGCAAGTCTCAGTGAACAGATGTGAGAAAGTAATAATGTAACATTTACCTTTCAAGACAGCTGGTTTGCCAGATTTCAAATCTGTCACAACAAGAGGGCTTGTAGTTTAAATCTCAGGCCTGGTCTTTCTGTGTAGAGTAATCATGTTCTCTCCAAGCATGCATGTTTTCTTCAGGTATCCAGGCCTTCGTCCAAAGACTCAACACATGCTGGTTCGGCATGGTGATATAAAGTGGCCCACAGTAGTAAATGAATGGTTAGAGATTGGTTTCTTGTCCCTATACATCCCTTTGATTGGCTAATGACCAGCCTGGGCTTGTACTCTGCATCTAGCCCATTGATAGCTGGGATATGATAGGCTTCAGTTCCATGTCCCTGGTTTTCAGATACATCCTTATAGATAATAGACTCAGAGTTGACACTTAGCAGACAGGAAAATGTTGCACTCAGGGGCCTAAAAAGACCCCTAGGGATGTCACTTTAGCACTTGTGTTTCTTTTAAAACACCATCCAGCTACATTAATCCACTTCATAATGGGGCACATAAACTGCCACTTACAACCATTTTTAAACAGGCCAGGGGATGAACACCTAAAGGGACTTTGAAGCACCTTAGAGCATAGCAGGCACAGAGATACAGCAGTGTGCCTGCACAGTGAGCTGGCATTACTACAAACGCCCGCAGACTCTTTGATCAGGCACAGGAGTAGATGCCTGAAGGCATGGGAGCAGGCCCAGGGAGGGTGGCCCGCAGCCACAGAGAGCAGATACAGTGGAGGAGTTTTAGCTGCCAGCTTGGAGGAAACACTGCTCTGAGCTCTCTCAGTGATGGCTGGCCTTCACAGTGTGTTAGCAGGCACCTGGGTTAGACAAAAGACCATCTCCCTGATGAGGAAATACACACATATGGTGGTGAGAGATGATGCCATTGTGAAGCACAATGAGAAAGAAACACAAACAAGAAAACAGAAGAGCAGTGTTTGAGAGCCTGTTCTTTTATACGGCTGAGCATTTGACGGATCTACAGCACTTTGTGTCTGTCTGGTTCTTTACTATCTGGTACTTTTCTAATAACCTTAAATAAGCCACAATAAGAAAGCAAAAACATGAGTAGAAAAGATAACAAAAAAGTGTGATTGGAGCAGCAGAATAAACAAACAAATTGACATGGCGGAGGGCCAGAAACTATGAGCTTAGCACTGTGGGCCAGCTGCCATGAATGAAACTGTGTCTTGTTTAAACGTCTGCCAAGTGAGACAAAGTCCATGCTTACAACATCTTTGTTCCTCCATCAGAATGTTCCCTAAGTTTACCAAAAGACTGTTCTAAAGCATTAATTTTTAAAACTTATTTCAAAACTTTCAAAAACTTCCCAAACCGTGTTTTGCCATTGCTCTAAATATTTTGATCTGCAGAGCTGTGTGTATAAAAAAAACATGCCCCTATGTTACCATACCAAACTTAATGATTATGATGCCAATATGAAACCGTCCTAAAGGACCTTGGTTTTGATTTCCAACCTGGAGCCCAGTTGCCTTGTCCCCTGTGAGGTTGTCATACTGTTTGCCACCAAATGTCCTTAAACAGAAATCAGTTATCAAACTGTGACCAGGCCGTGTATTACAACCACAGTCATGGTCCAGCCAAGCAAATAATGAACAACTTGTCTGCTTCCAGCCAGGGATGGATTATACCTTTTTTTTGTTTAAATAACTATGCTTTTTAAAGGTGTAGCGTCTTTCTTTACGGCAATCACACATGATGCCACTCCTCTAAAAAGAGCCTTATCTGAAATACACTAAGAAGCAAGCTGAGGGCTATACAGCCAGAGAAACAAAAGAAGAAATTAGGAGACGCTGACACAGAGTGCCTCTAAATCAGAAAAGTTGAAAAAATAGAGTTTTTAACACAGAAAAACAAAGAGATCTTGGGAATAGTAAGAGTAAAAGCATCTTTCTGAGAATGACAAGAGCTGCATGCTCATTTCAGCATTGTAAACACTGTGTGAGTTTGATATATTTCAGTACTGTTGCATTCATCAAACACTGAAATATTCACCTTTAATAGACAAGACAGAACAAGTTTGATCTGTGGACAAGGACAACAATGAACAGTTGAGTTCAACTATTGATCAAACCAGCAATCCCCAATGACAACTTACGTTAACATATAGGTGCTTTTGGCAACTGATAATCAATTTAAGAACATTTTTTATCATTTATCTGATTGTATTCAGATGTCTTCTTAGTAATTTGTTAATTATGTTGATTTGATAGAGGTATCATTAAAGTATGTGTAATATATGATACAACATGCGTTAAAGGGCTATATGAACTTCTTAACGAATTAAAGCTGTTTCTTTGATCCAAACTTTATGTATTTGGTGGTAAAGCAGTCATAGATAATAAGGCCACAGAGCTCAGTCACATTGCAAGAGGAGAGCAGCATGCAAAAGAACATACTGATCTTTGGGTCTGACATCTCTTCATCCATCAGCCCCTGCACCAAAATCAACAGTCAGCTCACATTATCCCCCCTGTAGCCTGTGCTGTGCTGTTTCAGGTGTTCCACATGCACAGTTTATGACCTTTACAGTTTTAGGCCACATCCTAAACTTTATTTTGGGACTTCTCACAGTGACTCACTTTTTCTGTCTGTTTCAGGTGACCCGATAGTCCTGCTCACCTATGGAAGAGCAAAATGAAATGGTGGTGGAGATACTTTACACAGTACAATGGACCTATCAGCAGAGAGGAATATGCTGTCATGAGAACATCTACAAGGAACCAGGAATTGTCTCATTTCTCTGAGGAGACATGGGCTGAAGAGACAGGACTCTGGCATTGCCTGCCTGAAACACAACTTGGTGTCCTTGGTCCTTAACTGCTGACGACTGCATCACCCACAATCCTTTACTTCTACTTCAAATGATAAAATCAAAAGAGTGATCATAAACTGAGCAGCACTGGATTAGAAGATTGAAAACAACTTTCTTTACAGCGATCTGTATTCTTCACATCTCTTCTATGGCTTAGTTGTGGTCTTTATGCATTTTTGGACTTTCAGAGGATTTTATGGATAATACTACAAGAAAAAAAAAGAAAGCATCAAGAATGGATGTTTGATATTGTATGGATGACACGTTCTTATTAAACTGTGCCACACGACACACCTGATGCTGTCAAAATGTGTCTCTGATCAGGAACTGAACTTTTTCTTCTTTTTTTTTTTCAGATTTCACCTTCATGATATTTTACCTTGAATAGTTTGTGGCTTACCACATGCCATTTTTTTAATGGAGACAAAAATTGTTGGTTTTCCTTTTTCGTTTATTATTTGACAAATGACAAAATCCTTTCAGGGGTGAAATTAGACTAATACGAAGTAGATGTTACGGTATATTGAAAAAATGTAAAAGTGTAAAAAATGGTCCATGGACTCCACGGGGCTAAAGGTGAATTGATGCTCTAATGGTTTTAATATCTGTGTTTTTAAACGCCTGTTAACCGCTATTGAGTACATGTGTCAGTATTATATGAAATGAATAAAACCTTTCAAAAGAAAAGTTCATCCTGGATATTTTGTCTTAGCAAAATACTAAATCTTATAAGATTAAACGAAAGAAGGATTATTGTCGCAACTTCCACTTGCTGCAGGTTAAGATTTGCCCTTGATGTATTACATAAAACACTAACTATTAAAACTTGAACTGCAACATAAAAGTTTTATGCCTCTGTGAGGTACACAATGGGCAGAGAGTAACAGAGCAGCTATGGATCAGGCTGGGTGTTTTTTGGGATTGGCAAGTGATTACAAAAAATATCTTTTAATTAAGGGTTGAACATGAGACTTAATGACTTAGGTCTATTACCTTTTATCTTTAAAGTGCAATTGGCTTATTGTTGAGTCAGAGTGACCATTTGTGTCCCATTGTGGGACAGAAATCCCTGAAAACCCTCATGTGATAGTAGCCGGAGGAAAACCAGGTACTAACACAACCTTATACTATGAACTGTGACCTTCAAAGTGCAGTTCACCCTTTTGTCAAGCTGGCTTTTTTTACAAAGTTTGAAGAGATCCCTTGAAACAGTGTGATGTTTCGTACACAAGACACATTAAGATAATGTGATTGCAAACATAGAATGATAATACAAGTCAATGATTTTGACATTTGACCCCATGAACTTGAATATGTATTAGGCCATCTTCAAGTAAGAGTGAGTATTAGTGCAAAGCTTGAAAAAACCAATCCCTAAAAGAGTCCCATGTGATATCATGACACTGAGTTCACATGAGGGCACATATGAACAAAAGATGATGAACAGACTCACGACCATGAACTTTGATTAAAAAAAACCCTTGAAGGCAGGGTTGGTAGACACAGAAAACTAGCATGAACTGGAATGTAGCATCTCCTCAGGACTACTCTAAGGGGTTGTTTACATGGAAACTCCTGATTTAAAGCCGCAAAGATTCTTCCTTTGCGTTTTCAAATTCTTCTGCATTCAGACGACAATGCTGGAGACGAGTGAATCCCCTGTAAATCCGCTGTAGTGTTCATGCTGGTTCAGTAGATGGCGATGTAGGTCTGCAGAGAGGCAGCGCTGCTACAACACACGCATGAAGAAGAAAACCTTTCACAAACAACAATGGCGAATAGACGCACAGAGACGCAGGAGTTTCTTTTCTGGACAACAAATCAGTTCGGACAACAAATCTGTCTGGATAGCTTTGTTTGGATAACAAACCGAGCACGGTAAGACACTCACACGTTACTCGGTGGACAGCCGAAGCTGTTGTTGTTCCTGGTATGCGCGTGCAGCCTTCATGTGAAAGAGTCCTGCACATGCGGGGACGTCAGCGTTTCACCCTGAAACGCTCTGATATGGGTTTACATGGAGCTGCATGGAGAGTGGATTCAAATCTTTCCACTCGGGAGCCCGTTTTCAAAAGTTTGCGTTTTAGATGGAAACGCAATGCGCTCCATATGAACGCAAGGCTAAAATGCAACGAAAACGTATCAGATTTGACCGTTTTCGGCGCCATGTAAACGGCCCTTAAGACAGAGAAGTTATCTTCTCCTGTGACCATAAACAAACAAGACACCTCACTGAGGGAACCACAGAGTCAAGGTGCACTTTGAGATGAATAAGAGAAAAAAAGCGCTGACACTGTGCAAAAATCAGACCTGAATGGGCGATCCTGTGCAATTAGAGTGCTAATTTGAGACATTTTGGTCCCTTGTCTGCTCATGGGAAGGATGATTTACCAGAATATTATGTAAATCCTTGTGGATTTACTTTAAAAGCCTTTCTGTGTCCATCTGAGAGATGACAGCTTGTGAGAAGAAGCCTGCCTGTCTGGGATTTTTATGGAGGTAAAATTACATTCATCAAAGGATAACATGAATACAAGTTAATGACACGTACCGCTACACTTATATTTACACATGTATTAATAACATGATGTTAACTGCTCATCAGCCTCTCCCCTCTGATCAGGATTACAGGCACACGTTAGGCACCTATGGAGAAAGGGCACATATTGAGTTTTCTTGTTTGCTTTTGCTTACAGGAGAACAGAACTTCTCCAATAAGAGTATCAACGACCAGATTTCAATGAAAACACAAAATGACAGGAAAACTCATTAATGGTGGGAGGTATTCAGTCCGATTAGACAAAATGGTGCATGAATGGGTTTTTCTGAACATGAATGGAAAATGGCTCTGTTGGTTGGAAAGGTGGCAAACCCCTGCTACAGAAGTGCATTGCATCCACTGGATAAAAATAACAACCTTATCTTGGAATGATGACATCAGGATCTTGCAATTAAGAGAAAAGATAAAGAAAAGAAAACTTCTGTACATCCTCTCACAGTGCCAATGATAGCACACGCACCAGCAAACAGGAGACAGTACCAGATAAACAGCCTGTGCAAAAGAAAAAAAAGAGCTACACAGACAGCTGAAAGCTTTTGCACTGTAGCAGTGCTGCGCTGTCCATGGTGCTGATCTGTTCCATTTGTCAGGTGCAGCACTGTGGACAGCCCAGCACACAGGTGACCCGGGTCTTATTTTTTATCTGTCTAGATAACACCTACTACATCTGATACATAAGATCTGGCCAATCTCAGCATACTCTAAATGGCTTGTCGATGAATGTGGCAGCTGAAAATAATTCTCATTTAAATAACGTATCCCACATATTTACAGTTCAGCCCAGAATATACAACATGGATGTATATGTCACACGAAAATAAATCAATACATAAAATGAGGAAGCTCCTGTGAGCTGAAGGCAGACTGCAGGTTTGCACCAGTTGTGTGTGATTGACGCACATGCCAGCTCTTGCATGAGAAAGGTTTGGCTGTCATACTCGATGCCAGTGTGTTCTACATTGTGGCTTTATCTCCGTGCCATCACAGTTCTGTTTCTCCATAGATATCTCAATTATATGCTTCTATTGAAAGTGTAGGATGAATCACAAAGAAGCTGATTGGCTAAATAAATGAGCTGGAAGACCTGCAGAATGAATCTATGAAAAGCTTTTGAAGTTATCTGTGGATGCTGTCATACTCTGCATGAGCTCTAAACCAAACTTAACCTATTGTTCATGGCACACAGTCATGGATCTTCCAGGTTTCCTGCAGCTAGCCTCAAGCAGACACACAAACAAACCCAATGCAAAGTTTTTCATAACTAACATCAGCCCTTCATTTCAAATAAATAATTGAAAAAGCACTTATTAATCCAAAAACTTGAAAAAGCATCAGCTTGATACATGCACTGCTCATTTTTGTTTTTTTTTTAAAAAAAAGAAATCAGAAGTGTCTGAGATGAAGAGTAACAATGTTTTTTATATGCCATATAGATACTTAGCTTTAAAGCTGTGAAACTCTCATTCAAAAAAGCACACTAAGTTTGATGGAACTTCAAGACAGATTTTATGTCCTGCCACTCCACACTAAATGAAAACTTGCAAATTCAAGCTCAGACATTTCGTGGAATTCAAGCATATCATAAGCCCATGCTGAGAATAAAAAATGTCAATCTGTGGGCAAAAATGACTAATCTGATTCTTGACTGCAATCCTACCAGTAATAAAAGCCCCCCCTCCCCAGACTGAGTGTACAATATTACAAAGTTTAAAATAAGTCGATGAAGCCATTCTTGAAATATTTACTTACTAAGGTTGTATACACATGCAAAAGGTAAACATAAAACTCTGAGACCTTAAAGAGTCTGATGGTTACGTTTACCCCTGATCTACCTGTATCCTCAGCCTGTCTGTCTTGGACACTTAGAGTTCCTACCTTTCAGGAACCCATGTTGTCAGTGCATCCATTCTATACTCCATGCTCTGCACTGGGATTGCACTGCTCAATGGTAGGATATAATGGTAGGAAGTTGAGGGGATGGAGGAATTAGCTGTCTCAGGGATCTACAGTGCTGTAAACAGGAGGAAAGGGGGAAGATCCACTGTCCTGGATTTTTTTTTTTTTTTGGTTTATATCGGGCAGAAAGGTAATCTATCATTCAGTGGGCACATGTAAAATACCCTAAAATGCATATAAAACTTGAAAGAGGATAATATGGGCTCTTTCAGTCAGAGCGGACTTTAGCTAACTTCAGCTGCCGCAGTCACAAGCATAGGATCACTACAAGACCCAGTGGCCTTGACCTTTGTCCTCCATGATCTAATAAGTTAATCATTTTATAATGGGTGGTGTTTGTTAAAAAAAATCTATCAAAGACTTTGAGAAAGTGTGTTCATAAGAGTCTGCCCATTCAAATCATCTACAGATAGACAGACGGACAGCTCAAAAACGCAATGCCGCTCGCCAGCAGGTATAAAGACAGCAAGTATCTGTACTGTCCTCTGTTGATGCATGGAGCTTCACTCAGTGTTAAATACAGATCAAATTTGTCTAAAAAAAAACGTATGAAAAATTATTTGTTTGTAAGCACATTAAATATTTTCTTGGCTCCAAAGAACTGTATCAGTTACTGTAATGTATTACTTCCAGTATTTTAAAAACAGTTTTGGCGATACTTGAATCAACACCTGAAAAATCTCCATCTGTGGAGATGGTTCTTGCCTTGTAAAACAACTGCAGTGTTTACTTGGCTGATAGAAGTTAGAGGATGATATTTTCAGACCTTTGTGTATGCATAGATGCAGACTTTATTACTTGAAAACATTAAAATTGAGTTTTCAGAGCAGAAATGAAAAACTGATATTTGTATGCAGCACATTCATCCAGGGCTCAAAGGCAAATAAGAATGGTAAAACAGATTGTGAGCAATATGTCTAGACATGGATTCTGGTATTTTTTTATGGAACCCGACACACAGGGGAGTTATATGTCACTGACTGTGAAGAAGCATTGATAATATGTTAATTTCCAACAAATTATTGTGAGTAGCTGTGGATTAATCCTAAGAAGTTAATGTTCAGAGGGTGTTTTCATTAACAAATTCACATTTCCCTCTTACTGCTTCAAACCTTAATACACACAGTCGCCGATTTAACTCTTGTGGCTTCTTACTTTTTAAGTTAATACTCCCACAAATTCTATTTTGTATTCAAGATAATGTTAACTGTTTTATGATGGGTATTTTAATTGTTTTCGCTTTTTTGTTAAAAATTGTTTTTGTTTGTGCCATCGTTTTCATTTGCATTTGGGTTGCCTTTGTGCATGAGAAGTGATAAGTTCTTTTAAAATTGTTGTCCTTCTGGTTCCTTAACTCAAACTTTTTGCAGCAGAGGGATCAGCCTGATTCAATGCCCGCTATCAGACAGATCCATCTTGCCAAGCCCCAATCCATAACTACTGTGAGCAGCCCAACATGCACAGCCCAATCAGCATCCTTTAAAGCAGGAAGAGGTTGGAGAGAGGAGCGAGACAACAGCAGTAAGTAACTGCTTGCACAGAGATTAGCATGGATGTTAACAGCTTCATTGGCAACTGTGAAGCTTTGTGAAAGTTCATACCTTATATGACATAATACCTCAGAATACCTCATTCTGCCTACCTGCATAAGTGATTCAAATCATTATATCACCACAGGTTTTGGGCTCTCCTTCAGATGTTGATCCACTCTGGAGAGAGCTCCTAAGGTACAGAAATAAATAACATTGTATACTTGACATCAGACATCTTTTCTACAAGGATATAGGCAGATAGAAGTTGAATAAATCAGCTGTGTGGTTGAGACCAGTAAAAGGACCTTAGAGAAGTGAAGTGAGGTTGTTTATTTCTTTTCTCAGTCCATAACATGCTCTATGAGCGTGTGACATTGCTATTCTCATGAGAGCCTGTGACTCTCCGGGGATCATCCCTCCCCCTACGGGGCTGAGCGCCTCAGCGCTGCTTGGCGCGCCACTTTCAGTCAAGTTTGTCTGTCAGAGCAAGACTGCAGCACGGCGCTTCCACATGCAGTGGAATTTGGAGGTTAGGCAGGTCGGATAACAGCTGGTTGACATCGGTGCAAAGTAACGTGCCACATTTCACTGTCAGTAACAGTAACGGCGTTGTAATGCATGAAAAAGTAATTCATTCAATTATAGGGATGTAACAGTTACTGGTAAAATGGTAAACCGCGGTAAAATTTTTCATGGTAATCATTGCCGTGTCCTATTAAAATGACCGTTTTACCGTGTTTGGTCACCACGCTGGGTCAATAGCTCAAGGTGCTGCTGCTCTTTACCTGGAAAGGCGAAACTATGCGAGTCTGCCCCTTGATGAAGCAGCCATGTGTTGCAAACAGAGGCGCGCATGCGCAGCTTGCAATGTTTGGCCTCGGCAGCTGGGGTCTCGCCCAGACTCTTCCACTCGAAAAGGCTGGAGTCTAAAGTCTGTTCGAAGTTTGGATTTTACAATGATGTCGAGGGGAAACTGATTGACTACAGTCAACCTGTCTAAAACACGAAGCTGCGGTGAAAGACAAAAATGCGCGTGATTAAAACTGCTGTAACTCCTCCAGTAAACGAGCGGGGGGGGGGGGGGGGGGGGGTTCAGTGAGCCATACTGGAGTGAATTATGGACAGTTTATCAGTATTCTCAGTGTAAATGATGTATAAAGGTTGTAAATAAAATCATTAGTATCAATCTGGAGTGTGTTCCTGCAGTTCTTTCCCCGTTTATTTTCCGTGTTTCGCAGTATTTCGTCGTAATTGATCGTCTTTTTCCGTCATAGTTTGCGTTTTATGGATCTAATCAATCTTAATTTGTAAATATTAAAGAATGAGCTGTCGAGGAGATCTGTCAGGGAGAGGGGAGATCAGAGGAGAGTCATGAAAGGGGCTAACTGCCTCAGGGACTGTCGTGAGTAAAACAAAAAACAAATTATAAAAAAACGCCTGGACATGGTCTAATATAACGAGCTGTAAGATGGACACTAAGGCTGCAGGCAAACTACAATGTCTAAGTGTATGTCAAATAGGTTACATTCATTTTTGGCCATCTCAAAACTTTGAACATATTCATTTACAATTGTTTATGAAGAGAAACCTGTTTAAAGTACAAATTCATTTTTTTTCTATTCTTGTAATTACACACAGTTTAAGCATTTATAAAAAAAAATAATGACAAATACTTGCCAGAATTGTTTACTTTTATTTCTAATGAAAAAAGTTTAAACAAATTTACTTATGGCACATTTCTTGACACAATTACTGACAAAAAAGACAAAAAAACTGTTTAAATTATTATACTAATGGGGTAAAATGACTTCTTTCAACATTTTGAGCACACTGCAACAATACCGTGATAATTTTAGTCACAATAACCTTGATATGAAATTTTCATACCGTTACATCTCTATTCGATTGCCCGTTACTGGGAAAACATAACGGCGTTAGTAACGCCATTATTTCTAATGCCGTTACTCCCAACACTGGTTATGAACAACCTGTCAAATGAGAGGACTCCATATTTTTCAGAGGGATATCCCAAACATTTTTGGGAGGAGTCAGTAATTATGCCAGGCCACATGTCAAGTCATCAGACTCTGGACATTCACTCAATAGTAAGTTTAGCATGGCGGACCACATTTCAGGTCATTAAGACCGCAGTCATGTTGGGCCACATGGCTTAAGGGACGGTCATACAGGTTCACATGTCAGCTCAATAAGACCAAAGACACACCTTGTCTCATGCAGGTAGTTAGTTGGTCAATTGGAACATGCTTGTTCACATACCTGCTGACAGCGGACGTACCCACATAAATGATGAGAGTTCCTGGCCAATTGTCAGGTCATTCAGACCTCGGACATGTTGGTCAAAAAGGGTTATGTTTCTGGACTGCCTGAATAAATAAATTTGTTCTGAATAGAATAAATTTAACATTGTTTCCTGTTTAATTCAGCCATTTTTGCAGAAATTCACTTATGTGCCAAGGTAAGGCCTACCTCACATAGAAGTCTGTTTCATCTGCCAAGGTAAGGCCTTCATCTTCTACTTTCTGTTTTGCTTTCTGTTCCTTCTTATCATATGTGGGGAGTATCCTATCTCGAATTCGCCCTCAGCACCCCTGAAGTACAACAAGACATCATGATGGAGTCAAATTGCTAAAGAGATTCTAACCAGAGACTTTGCACATTTTCAGGTATACCAAACTGTATAATAAATAACTGTTAACTTTGGTTTCTCCTGATTGAGTTATCAGATTTGGGCTGTAATTCTTTACTAAACAATGGTCAAACAACAACATTGAAAGCACTTCTTGATAGAGAGAATATTTTTGCTCCATTCATATGTATTGCCAAAAGTTTATTCTATGTAGTGGCTTATACTTTGTATGATATCCTGCAGCAGTATTGCCCGCCTACTACATTAACAAATTACCAGGAATGAATGTAACTGACTGAATGATAGCTCAATCACCTGCTGGATAAGCTTTTGAAAGGTTCTTCCCAATCCCCCAAACACTTTCTATGGGCTTTCTAACCTTAATTTTATAAACTTTTGTTCAAATTGACATCCTCCTTTGCATATAAAACATATATAATGAGTGATTTAATGAGTGGAATTTGCATAGCAATGTTTTTGATGTATTAAAATATACAATCTTAGTTATTTTTAGTGATATCAGTAAAGGTCCTGCAGGCCTAATGAAACTTTTTGGCAGGCTGTTCTGACCTGTAGGTCAAATACTTGATGTTGCTATACTGGATGGTTTATCTTGAATTTAAAAATGACTTACATGGATGAAAGGAAGTCCCCAGTAATTGCCCTCAGTCAACTATGAACAACAGAAACGATCTTAGTTCCAATCTGTTCTTTGGGTTGTACAATATATTTATCGAACTGAATGCACAACACTTATCTTAAGCAGTTTTTTGATTTTGTAGTTTGGACCTTAGAACATAAAATATGACTGCTCAAAGAAACAAACCTAAATAGGTACAGTTTAGAAGAGCATTATACAGTATAGAAGCCCAAGAAAACACACATAGCCTCCATGTTTTAGACCAATTCCTGTGATAACATGCAATCATGCAACATGCAACATGTAGGTCGTCCTTCATAGATTCCTAGAAACCGATACATCATCCCAGACCTAGTTTTGTTTTTTCAACATTTTAAGAACTCAAGAACTTTAGAAAACAACCAAAATTACTTTGTTTTACAGCACATCAAAACAAATACTAGAAAAGTACTGCCCAGACTGAAAAGCATCTCAGTCTCAATAGAAGCTTTTTCCACAACCCCTGTAAAAGATACATTTCTGGATCACCAGATCCAGAATAGTGCCAGGATCTGGACAAGTTTTGGGAATATCACTTTAAATTTTGATTTTATAGGAATTATTGAATGTTGTCAATGGGGTATCCCATTGTATTGTTCAATGCTGTTTTTGTAGTATCAATCTAGATCAGATCCAGATGAAATTTACCCTGAAGATCGAGAAATTGATACCATATTTATCCTGTAAAATTGTAAAATCCTTTGTTACATCACAAACCTTTGCCATTTTCTTTTCCCTGGTAACAGTTTTTGACCAAAATCAGCTCTTCAACCCACTACTGGGTCCCAGCCCACAGGTTGATATATTTTCAGTACAAGACTGAAGATTGTGCAGTTATTCAGGGTTATCAGAGGATCAAGGCTACTCTTGGAAACAGTTAAAAAGAAAGGTGAAAAAAAAAATAAAAGGCTTCACACATGAAGCCTTGAACTCTCTTGGAAGCTCTTCTCACTACACAGGAGCCGTGAGACTGTTGAAAAGATGTGGTTTCCAAATTTAAAAAGTTTAAATAAAAGGGAGGTTGGAGAAGGTCACGGTTCCTTGTTGAGTACTCCAGTTGTGTTTGCACTCTTCGAGCATTTCATGGTCATGAGGGCCAAAACTGTCCAGGAGGATTGTCAAGGTATGATGAGTTTTTATTACATACTAGAGAAGCTAAGGGAGGACTATATGTTTGTCTGCTGTCTCACAGATGTTGTTGTCTGTAAGTGAACTTGTGAGTTGATTTTTGATGGGACTTGTTGGCAAGAAAATATAACACTGCATGGTAATTTAAGAAACCTCATTAGCAGCTTGAATTTTAATATGTTTTTGCATGAGATTTATCATTACCACTGAATTATTTTGTTCTGAAATTAAAAGTTAAAGTTTATGTGAGGGACTTTTGTGAGTTGGGTACCCCCTTTCCCAGGTACAATAAGTGCTAGTGTTTTTGTGTGTTTCGTTCAACAGTTTAGACTGTATTTTAGATGTATGGCTATTAAATAACGAGACTGCAGTTCTGGGAATAAAAGCATGTGGTTCACAGGTAGACAGTGTTATAAAATTGAGGTTGGGTTTTCATGCACAGTTAATGTAAGTTTCCACTGAGTGATGTCTTTAGTTGCATTGTTTTTGAATGGAGCAAAAGATGACCAAGATGAGGAAAATCCTGGGTGCAAATCAGAAACTTAAGAAAAACATTGAACAAATCATAGTAAATGATCAACAACTCAATCACAGAATGATAATAGTCTTCACTGATAGACAGTTCAATCCTCAGATAAAACAAGAGTCTATGAATTAGAGAACACGATTGTTACCAAGGATAAAGAGATCTTGACCAAGTTGCAGATTCAAGCTCATGTTGATCACATTCTTTTACATTAAGTAGCCAATGTGGCCAATGGTGAACTGACACATTTAGAAACAGGTTTAAAAAATGCAAGAGAAAGGGGGGGAGTATATGGAAGGAAAAAGACATGACAAATGTGTTTGTTCATTGCATTTATCTTACAGCATTTTTTTTGTTTTTTAGCATGTTTTTTTTCTCTCTGTGAAAGTAAACTGTACATACAATTAATATTAACAAACTCCTCTTCTGTTGCAGCTTCCTGTCTCTTTATATAACACCTTCCTCTGAGCAGCTGTTTGAAACATTCAAAATATCGCTGCTATAAGAAGTAGTTATAGAAGACATTCGTTGAAATTTCCATCTGTTTCAAATACAGTTAAAACATTTCCGCTGAGCTATATATATGTAGGAGATCGTGATATAATAGTCTTCGACCATGAAGAACTGGAATATATCAATGATCTGTCAAAGCAGAGAGATCATAAAATTGTCCATGGAGCTTGTTATATTTGTCACAATGCTTTGGTTTACTAGTTACCTCTCAGCAAAAGGAGCGGTGCTGAAAATAATAATGAAAATTAAGATATAGTCCTTTGAATTAGATGAACCATGGTTTCATGACACTGCTTTGGATTTTTCCGCACTTACAGGTTGCAAAAATGTTTATTTGCACAAATTGCCCAAAGAAGTTTCAACGAGTAATTGAACCACAGTGGACATTTGAACACATAGCCTTCCTAACGCAAAAACAGCATCAGTAGCACAGTCGTCAGCAGAGGCAGAGGTAACCATGTTGTTAAAAAGTTACAGCCAAGGTTATTCTATTCCCTTTACATCTCATCTAAAGTGTCAGCAGAATTGTGAAGTGAATTCAGTGTGTCTCTCCCTGTTCAGTGTCCTGCAGACAGGAATGTGTGTGTGATCCTGTGTGACACATGGTCATCACTCCATCTGTTGTTAAGTCCCAGACCCTCAATGAATAAAATCAATATTACAGTTAGGGCTGCCACTAACGACTATTTTGATAGTCAACAATTCTTTTTTGTGATTAGTCGACTAATCCCATCATGCATGAATTTGCAGCTTACCACACCAGCATGCAGCTGCTCTTGTATAACCATCATTAGCTTCCAGCTTGAAGTGTTAAAGTATGAGCTAACTAAACATAAGGACAATTAAGATGGTAGTTCATTCAACTTTTAATGAACTGCTGCTGTAATAATGTTACTGCAGTAACAAGGCATATGTGTTCTAAGGCTAAGGAAATCGTCATTGTTAATGTTGTTAATGCTCACCCTTGGCGCTAATGTTAGAAGCTAGCCGAGAGTACTGTCCTTCTTCATCAGAAACTGAATCGCCCACGACGTGCTTCCTTTTCAGATGCTTGTGCATCACTGTCGTACTGACATGGAAGGCAAGTCCTGCCATGCGGATTTTGCATTGCACATTCTTCTCTTTTGTTTTGGTAAATTCTGGTAATGATGCTCTTTGGGCATAACTCTTCTAGTGACATCACCGTGAGAGAAAACAACACTCAAAAACCAAACAATGTTGATTGCTAAATTAGTGATCAACAATTTTGATCATCCACGTCATTATAGTTACCTAATCTTGAGAGTCCTAATTATAATGTTACTGAAAGTATGTCTTTTTAGGATCACTTTTTAGGTTTGCATGGCCACAAAATTACTCAATCATGGAAAAATGCGTTGTTTTTTCTATCTTTACTATCTGTCTAATTGAATACAATACTATGTTGTCCTACAAAGTTAAGTCTGATTCTCTGTACAAAGTTACAGATGCATCAGTTCTGTAGGGCTAAATTAGTGCAGGAACACTTGATTGATCTGCTTGCCTTTAATTAATTGTAATACTATTTTAAAGTTTGTTTCATAATAACCAAATAGATTTAAAAACAAAAAGGAGAAAATATATCTGGATCATTACTCTAAAAATGTGCCAAGGGTTTCCAAATTTGAGTAATTCAATCTGTTCATAAAGCAATAAAATATGAGCAAAGCACATTTTCTTTTCATAGAGTCACAGTGCTTCACATACTGATTAGTGGATGGGCATAACAGGCATCACCACAGTTGACAACACAGTTGAAAGATTCTGATGAACAAAGAGCAGCCACATACGCCATATAACAAAAGATTAAAGGTTTCAACACATTGAAAAGACAAACTGAATGCTTACAAAGCAAAATGGCAAATATTCACAGTATCAGCCAAGGTATTCTCAAAGTATTTATCAACATCCTCTTAAGAGCATTCAGAGAGGACGGCCCATTCACTATCAGGCATTTTGCAATTTGTTCCATGAAAAGGAAGCTAAACATCTTTTTCCTTCAGTTAAGTTGACCTTTGGATCAGACAGTAAGAAAAGTTTCTGTGCCCTTCTGTCTGATGTAGGTCAGACAGTAGAAGACAGTAGACCCTGAATAACCTTTAAAAGCAGGCAATGCCCCGGGTTTGGTCTAAATGTGGCCTTTAACTTTCATACTTAGGTCAAACATGTAACTACTTCAGGACACCAGAGAGACTGAGTTTGGTGGTCTCCAGACTTTCAATGCCAACAATGGCGACTCACACCCACATGAGATCCACAACTTCATCAAATAAAGATCGCTCCTTGTCAGAACAGATTTCCCTACATCCTCTTCATGTGGACCTAGTAGCATGGGGAAAAAGACACTCACGTGAGGAGTCTACAACTTGGTGACATAGTATCATATAAATATGTTCCCTTGTCAGAAAAAAATCCCAAAAGATTCAGCAAAAATATTAAATGCCAAATACCAGAGTCAGTGTATCTTGATTTTCCAATCAATAATGGACCCACATCAAATCACAGGAAAAAAAACACAGCTGTTTCAATTTTCTGTCATAATCTGTAAGCCTACATGCATGACATGCAGATGAGACATTCTACTCGAGCCCACTCCAGAGACACCGGCACTGTCATATTAAGAATTACAGTACGATGAGGGTCATGGACATCTAAATATAGAACTATTTAGAAAAAATAAATTGTCATGTTAGAACTGGATCACAAGAGCAGGAGGTTCTGTGAGCATGACACTGCCTCTAATGGATGTTGATATGAAGAGGCAGAAAGCCTCTGCTGTAGAGCTGAGGATGAAGAGGAAACAAGCTCAGATAGATGAAGCTGGAGAAAGTGTTCAGTTTGAGGCTGCAGACACCCATCTCTTAACACACATACACACACTCAGTATCTGTGTTGTGTTGCGTTAAAGCTGCCTTTTCTAAAACGCTTTTCTGATTTGGCTAATCTCCCAGTGGATCCTCTCAGGGGCTGCGGCCTCACCCAGCCTTAGTCCATGCGTGTGTATGTGTGTATTTCTATTTTAGTGTGTGTGTGTGTTGCATGGTCTGAGCTCACTCTGAGCCTAAATGCATCGTTAGTGCATGTCATTAAAAGATTACCAAGTATAAACACACATACATATAGTCACTCATACACACACAACATGCAGTAAATACAATCTGAGAGGGTAAATATACAAAACGGTTCTGCCAACAATAACCCTACAAACCCAAATTCCATTAAAGTTGTCTAAAATGTAAATAAACTCAAACCAGTGACTGGCAGATCCTATTCAACTGAACACACTGTACAGATAAAATATTCAATGATCAATCTAATAGACTTCGTTCCAAAATGCCGAGACATGTGCATGTTTACGACTGTGTTACATCACATTTCCTTTTAACAACACTTAATCAGCATTTGGGAACTGAGGACACCACTTGCTCTATTTAAGGTGGAATTCTGTGGAATGTTCCAAACAGGACATTTTGTATTTAATCATTCCTTAATTTTTCCAGTCTTCTTTTTCCCCTGTCCCATCTGTTTCGGAAGGGGCTGACTATTTCCAAAAGAACAATAAAGTTTATCAGTTTGAAACCTTTTGCTGAGAGTCCCTTGCCAACACAATAACTTGTAAACAGGTTTTACTGGCCTCCCAGTTAAACTGCTTTCTTGTATTTTTTGGAGTTGAGTCATGTAGGACCTGGGGCCTATTCTAAGAAGCAAGATCAGCCTAATGAGACAGCCTTGGAGCTACCTCACTGAACTGAGTGCGGTAGCCGGCGGTCTCGTTAAACGGTTTGACGACGCTGGTTATAAACCTCATAAGTGGATCCAGTTTTGCAATGAGCGCGTGCACACATACAAGGCGGAGCCCGCCGCATCTGACCAATCGCGAACATGGACCAGTCTGGAGCGTCAGAGCAGGCCGGAGAGCGAAGGACCGCATACTTCACACACGAGGAGCAAGAGGCGATCATGACAAAGTATGAAGAATTAAAACATATAATAAACATCAAAGCAACACCGTTGCCACCGCAAAAGCACGGAAGGAGTGCTGGCAGAAAATTGTTGACACTCTCAATGCATAAGTATAGCGTGCAAAAAATCTTTGGTGCCATTATCATCCTGAAATAGCACTGTTCAACATGCACTTTTACTGTTACATGCACCAGACATGTCTAATTCATTTCCAAGATGAATTCATTCATTTGTTCATTCCTATCGTGTTTACATTTTTTGTGTGATATGTAGGCCGCATGAGCCATACATGAATTCCTGTCACAATTTTAAGATGGGCAATAAAATATTGTCATGGAGCAGAAGTGTTGGCATTGAAGATCTTGTTACGGCAGTGAGAGTCCTCTCCCAGATTTTACTCCTGCAGAAGAGCTGGCTGAGAGAGCTCATTGGTCAGTGGGTGGGGTTTTTATAGTCCGCGAGTTCAATCTGGAACCTAACCTAGCCCTGGAGCAGGTTAGCTGTTCAGTGTACGTTGCCATAAAGACTCGCCTCGCTAAGAAGTGAACCCGTCTCGTAGAACAGGGAACCCGGAACCTACCCTCAAAGTTACCTCGCTAGGCAGTAATCCTGCTTCGTAGAACAGGGCCCTGGGCTGTGGCACAGTTGGGGTGAGTGCACAGTATTGGGGTGAGTGCCTGGATTATTTACAACACCAGAGCAGAATCAATTTATTGACACAGTTTGTAAGTGGGAAATAACAACTTATTATTAAAAACTATTTTGTTCACCTTGATAAAAATATAAATGACATTTTCTACTTAAGTACAATGCAGTAGAATGTGATTCTGACTGCACTCACACATTGTGAAAATAAAGCATTTATTTTCAAGTACAAAAAAAGAGTTTTTTTCAACAGCAATTACCTCACTTCATTACTTCTGTGGGAATTTTACGGAGCAGCTTTTATATACACGGGGGTAAAATTTGAATAAAAAGATCTATACTTTCACTCAACTGCGGAAGCTGTCTACTTTGTCCACCTCTAATGATAAGCATGTATATATATATATTTTTTTTTTTACAAAAAAGTCCTCATCTTTGATTATGGTCTGAGGTTTTTATTTTGATCAGCAAAATGTTCTGACTATTTAGGGTTATAATGCTTGGAATTCCAAACACATATATGGTCATTTGAACTGAATAAACCACAATTCCAGCAAACCAGAAAAACAGAACAATATTTAGAGGATTTAAAGGTGGCACTGCTCAGACCTATTTGATACCACAGCAACAAAAAATGAAAGTCTTAGAAAACTGATACTGTCCAGTCTTTAACTACTAAAAACTCCTATTACTAGTGTCCAAACACCAGAGTAGAATTGATTTATTGACACAGTATGTGGAAAACTGATACAAACAGTTAAATGTGTACAAATATTTTGGCAAAAATTCATTTCATTGAGGTTTTTACTCAAAAAATGAATATGTTTCAAAATGTGGAGAATAGTGTTGAAATATCTTAATGATCACTTGGTTCCAAAAAGTACATAAACTTCTTGAACCTCAGTCATTTTTAGCCAAAAGAGAAAGCACTGTATTCATTTCACAATTACACTAACAACATATAGAATCAATTTTTTTCATAACTCAATATAAACATAAACCAGATTGATGCAAACTGCACTTACTTACCCTCTATCCTGAAAACACGCCCTCACATATCTTTTAAACTTTACACTCTTTTCTTTCACACTGGCAGTGATGCAGGATATCAGGTGTGGCTCTAACAGTCTCCTCCCATCCCTCTGACAGTTCTGATCTGCATGATACTGCTGAGCATTAATCTCATCATCTGTGACTGAACATCCAGATGACGCTGAGATTAGTCATCATGCTCTCTGGTTAGCCTTGGCTGCAGAGCAGCTTTTGCTGACAGATGCCAGAGCAGATGCTCCTGCCAGCAAAAAGTTGAGATGGACTATCTTTGATACTAATAAGTCACCACTTGGATGATTATTACAGAAAGGTGGCACATAAGGGTTGAAGAGCACGCTAAAGCTACCATGTGTGTTTTACTAGTTTGTTTGATATGAAGATGAATTAAAACAGTTTAAGGGCTTTTCTGCAACAGAACTTCAATCAACCAATCAATCATCAATCAATCTAAAACCTAAAACAATCAAAATGATGATCAAAATTTAACACAGCCCTGAGGAGATGCTACTTTCAAATTTATGCTAGTTTTCCAAAATCGCCAACTCCAGCTTTAAAATTAAGACAACAAATAGTCTTGTGTTGATGCAACTTAGAAATGAAAAATAGTCTGCTTAATCCACGTTGAGTTCCTGCAAAAGGATGCAATTTATGACAATATTAGAAACTACTAACTTTATGGTAAAATAATCCACGAGAGGGCATGTGAGCAACTTAAAGCATGTGGAACAAGGCCCCTGCAAGCTAGAGGTGGAGATTTAATACTTTTAAAACATTTTTTCATTTTATAGCCTTAATTTTATAGTGGAGATACTTGATTGTTAAAGTGGGTGGAAGAGAGAGAGGGAGGGTATTCAGCAAATTGGCCTCAGGCAGGAATCCGTCTTTCCAGATTTGATACCTGCCTGGGGCCTATTTGCTGAATGGGAGGGTTAGGGTTGGTTTGCACTGCCTCAAACCAGCTTCCCAAGGCTCCATTCTTTGTGCAAATCATGTACACAGAACTTGGCTCGATACACCTCACCTCAGACCAGTTGTTACAAAATTTTTTGCAAAAAACTTTGCAAAAAATCGTAATAAAATAGTTGAGATTAATATTTCGATAACATTTATAATACAACAAAAACATTTAATTTTAATGACTGAAAAATGTATTTGATGCCAGCAATTTTAAGTTTTCATTACAGTGTACAGCACAACTCATTGACAAAATAAACCAATGTTCTCCACATGAAGTCAAATAAAAACTAGAAAAGCACTCAGAGAGGGCAGACCTCCGCCAGCACCACAGTTCTCAGTCATATTGTGATTTTCACCATAAATATTAGTCCTACCTTTATTTGATGTCAGTGTTTAGATTCCTTGACCATGAAACATACAACTAGATTCATCAAGATATCTATTTTAGTTCAGTAGTTATTCATGAAAATCATATAATTTGTCATGGCGGATCCAGACGGTGATCCGGATCAACACCAAAATCGAATCAGTTCTTCGTTTTCCCATGCTGAACATTTCCTGAAAATTTAATCAAAATCGAAATAAATTTACATTGAAAAAATTTGAGATCTTAATATTAAACAAACTAATATTTATTACCCCATAAACACACGCAAAAGTACCGAAAATTGGTACCGTTGAGTACCAATACCGATTCCCAGGTACCTGGCATCGGTATGGTATCGGTTCCCATCCCTAAGACTGGCCGACTTAAATTTTATTTCAGCCCTGGGACTAGATGAAACACAAAACAAATTTTCATATCTGTGTGACTGTGAAAACCTTTATGAGTCCTTTTTTGAGCAATTGCTATTCGAGCATGGTTCAATACAAGGCAGGCCACTGAACCGAGCCTCATGTGAATAGGCCTATGACTTCAGATATTATTAATTAAAGATTTTTATTTTTTCTCCTGCCATTTATATTCACTGGTCTTATTATATGTGCTTGCTGTATCGGAGCCACTAGATCAATATTGAGTTTAATCCTATAATCCTACTGTTGAACTTTATATATCTATTCATAGCACTCACTCATGGCTGACATTTGGCTCATCAAACACCATGGTATCTACTGTGATAACATTAATGCAGACTGCAGTTGTTCAAGTATGCAGCCAGGCAATGAAACCCTTTTACATTATCATAGGTGATCCACAGAAAATTCTACTTTAACTCCTAATATTTTGAAGTTTGAAGACCATATTTAAAAACTGTACAAATGTTAGAAATTACAGAGCATTTACAGAATATGTAACTATTTCATATGGTAAAAAGGATTATTTTGATAACTCAGGAAAATGCATCATAGAAGACTTTTTCAATGACAGGTGTGCTTCTTAATTAATAAAATGTGTGTATAGACAACCCAAGTTTGCCTAGAATAAACATGAAATCATGTGATTTATCTCATACTTGATGACGGATATGCCAGCAGTCCTACTATTCTTAGAATGAAACACAATGCCAGGTGACTCAGGTGGAAAATGAACAGCTGCGTGTCTTAATTGTTCCCTTGTGCACCATGATTTCAGCAGCTTTTTTCATCCTTCAGTAGTTATTTTTTAAAAATAAACGTAACAAGTAAATGAGGAAAATAGTCTGCTGCAGTATATCTATTATTCTGCTTCACACTGGAAAAACTTGTACACTCGTCTTTGCATCCATATGTATATCAGATGTAAACGTCAGCAACAGGCCGTTTCTGCATTACTGATAAAACATGTAATGTGTTACTATCCACACATACTATTATGAGCCAACAACACAAAAATGCAAAATCTTCTAAGTCATTAGAGAACTGATATTTGATTCAAGCCTGAGCTCTTAACTTGATTATTCAACAGAAGATCTCTGGAGAAACACAGACTGCAGAGTAAATGAAAACTAAACAAATGTTAATAGTGGAAAATCAAGTACCAAGCTACCTCAAAGTAGATACAAACACCATTAATTGGATAAATATAAACTTAAATGTGAATGTTCTTTACTAATTCAGCCCTTTACAACAACCTTCCTGGTGAATCAAAGTGCTTCACAATAGATAGCGAAAAATTAATAAATAAAAGACTAAAAAGCTATAAAAATAATCAAAGCAATAAAAGCAAAAAGACGAGAAAATAAGATAAAGTGCATTACTGTTGTCCAGTCTTGAACTGATGAGAGTATGGATGGCCTTCTGAAGGTCAGGACAGCTTAAAAACATTTTAACTTTGGCCAGGAGACATAGCTGGGAAAAAAATTGTCTTGACGACATTGTTACTTTGGTTGTCAAACTTCAGATGTTTGTCGAAAACCACTCCCAGATTTCTGACGGTTAGACAGAGCTTTGAAAACAAGGTGCCAGCAGTCACCGTATCTCCAAACACAATACGTTAAGTCTTATCATCATTGAAATGAAGAAAATTTAGGACTAACCACTGTTTCATATCAGCAACACAAGCAAACAAAGAATTTTGCACTCTCACTGTTTGGGTTCACTGGCAGTTAGAAGATCTGCATAAGAATGAAAAGAAAGGTTGTGCCTAGCTATACCTGACCCAAGTGGCAACATATATAATGAAAAGAGAAAAGGGCCAAGAATAGAGCCTTGTGGAACCCCACAGGAGAGAGGAGCACTGGAAGAGTACAAGTCATCCACCATAACAGAGTAGGTTCTACTTGATCAGAAGATGTATACCACTTCAGTACTGTGCCATGGCTACCAACATAACTGCTCGGGTGTAACAGGAGGACTAATTGGTCCTCCGTGTCAAGGGCTGCTGTGAGGTCAAACAGCGTTAGGAGAACCGGATTTGGTAACCACCGACAGCACAATATCATATCATTGTGCACCTTTAACAGCACAGACTCAGTGCTGTGACAAGACCTAAACCCAGATTGGTTTAGGTCAATAAAGTTGTTTTCCAGAAAGGACTGTAATTGTATTAAAAAAAAAAAACTTCTAAAAAACAATTTCCAAAATGTCAGAAAGAGTAGATGAGAGACAGGTCTAAAAAAAAAAAAAAAAAAAAAAGAAAAAAGTCATCAAGATTAGGCTTTTTAAGAAGGGGCCTGACCACAGCATGTTTCAAGGCAGCTGGGGTGATTCCTTATGTAAGGTAGATGTTTATAATTTCAGCACCTAGAGAGGGACAATATCGAGTGGGCAAGTCATAGGTTTTAAAGAATTCACTACGTCACCTAGAGAGGGAAGAGAAACCAACTCAAACTTGCTGAACACTGCAGAGTAAGTTGGGGAAACAAACAAGTTCTTATTAAGAATCAAATCAAAAGTCTTATTGGTATCTTGTCTGACAGAATCCACTTTGTCAACAAAATAATTGCAAAACTTCTTTCAAGAGGCGTTTGAGATATCCACCACAGCAGAGGTACATGGGTTCACAACAACAACGCCCTGGGACAATTAAATTGCGATCTACTGAGATTTTACTGCTCGTACGGCCCTCTTATAATCAGCAAGGGTGTCCCTTAACATTTCCAGAGACACATGCAGTTTGTCCTTTTGACATCTGTGTTCAGTCTACCTGTTACGTTCCCTAATGGTACAGCAGGTGTACTTCAACAAGGGATCCATTCTTGGTTTGGCAGGTTTTGCCTTCAATGGGCAATAGAGTCCAGAATCCCAGTGGAGGTGGAGTGGAAGGTAGAGAGAAAATCATCAGGACAGAGAAGGGAAACCAAGCCATTCCAGGCAAACAACTGTGCGTCATTGAAAGCAGCAGTTAACTCACTGACAAGTAAAATAAAAGTTGCCAGCAGATTTTTTAAGTCAGTGGCGAATTGATCATGTGGACAACAAACATGAACAGTAAAATCACCAAAAATCAGGAGCTTATCACATTTTTTGAGAATGTCAGCCAATAAAGTGCTTATTATATTTTTGAGGGAGACAGACAACAGCACACAGCAAGCATTTAAAGCTGTCTTTAAACGCAGAGGCAAGCGCCCAACCCCATCCCAAACTCGAGGGGATCTGAAGAAATAACAGCTGGATGGGAGGAGCTCTGAGAAGGCATGGTTATCATGTGGTTTCAACCAGCTTTTAAGTCAAGAGGAAAAAATCCAAAGAATGCTAAATAAATAAAGTCCATTAGAATGAAAGTCTTATTTATGACACACCTGGTGTTGATCAAAGCCATGCAAACTAGGCACTGATCAGTTTGTTGGGATGCCCGATCGTCATGGGCGGAGTTTGTCCCAGTATGCAGCCCCATCAGCAGATCTTCACATGTAATACAGGTAAGAGTGTTCAGTGGAGCCTCGGATGCTATAGCCTTCACAGTCCCTGGAGAGATCAAAAGGCAGAGGATTAGAGTTGTACGTAAAGAACAAAGCCAGGTGAACACTCAGCTGGAATCTTACTCCACCTCTCTTTCTGTTACTTCTGCAGCGGATGTTGCTAGTGACCCAGCAAGTGTACGACATAGGTAAGAGGGTTTAGACACCAGTACAGCCGGCGGTGGCTCAGGCTGTTCATTAAAGTCCTGGATCGGTGGTTTGTCCACAGAATTGTGGATATTTAAAAGACTCAAGCGATCAGACACCAGCAGTAGTGACACTTTATGAAAACAAAGCAACAAGAACAGGAATATACAGTTGTGCCCAAAAGTTTACACCCCCCAGCAGAATTTCTGATTATATGGCCTTTTCTCAGAAAATATGAATGATAACACAAAAACCTTTCTGTCACTCATGGTTAGTGGTTGGGTGAAGACATTTATTGAAAAAAAGATTAGTTTACTCTTTTCAAATCATAATGACAACAGAAACTTCAATATTGACCCTGTTCAAAAGTTTACACCCCCTGGCAATTTTGGCCTGATAACATGCACAAAATTTGACACAGATGGGTTTGAATGTCTACCAAAGGTGACAATCCTCACCTGTGATCTATTAGCTTGTATTCACAGTGTGTGTTTAAAAGCTCAGTTTCTGAGCTCCTGACAGACACGTGCATCTTTCACTCAGTGCTGCATTGAAATTTCTGTGTCATGGGTAAAGCAAAAGAATTGTCAAAGGATCTGCGAGAAAAGGTAATCCAACTGTATAAAACAGGAAAAGAATTTAAAAAGATATCTAAGGAACTGAGGATGCCCAGAAGCACTGTTAAATCTCTAATTAAGAAGAGGAGAGAGAGGGATTCTGTTGAAACCAAACCACCGTCAGGCAGACCAACAAAAATTTCAGCTCCAACTGCAAGGAAAATTGTTCGAGATGCAAAGAAAAAAACTCAAACAGCTTCAGCTGAAATACAGGACTCTGAAAAAAATTGGGGTGGATGTTTCAAGATCCACAATAAGGAGACACTTGAAGAAACATGGGCTGCATGGTCGGGTCACCAGAAGAAAGCCATTTCTATGCAAATGCCACAAAATATCCCGCTTACAATACACCGAACAGCACAGACAAGCCTCAAAACTTCTGGAACAAAGTCATTTGGACTGATGAGACCAAAATTAAACTTTTTAGCCACAACCATAAACGTTACATTTGGAGAGGAGTCAAAAAGGCCCATGATGAAAGGTACACCATTCCTACTGTGAAACATGGAGGTGGATCACTGATGTTTTGGGGATGCGTGAGCTACAAAGGCACAGGAAAATTGGTCAAAATTGATGGAAGGATGAATGAAGCATGCTATCAGAAAATACTGGAGGAAAATTTACAGTCATCGGCCCAGAAGCTGCGCATGGGACGTTCTTGGACGTTCCAACATGACAATGATCCAAAACACAAGGCCAAATCAACCTGCCATTGGCTACAGCAGAATAAAGTGAAGGTTTTAAAGTGGCCATCTCAGTCTCCTGACCTCAATATCATTGAGCCACTCTGGGGAGATCTCAAATGTGCAGCTAATGCAAGACAACCAAAGAATTTACAGGAGCTGGAGGCTTTTTGCCAAGAGGAATGGGCAGTTTTACCATCTGAGAAAATAAAGACCCTCATCCACAACTACCACAAAAGACTTCAAGCTGTTATTGATGTTAAAGGAGGAAATACAAAGTATTAAAAACTGGGGGTGTAAACTTTTGAACAGGGTCAATATTGAAGTTTCTGTTGTCATTATGATTTAAAAAGAGTAAACTTATCATTTTTTCAATAAATGTCTTCACCCAACCACTAACCATGAGTGACAGAAAGGTTTTTGTGTTATCATTCATATTTTCTGAGAACAGGCCAAAAAAACAGAAATTCTGCTGGGGGGTGTAAACTTTTGGGCACAACTGTACACAGTATAGGTAGCAGAGGCGGACAGCCAGCCCCACACAAACAGCCCATCATCCCTCATGGCCAAACATGCGGCCAAGTAATGTATTAGTCAAAGACAAAAAATATTGCAAATTAACAAGTCAGATAAACAAATTCTTTCTATTTTATAAAAGACAATCAAAAAAAACATGTCTAAAAGACAATCAAAAAATGAATGGCAACCTTCAATTTCAATAGTTCTACGACAAAATGATCATGACAGCTGCAGCTCTTCAAAAATAACAGACATTTGACTTTGGAATTTCATTCTTTTAGAGGTTCAAATCAAAAGATGTTCAATCTCCCAGTTTTACAAATTTTTCTGACAATTTGGCTAAGAATGTCAGAAAACCTTCGGTGTTCTATGAGCACCTCTGTTATTGATGTTTTTGTGATTCTTTTAAACGTTTTGTTGTTAAACTCCAAACATCTGTTTTTTTTTCTCCCTGGTTCAGAAATTCTTTTTCTGCCATCTACAATTTAACCTGTCATGTCAGAGACACTGGCCATCTTGTGACAGTCACAGATGCAAACGAACCAAACAGCAAAACAAATGGATAAAATGTTGTGACACAGAACTGTGAGACAGAGGCAAGGTTGTCAAGCTCTGACAAAAAAAGACAATATCTGATTGTGACGCTCCAAGAAGGGACTAAATACAAACTGGCAAAAGATACATTTTGGCATGAAACTACAGCCCTGATGATTACCTGCATTTAACATGTTAAATCAAGCTAACATACCTTTAATCTTAACATTTGCATGGACAAACAAAGCATAGTACTGTAAAAACTGGGTGTGTAAGAAATGATATATATGGTGACATTTTGCATTACAGCACTGGTTAGAGGATTATAAATGGACTTCAGTTTACATTGCACTTTTGTAGTCTCTTTGAGCACTCTAAGCAGCTGAACACCACAGGTCACATTTACCTATTCACATCCATTCACACTCACTGATGGTTTAGAGTTTCTATGTAGGTAATCCATCAGTGTCAGTACAGCACATTTACACAATTACACACATATTTTCATACCACTGACACAGCAGTTGGACCAACTTGGGGTTAAATACCTTATCCATGTATTTCTTCCACCGTAATATAATATTTCTAGAGCCTTTGTGATGGTACATCACCTTACGACTGGTTGAATGACACCTCTGTCATGGTCTGAGGGAGTCTGTATCGCCTGAACTGGAGTCTTCCAGTTCAGGTTCTTTTGTCTTGCACACAAAAGAACTACAAATTTCTACTGCTTTGACTGCTTTATGGCATACGTCACTTTCTCCTCGAGGCAAAAGCTAAATGTTGGGAAAAGGAGGACATAAAGCAGTTTTTAAATGTTTAAACATATTAAATGAACAGAACTTAGTTTAAAGTAAATATGCACTAATTTTCCTAATGGAAATAGGGACCTCTGGCTCACACTCCTGCATAGTAGATGGCAGTAATACTCCTCTGACATTGGATGCTGCCATTAAACAAGAAGAAGAAGAAGAAAGCTAAATTTAGAGTTGTTTCATGGCGGAAGCATCAAAAAAACCCAAAGAAAAGTTTTATCGAAGGAAACAAAAAAAAGCAGGAGAGTAAGAAGCTAAATGCCTGGACAGGGATAAACATTGGCCTGGCATTCACTCGCTGGCGTGAGCTGAAAGATGAGGAGGGATGTCCGATTGATGCAGATTTGGCCCCGTCATTGTTGGACTTGTAAGTACACAATGATTTATTTGAGAAGAAACATCTTCAGACTGTACCTCATCAGTCCACATAGTTTGTCTCTTGGGTCGTCCCGTCGGCTAGCGTCTCCTCCCTCTGTATGTCAACAAATGTGGTGGGAAGCACTCTGTTTTATGACAGTGTAGTTACACTTAACGACCATAGAGGCCCCGAGAGAGCCAAAGCTGGAATCTTACATAGTGTGGCTTTAAGTCACTGCATTATTGTAAGATATATGACTGCCTAATATGAAACTGTGCTCTTTCTAACAGGCCAAGAAAATACTCTCTGACCCTGAGATTACAGTAACAAACTCTAAAAGTTATGAAAAGAACACTGCAAACCACACTAGGGGTCAAACATCCTCTGTGCCTAAGACCTGACAAAAAATTTGCTGCATCCTGACAGATCGAGCACAGACATCTGTGTTCCAAATGTACCCCTATGACCTCTTTGAGACATTTCATATTCCTAAACAATGATGCCATTCTGTTTTGTGTGGTATAAAGTAATACTGAAGAAACCTTAACTTCACACAGATTGAGACATGAGAAGACGACCAGTAGAGGAAGAGAAGTGAAGAGACAAAACGAAAATGGAGAGGAAGTGCTGTGATGCTAGTGTGAGTGAGAGGTGATGGTATAACAGTAATATGGCTCCTGTCATGAGGGAACAGTGCCGATATGAACAGGTTACAAATGAACACAACAGATCATTGTGACATATAATTCAGCTGAGTGTGCAGCTTTGTGCCTGTAATGTGCATAGCATGAGAAAGAGAAAGACTGTGTGTGTGTTTGACTGATAAGCAGCCCAGGCCTCAGGGGTTCTTTATATAAGTGTCTCAGGCTGTCACTTTTCTCAAACGCACATCCTCATATCCTCACACACACACACACACACACACGGGCAGATAACCTGTGCCCTGACTGTGCCATTCATGTTTAGGTAAGCATGAAAGGAGGTGTGTGTTTCCCTTTCTATTCCCTGAGTCGCTCCTGTATGAGTTTTAAATATGAGTCAGAGTGATTAAACTTATACTGTTGACTCGCAGTGATAAGATGACCCCTTGTCTACCCTGTCTACATAATGTGTGTGTGTGTGTGTGTGTTCACTCCTCCTCTCGTACTAATTTCCGTGACATTGAGACTCCCAGGCAGCCTGTTGACACATTCTATCCACCAAGAAACAAACACAGCCTGCCCACGCACAAGGGTTATTGTGGTCTGGCAACACTTGAGAAGCATTATTATCGGACAAGCGACAATTGCTAATAGGGTACAGAACAGACTATAATCAGACATCTTTGTGTAGTTGGCTACACAGACTTACGTCATTTCACTTGGAATGGATGACACAATGTTCATCTAAAGTGATTTTCACACCTACGGCAAGGTTGGTTTGTTCCAGCTCAGTAGGGAAAAAATGCTACAAATTTGCATACTTTCCTTGGATCACTCTTTGTTCACATGACAGTGTTAAGATGTGTGCTAAGCCCAGTCAAAAGTGCCTTACATTATTAGGTCGCAGCTAGCATTACTATAAGTATGAATCGTGCTGTGCATTTAGGGATGGGAAAACCAAATCCATTTGAGAATCATTAAAGCTCCATCAGACAATCGATCTGAGTCTTTTTGCCAACCAATTCCTTCCACTGACAGAAGCAGTTGTCTATGCTGTGACATGTGTGTTACGTTGTTGCCACTAAAAATGTACAGGCCAACATTTGCCCACACAGATAATCTGCAGGAATCAATAAGGGAATTGGTAAATAATTGGACTGATTGATTAGCAGGATTGCAAATAGCATTGGTATCTATAAAATCTTACCAATTCCCATCCCTATGCTTTTTATTGTAAGAAAGTCAACAGGTTAAAGTAACCACAAACTATAGTACAATATAATAACAATAAAACTGGATGTCTAATTTCCTATGTAAGATTACGCAGAAAAGTTTATTTATCAATGTTGGTCTTACTGTAAACAGCTGTAAACAACCTCTACGCTCGAAGACGAGCTTTGAACATCTGCTGCTGGACCACAGGGGATACCACATAGCATGGGAGCACGTTACAACATAACACATAGAAGTGTCCACAAAAATCTGTCTGCAATGCAGGGTAGGCAGAGAGTAGCTTAAAAAAGGAGTAATTCTCCTGCTTGAATGAGTTGAATTAATACAGTCTGGGAGTCCTTATGAGTTTTTGAACCAGTCCATGTTGTTGAATCCTGTGATAATCTGCAGTAGAGATAGTGAGTAATATCAACATGTTGATATTTTCATGTATGTTCCTTTTGTGCTCAAGCTCTTGTGCCTTGTTGTCTGTATGTTCTGGTCTTTCTGTCAAGCACTTTGTAAACCTATGTTTTTTAAGTGCCATCATTGTTAAGTTATTTTCATTACTATTATTATTAATAGACAAGCAGGGCACCTGCAGCAGGCACAAACAGACTAAGAACATACAGGTGACTGTCTGTGGAGCTCTGCCTCAAAGCCAAAATTTTCAATCTCAGTGTTTTGAAGGTGCCAGAAGAAGACACTTATCCACTCTCTTCAGCTTGACTGCTCTCTCCCTCTCTCTCTCTCTGTGTCTCGTTCAGTCCTGCACTTATTACCCACTGTCTGACAGGTTACAGAAAGGGAAATAATGGAGGATTCAGATGAGAGTAACTCTAAATATTCTGTTACAAGGAAGGCAAAAAGCCCTGTGCATTATTTTTTTTGTTTTCAATTAAAGGTTGAATTATAACATGGTGCACATTAACCTTGTTGACATTAAGAATTTTGTCATTTAAGAAATGAGCCTGCTCATGTTAATATGGAACAAATACATCCTGTATGGGACAAAGCTGAGACAGGTATAGCAAAGAGTAGAAAATTGCAATACATCAATGTATACACTGAATAATCAAGTAATAAAAATGCACCAAGGACTCTGTTTTGTAAATAATTAATGATTACTTTTTCTACAACAAGGCCTATTACTACCATCTCTATACTAATAATCCCCCACCATATAAGACAATTCTAACAATACTGGTGACCAAAGTGCAAAAATCTCTATCTTCACTGTTCATACAGTGGACAAATGTAACTAGGAGAACTTAAAACACTCTTAATATCCCCTACAAAGAGCAGGCTAGGGTGATGTCAGAAAGTTTACACATGCAGTCATGAACGTATAAGTGAGGTTTTTATGTAAACATTTTTTACAATTGTTTCAAATTGTTTAAGTTATGGAAAAAATGTAAAAAAAAAATGTTCAATGGCCCCTGTCACTCCTTAAATATATAACGCTTATGTTAATAAATAGGGAAATACCTAATGAATTATAAAAAGCATTAATAGCATTGAAAGGCAAGTTTAGCAAACAAGTTTATTACTGACTATGAAACATTTATTTCACAAGTTCATTATGTAAGCATTTGTCTTATACTGTAACAACAATTCCTGGTTTCGACTGTTTACAAATATGACCTTTTGTATCTTTTCTATTAAAATCAATGTTTAGTCGACATGACAGTAACATTAAATAAAGCAAAAGCTCACCACTTAAGCTCCCTGTGACTTAGACATATTCCAATGCCATCTGAAGCTTTGTAATCATCACGGTAGCATGTTTGTGTCATTCACGGTCCATATATTCAGTCAGAGCTTTGGCAAGCACAAGGATGTGGTGCTGCTGGATGGGAAAAATCACTGAGTGAAGGGCTGCCTTTCAGAACTAAGGTGCTGTTACACAGCAAAGTTTTTACTAGAAACTTTAAGGTTTTTCCTTTTACTGTCTTAAATAGTCAGAACAGGGGGTTAGGGTTGAAATGTTTTAGAAAAATTGTGGCCCTGGTTTCCATTTGACAACACAAAAATGTCAGGATGATGTGCCTTCAGTCACATGTCTGACACACTTTCTGCATGTGATTATTTATGTACACATAACAGTCTGGATGGAAAACAATATAGTACACAGGGATTCCTAAAGAAGAGACCAGTGGCCACTTGGCGACTGGACCCCATTACATGACCAAGGTCATAGTCCACACAAGCTTATAAAGGCCAACCTGCAGTCAGTGGCGGCGGTATTACATTAGGTTCATAAGCCTATTTCTTTGTGTCTGTTTAAAACAGCTCAGTCCTTAAGGATTTTCAACAATTGTCTTTTTCAAACATACATTTTCTTTTCTGTACAGCATGTGTACTGCTGCTCCACCACCAAATTTGGAATTATGTTTAACAGAAACTTAGAAGGCCGCTGTTTGCACCATAATGAAATGGAAGAGAAGGCGACTGCATGACAATGTATGTTTTCATAAAAGTGCTCTATCAAATGGAGGAGACATGATAAATACATTAAAGAGCAAGTAAAACTGGTAAAAGCAGAATAAGGGCTCTCTGGAATTAATCTGGGCAAACATAATATAACAATTGTGCACACAATCACAACCCTCAGATTTTCCTAAAACTTTAATTTTCCTTGAACTCCACAACCCCAGAGCCCTCCCAATTTTGAAGCTAAAGACCAGCTCTGACACAAACAGCCAAATGCAGTGCACTAATCATTTAGAAATATAGCCATGTTGCACATCAAATCACTCAGGAAAAACTCTGCTTCATGCCCATGTAAGCCATTTTCCACACACCATACACAACTCTGACACCAAACAAATTGATTATAAAATATCAAAACCTGTGTAGCGCCACCTGGACAACCCACTCGCCATATTTCCACTGCTAGCTCTCTGCTACATCAAACTACACACATACAACATCCACTGCAAGCTGAGACTGAGACAAATCCATCAGTACCATGAACATCCCTCTATGACCAAAACTCAGGAAATTAGCAGCCGAAGAAGAAAATGGTAGAACAGCATTTGTGTTTGGCAACGCACAAAAAATTGGTCTTACCTTGCTGTTTTGTGATGATACATTGTGTTTGAGAGCTTCAGATGGTGGATTCCGTCAAATCTAGGCATCCATCTTTGATTTGAGTATAAGATTACATTTCCCATGAATCATCTGGGTCCAGGATTCTTGTACTGCCTCCCAATCTGTTGGCTCTAATGGTTCGATATAGGTGTCAATCACCCAAATTGTCCATATTGCCCTGTGTATCTCCTTGACACAGATTTCAGCTGAACTGAATCAACATTACTTCCCAGTTAGAGACACTTTGATATGCAGGCCTATCTCCAATAGAAAGCTCCCTTCATAAAAAGGCTTGGTACTTTCTGCAATTCTTAAATAAAGGCCTGAGTCTATATGTGAGTCCCTTCAGTCATAATCTGTGTTATCATGGGCCTAAAAAGAAAATGCTAACATTTACTCTTTTTCATTTATTCATATTTTCTTTGTACACAGTTTGTGCTATTACCATGCAAGAATTTCCATGAAACTTTCCAAAAACACTTCCTGTTAAATAAACATTTGCTCCAAGTCATTTTGTGTTTCACTCTGAATCTATCCCATTAGTAGAAAACTCTGAAACAACAAGATCAAAAAGGAATTCCCGGCATGCCTTAAAATTAGGCAAACAAGGAGAAAAAGCCCTAAGCTCTCTGAATCATGAGGGGGGTGGAGAATCAGATTACAGCAGGAAATTGCTATTCTATTATTGGTTATTGGTAATATTCAAATCTGTTGCTAATTAGCCTGTGGAGGGTTAAACACAAAGAAAAAAGCCTTCACTGTCTGGGAAGAGATTTGTTGAGACAGAGGGGAGGTATGTCAGCGCTGTGATGAATATTCAGTTGTTGACATTTAGCAATGAGGATGTGACGATGGGAGGAGGCTGAGTTAAATAAGAACATTAGAACATTGGAGAGATTGAAGGATGAGAGGAGGGAGGGGGAATTAGAGGAGACAGAGAGAACAATCAAGAGTGATATCTTAAACACACACACACAGAGGAGGCACTGGGAGTGTGGTTGGGTCAATTTTAGAAGGAAGACCCCAAGTATCACCTCTGTAAATAGTGAGAATTGCTGTTAATGATTGGCATTTTCAGATATTGGTTTTTCCTTTGCAGTATTTTTGTGACGGAGAAGAAACTCAGTCTGGATCACAGTGCCATAGTCTTCTCATAAAACCCATTTTGCTCTTTCACAGCTCCATTGGCTGTTTATTCTGCTATTGAAGTGCCAATGTTTTCATCCTTTTGATTTCAGACACTTCCTCTCCATAACCAGGACTATAAGACCCCTGTGTTAAACTGGAAATGGAAAAGGGAGAGCAGTAGCAGTCAGAAAAACAGAGTGAACATAGAGAGGTAAGAAAGGAAGAAAGAAGGGCAAACCGTGTCTTTGTGCTGTTGTTTACAGACACTCTTTATTAAGTTAATGACCTCTTTTGCATAATTACAGTCCCATACAGTTTGTGCCAGATTCAAGACTCAGGAGACTTCTTGCTCTAAACATAGACTAAAAACATGTCACTGAGGCAACCCATGCATTTTATGGAGTAAGGGAGACAGAGGGATGCTGATTTAATGTGTATGTGTGGAGGTTAAGGCTTTACATTACCGTACCCAGCTAAGTGGCTTTATTGTGGCTTACTTGTACCTATCTGTAAAAGATATCAGTAGCAGAAGAGATTCCCTGTGGGGTTTAGACTACCTGATATCCCCTTAAATGTAACTTTGTTGTGGCTATAGTGCTGTATAAGAATTACCATTGGATCAATTTGCATCTTTTAGTCTGTTTATTGCACGAGAGGTTCAACATTTCAGTTATTTAATTTCTCTGTTTATTTAACAATCAACCAAATGTTTGTTTTTTATCATACAAGTCAAAGTTGTTATTTGGCTCTAATACAAAATGTGGTGATTCACAGTATAAGTGGCTTGATGTTGGGGTCAAATAATAGCTTTAAAGTAAATTCAACAGAGGTACTGATTTTGAATCTGCTGCCAATATGATAGCTAAAACACAAACCCTTATTTCCAATGAATTTTGCATGTTGTTGAAAATGTACATTTTAAAAAATCAGATACTTTCAATCTATACTGAATTGAAAACACTAAAAATACATGATATTTGATATTCAGACTGATAAACTTTATTTTTTATTTTCAAGTATTCACTCATTTTGGATTTAATTCTTGTTACATGTTCCAAAAAAGGCTGGGACAGGAGCAACAAAAGAGAGGGAAAGTTAAGGATTGCCAAAAAAAAAAAAAAAATCCCCCGTTTGACACATTTCACAAGTGAACAGGTTTATTGAAATCAGGTGAGCGTCATGATTGGGTCTAAAAAGAGCATCTCCAAAAGGTTCATTTGAATGGACCAACTTAGATTGTTTAAGAACAATCTAAAATTACATGGACTATGGGGATTTCATCAGTGGCAATGAATAAATATCATCAATAGATTCAGAGATCCCAGAGACATCTCTGGGCGAGGCCTTAAGGTGCGTTCACACCGGACGCTACCTGTACTACCTCGGCGATCACTCTCCATGCAAAGTCAATGTACAGCCGCGATGGGGCGGGGCTAACCCTCCCGCGACGCGACAGCTGGCGACAAGACGACCGCTTCACTCATCGCGCGATGTCAAAATTAAAAAAAAGTTGATCTATTCAGGCGATGTCGTGCGTGGCTGTGCAGCATCAGCCAATCAGCGGTGTGTGTACGTGTGACGGTGCTGTTATTCATCCGGACTACAGGGCGGATTACTTTCGCATAGGCGGAACTAATCTCAGTGAGGACATTTGCAGACGGACCGCAGTAAACTCACAGAGGATGCTGCTGCATCATCAGCTGCAGAGTTTTGTGTCTGATAAGTGAGTGAAAAGGACACAGCTGGAATAATGTCCGCTTATACACCCTATTATGGGATATATGATACGATCGCGGTAAAGCTCGAGCGGACGTGACGTCACCGAGGGACGGCCGACGCCAGGCGACCAAACAGGTAGGCTATTTATCGACGCGCGACGCTACCTCAGTGGGCGACGCGACTTTGGTAGCTGGGTCGCTTGCGGTGTGAACGCACCTTTATGCTGCGATCACACCCCAAGCGACCCAGCTACCGAAATCGCGTCAGCCGTCGCTCGGTGACGTCACGTCCGTTTGAGTTTCACCGCGATCATATCTTATCTTATCTTTTCATTTAATAGGATGTATAAGGGGACATTATTCCATCTGTATCCTTTTCATTCACTTAACCACAAAACACTGCAGCTGATGCCCTGCAGCATTATCTGTGAGTTCACCTCGGTCTGTCTAAGCGGAACTAATGTCCTTACTGGCTAATGTTTCCCACACGGACATGGATTGTTACTCTGTAGTCTGGATGAATAACTGTCTGTCTAGGGTACCGTCACACATGCACACACCGCTGATTGGCTGTTGCCGCACAGCCACGCAGGACAACGTCTGAAAAGATAAACTTTTTTTTATCTTTTCAGACGTTTACCATTGTGGCTGTACATTGACTTTGCATGGAGAGTGATCGCCAAGGTAGTACAAGTAGCATGCGGTGTATAAGCACCTTTAGACCACACTGAATGCCTGACCTACGATTCCTCAGGCTGTACATTAACCAACATAATTTTGGCTATGATCACATAGGCTCAGGAACACTTTGGAAATCCCTTGTCGCTAATCTACAAGTGCAAGTAAATCTTAACCATGCAAACCAAAATCCAAGAATCAATAACATCCAGAAATGCTATGGCTTCTCTGGGCCCAGCCTCTTTTGAGATGGACTGACACAAAGTGGAAAAGTGTGCCGTGGTCTGATAAGTCCACATTTTAAATTGTTTTGGAAATCATGGATGTCATGCCCTTTAGGCTAAAGCAGAGAAGGACCAAGCTCATGCCTTGGGTAACTTGCAGATCTGTGAAAGCACAATCAATGTCAAAATGTTCATACAGGCTTTAGAACAACACATGCTGACAAAGGGGACACTTCCTGCTGGACAGGGGAGAAGTGGAAAGGAAGGCAGGGGGTCGCTGACAGGCAGCACACAATGTCAAATAGACATGGCGGAAGTCAGTGTTCATAATATGTTAGTGGATGAACAATTTATAGCCTAACTTTAGTGTTACATGTTAAAAAGTGCAGGAGTAATATGAACTTAAGAGTTTCAAGGAGTGCTGATGCACACAGAAGTGAATATGAAACAGCATCACTACATGCACTACAAGATGCGTAAAAGACCGTCTGATGGTCTTTTAGAAGCAGATGAATTACAGAACTTTGAAGGTTTTTAGTGGAAACAACACTTCCAGTGTCCAGATGTACAATTACATTGGTTATGTCCTCCTTACAATCAGGTAAGCCTGGACCTCTACAGCGGTTGTATCGATCAGTCCTGTCAAGTCTGTGCTTTGGTCTCATCAGCGCCCCCCCTTCAGGAGCAGTCAAGGCATGCAATCTTTATCAGACATGAAAAAGTCTTGTTTGGTCTGTTTTTATTGGGGTCAGGTGGTAGTGTCACAGGAACGGTGAAGAGTTTGTCTGACAGAACAGATGGCAGCCATCATGACAAGACAGCAGAGAAAACATGAAACGGATAAAGAAACAGAACAGCGTAAGTTCCAGACTCTGCTAGTCTGCACAGCCTTATTATTACGGCCATGATAAATGAATTATCTTTTGTTTTAAAAAATACGCTGTCCAATTCCTTTTATTATATCATACATTTCTAACTGGTTTTGAATGTTTGTCGGGTGATTGTATAATGCAGGGTATAAAACAGGGCTAATCAAGATGTCTGCACTAAAACAAGACCAAGTCCAACAACAATAACAACAACAGAACCAACAATTTGCACTAAGTATGACTGTTTAAACTTTATCAAGTGTTTTGGGTAAATCCTTGCCTAAATTTAACAGATAAAAGATACTAATATAAACTGGACATTTACCCAATGATTATAAAAAATACAATAAGATTTTCATTTTGATTGCAGAGTGCTCCTCGTCATGGATGTACTTAAAAAGTTACAATTACCAATCAACACGTTATTTACTTAAGTAGAGATGTTTCAATATCAGTTTTTCACTCTCATTTCTGATACCAAACTTGTGCTTTGGGTATCAGCCAATACTGAGTACCAATCACCAGTATGTTACTATGCCTGCATGACTGTGATATGATTATCATTGTGGTACGGCCTGGCTCAGGTTAAACCCTTTGTAAAACATGAATAAATACAGAAATGATGCAACATGATTATGCTAGTTAGCTTAGCTCCAAGCCTTGCGTCAGCTGGCTCTGACACACGTGTGTCCGTTGTTTTAAGAGTGGCAAAGAAGAACTGTGCCAGAGTTTAAGGGTGCTAAACATTAAATAGATTACTAATTTAATAAATTAGGTGGCATCGGATGGTGCCTGGACTCCTGTACTTGCAGATACCGATGCCAACACTTTTGGCAGTATCTGTGCAATACTGGTATCGGAATCAGAAAACCTCCAGAAATAAGCCCAAAGTATGTTCATAACATGCAAAAAATCTATTTCTAACATTTAAGTATGTGCCTTTATTTGGTAAAATAAAACAAAGGCTTGATCACTGTTCTGCAACTTCTGATAAAAGTGAGACAAACTAGAAAATGCTTTCACAACTTGCTTAGTGTAAGCCATAAGCCCTCAGAATGAGGATTAAAATAAATTGACTGAGGTTACCTGAACGATCTTGTGAATATTCTGTAATTAATTAATTAATTAATGTGGTCAAAGTTTCAGTGTCCAGATTATGCCCAACTTCTTGAACAAATATTTACCTTCATCCTTGGTGACACATTATGCCCACTGTTGTAACACTGGTCTTGACAATGAAAAGTATTGTGCACAAGTTATATTTGGGTAGACCTACTTAGTTTACTTGGGTGTATCCTAATACATTTATTTGTGTTCCATTCATTACTTTTTAAATCCTGGCTATGTAGATTAAATGTATCTATTCTGATATACAGGGTCTCTTGCTGCTGACTTGTTTTCTTTCTGTACTATTTTAATAATTTGTATACAATTAATGTTTATTAACCACGAAAATCTTTGTTGATAATGTGCCTGTATAAAATTGCTGCTATCACCCCAAGTTGTGAACTTTTTGGACTTCAGAGATTGTTGTTGTATGTATCTGTGTGTTTTGTTGTTTGTTTTATTTTTCAAACACCAATTTGTGCCATTTTAAGTAATTTGCATTCATGTGTTACTAACCCATAATTTATGGCAGCAGTAATGTTAATGTGGTTGAAAGCCTGTAGTCAGTATTTTTTGTTCTTCTTCTTGTTTATGTGGCTCTGTTTGTTTCTGTCCTTGTCTGTCTGCATCCTAATCTTTGGACCCATATGGTGTCGCAGATAGCTCTTTATCATGAGCATGGTTCTGCTGAAGGTGTCTTCTGTTAAAAAAAAAAAAAAAAAAAAAAGGTCTTCTGTCATTCTGGTCAGCCATCTTTGAAACATTAACAGCCTTTTGCGGTAGAGTGATACGTCCAGACCTGGTCATTGTATTATTTGGAGTGGCTCCTGGAGTGCTCGCAATCCTGTCATCAATAGCACAATGGATTGTTTTGATTAATTGGAAATCTACTCAAACATCTTTACACAGTAAAGGTGCAGAAAATGTGATGACTCAGCTCAAACTGGAAAAGCATACTCTACTAAGGGCTTCATAAAGGATTTTTTTAAAATTCTGGAAGCCTTTCCTCACTCAATTTGAAAAAAATTTGCATCCAAAAGCCAGTTTGTCTTTGCTCCCTAAGCCTCTGCCCTTCTATGTGTTTTTGTGCCTGAGCACAGTGTTTTTGTTGACCTGTGATGCATGTTATAAGTTTTTTTTTTTTTTTGAAAGTTCAATACAAGATAAAATTGAATAATAAGGGAAGTTCATCCATCTAAATTTTTGGCAAATATTGTCATGTGCACTGTATATTCATTTGGTTATCTGTAAATTCTCTCCTGAAATTCGACATTTTATCATGATGCTTAAGTATAATAATTCCATCTGAGACAGTTTTGCCACTGCCTACTCTAAACATTTCGACAACAAGAGACATATTTCATAGATTTGCAGACAAATTATTGCACCCACCTACTTAAAATGTTGTTCACTTACACTTATAAGAAAAGGTAGCATTGTATATTGCTACATTGTATATTTGAGTACCTCTCAGTGAACACTCTCAACACGCAGACTAGTGGATACATTCCAAAACACTGAAGAACTACCGCTGATAATGAAGTCTATTTGCATAATTAAAGCAGATGAATCAAAAGGTAATTTACAGTACCCTCTTGTCCCCCCACTAAAACATTGTTGAGAAATCAGAGAAGAGGACAAAGTGGTAGGTGATTCCCTTACAGCCTCACCCTGGGGAACTTTTTTGAAATTGTGATCGTGGTAGGTTTTGAAAATAAGCATTAGAAGAAAATGACCTTTGTACCTCAACATATTACACATATTATTGATGGAGTAATAACACACACAAATGTGTACAGAGGGGGCACAATACGTCAAACACATGACCACAAAATACAGTCCACCATTTTCTCCTGCAATCAATTTTTTCCACCTTTCCACCTTCCCCTCTCTATCCATCCACCCATTTCTCCATCCATCCCCCTCCAAAGCCTCCAGTCAGCAGTCAGCTATAGAATTCCATTACAGTCTAGTGATGCAGCACTTCAAAGGAGGCAGAGCTGCATGTATGTGTGTGTGTATGTGTGTGCATGTGTAACTGTGCCCGTGTGTACACGTGCAATACACTGAAAGTGAGTTTTTTCATTTGTCGGAATCTCATCATCAGGCACACAGCAGTGATGTCCCTAGCCAATATTTATCCTGCAGTGTGTGCAAACTGTTTTTACTTTCTCTCTTTTTTTCCTCTGGATCTGAAATGTGGTCTAAGCAACTTGGGTTTGGCTTAAAAGTGTGATGTCTTGCAGGAATGTTGGCAGATATATGACTTCTCTCTGCAGAGCTAGGTACAAACAATTAATATTCCCATCCAAATAATAACTATCCTGAAGTTACCAATTGACTGTGATCAAGATCAAGGTAAATACCTCCAACAGTGCAAATATTCTAAAGGTTTAAAGGTTCCATCATACAAACCTTCACATCAAGTTAATAATGGTCTCCGAAGATCCTGAATGTGTTTTTGAAGTTAGCTGACAATTCTTTCATATTTTGGCACAAAATAAACCCCTCTGTTTCAGCCCTGCTCAGAACAGACTGTTGAATGGCCTCTTTAAATCTTCAGAGGCTGTTTCTAGCTACACCCCACTCAAGATGAGGATGAAGCCTTGGTTTTCCAGGACCATGCTTTAAAGGTCACATTTTGACTTGGGTATTAGGTTATTTAGGGCGTTTTCACATTAGGTCCACCTGTTTCAAACCGTGCCACGGCGCGGTTCGCCCTTGGGTTCGCCTCCCTCCCCCCGCTGGCTTGCATTCTCACCGAACCGTGCCCGGGCCCACTTGTGTATTTACTCAGTTTGAAACAGCAGGGGGCGATATGCACGTAACTGGTTACCAAACCTGCTACGGAGGAGAACAAAGAAGAGACTACCATGGTAACCATTTCCTACACCAAACAACCAATGTTTACGTTTCGCTCTCTTCTACATTTTCCTTCAAATGTGTTTTTTTATCATGTTTGAGACGGCATCAGCGACCTTCTGGACCCTCGTAAATCATCGTAATCCTCAACCAGAATAAACAAATCGACAAATTGAGTAAGCAAAAGATTCAACCACGGGATTAACAGGAAGTAATGCATCAAAAGTACATCAGTTCGGACCACTTTGTTTCACACCAGTGAAACCGCACCAAATGTAGGGAGATGGAGCGGATCAAGACCACCCCTTCATGGAGGTCTCGGACCGGCTGATTTGGTGAGCACCAAAGTGCGGTGGTTGCATTCACATTGACACTAACGTACCAAAACCTGGGCCAAAACTTCTTTGGTGCGCACTAAATGTGGTTGGTGTGAAAACACCCTTAGTGTATATACTGCTCTGACAGTGGGCCACACAAACACCAGGCTGAGGGTGTTTGTAGCGAAGTTATGGACCTGCAAAAGACACATATTTTCTATAAAAAACAGATGTGTATTTTGTATGATTTATAACAATTACCAGCAGGTTGCACAGCTAATTAGATCAGATAAAATGCTAAATACAAAGGTTTATTCTAAACATCCCATGTGGGCTGAAAGACTTTTCACTCTTTTTCCTGACTAAATGTTTTCATTTTTCATAGTTTAGATTTAGTGTTACTGTTTGGAGAAAAACACAATTTTTATGAAAAAAACGGCCAATCAAGACCAAATCACTATTAGTTCGGTAGATTAAAACAAATGCTTGTGGTCATAAATCTGATCACTCATGGATAATTAATTAGGATGATGCTTATACAAAGTCTCATTTAAATATTCTGGATGTGTTTGATTGGGGAATTACAATAGATCTGATTTAGTATTTCATAATGATTAAATTGGGATTTTAACCATGCTTTCTTATTTTTTGTTAAAAACCTCTTGCCACCAACCTGGAGGGACCACCAGGGAGCTGCACTTTGATAAGCAAAAGTTTCAGATAAATAAATGTGATCACGTCTTTAAAATCAGAATGATGCAAAGACGACTAGGTTTTATAGAACACTTGAATATACAAAGTTGTGTGGAAGCAAAATTTGGTAGTGTGATATCAGCTGCATCTACCAATTACAAAATACATGCATAATCAGCCTGTTGAAAAAGCTCAGACAATCTTTTCCAGTCTGTTAATAATTGTGTTGAAAACTGAATAACTTAAATTTTGATGCTTGAATCAACACATTTCACAATTTCACAGCTTTAATCCACTGTTTGCTGCTCCCTGAGTCTATCTATCAGATTGGGGATTTTTGATGAGTAATCCAGGCTTTCCTTTTCAATGCTTGGTGCACCCAATTAACAGTGAACTCTACTTCAATTACTTCTTCTATCAATACAACTTATACTTAAATGAAAAGGAGAGGAAGAAGAAGAAGAACAACAACAACAAGGACAAGAACAAGACTTCCTATGACTATGACTCCCATATGATACTGTAAGTGCTATCCCATGCAACCATTAGATGGCGTTCTCTATGTGAAAAAAATAAAAGTTATAGGTACGGATATGTCTTACTTTAAATAAGACTATTTCAGCTCAGAATCCATTTTAGAATCAATCCCCCCAAGTCTATTTTCTAGCACCATCTCTCTACCTCCAGATAACATGACCTAAAAGCCATTCTGTGAGGTGTGAACTAATACATCTCCTACATTTTGCTTTAAAGGACACCAGTGTTAATTGGCCAGATGTTAACTGTGAGTTGGAAAACATTTGCTTCATGCCGCTTCAGACTGCAATAGTGACACAAACAGCAAACAAGGCAGGCACGGACTTTGTGAAACTATAAATCTCAGGATAGCGCTCCATTGTGTTCCTCACAGAGGACGAGTCATTAACGTTGTGTTAATTGCAGACAGCTGCAGACGGCGAGCAGCGAGAATACAAAACAACAGAGACAACAGATGTAGTCTGACCACATCAACTGTAAAGCATTCATCTTTTGAGAAAAAAGATGTTCACTCTCCTGTGGAGTTTTCTTCACTTAGATAAGATTGTTCCTGCATTTCCAGTGGTAAATAATTTAAAGACAGGACCATCAGCAGACAGGCATGGAGGTATGAATGATTTAGTGTGTCCGTGGGGTGGGCAGTGAGTGACGTCGGAGATGATGGTGTGGTGTCAGACCATGAATAGTTTTTATTGGCGTTTCCGGAGCCTCACAACATTTCTGCCTCCATCTCCTCCACGCTCTTTCTCTGAGACGGACTAGACAAGTTAGATGAGGTTGTTCTTTCATGTATTTTTCTGAATGTAAATGGAAGAAGTCAGCTCCAATGCATGTCAACTAAGAGGAGAAAACAAGAGGTCGAAAATAGCTGCTGCTGGGATTTGACAGCTGTAAGACAAAATGGGACCTGCTGGAAATGGAGCATTTTCATATGCTGTCTTCACGTTCACCACTTTATGTCAGACTCACATCTGTTTGGTTTGTGAGCAACTGGGTGCAAACAATGATTCTCAGGAACAAGTTGGTCTAATTCAAGAACCCGACACAACAGAGTTACTGCTGTCATGGCAGGGAAAAACATATATGGCGTGCTGTTTACTTAGTATTTTTACCCCAAATGCTGCTAAAATGGCAAATGAAAACGCACTCCAGCACATTCAGGGCCTAGAGGTGTGTTTGTCTGAAACGAAGAATGGTCAAGCTCAATGCTGGTGTATTCAATCTTGAGAACATAAGTAATGACTTTGCCATAGACAAGGGAGCTAAACACAAGCAAAATTAAATCTACCAAACTAGTCAAATGTTAAGCCCTTAGAAAACAATTAAATTTAAACTATTTTTAAATCACAGGACACAGAATCATCGGGTGAAATGTGTGCTTGATCTGCAGAGTTAAGTGTGGCTAAATGCTACTGTTAGCCAAAAAGACATAACTAAAGCAGAACTTAAGCCACTAGCATTCAATCAAATCCATAAATCCTTGTGATATAATTACCAAATGTAGCTTGGAACACTTCTAGTTGCAACCTATAGATGTAGCCATGCAAGACATACTGTAATAATGAAAACTTACTATCCTACTCAGGTTTTATGTAAAGTTGAGCCAGTTTCTAAAGTTAAGTTGGCAAAACTGGAAAAGGTTTGTTTAAGGTGCGCAGGTGGCACAGCTTGATAGTGTGTTTGGTCAGTGATCGGGAGGTTGCAGGTTCAAGCCCAGCTCCGGGTGACACATGGTGATGTGTCCTTGAGCAAGACACTTAACCCCACTGCTGTGTCAGTGGTGTGTAAATGGGCATGAAAGGGCGTGAATATGCTGGAGATACTGATGGATAACTAACATGGAAACTCTGAACCATCAGTGAAGTGAATGTGAGAGTGAATGGTAGTGAATGGGTAGGTGTGACCTGCGGTGTAAAGCAGCTCTGAGAAAAGTGCTACATACGCTCAAGTACATTTACCATATAAGGTGTGGTAAGGCAAAGTCAGGCCAATTTCTGAGCACAGGGTTCTATAAAGACTAAATATTATGACAACCCACAGGACGTGTTATGTTGGACTCCATGGAGCCTGGGATGTTCTGTGGTATGTTCACTTTTTGTTCTTCTGGGATTTGTGGCTCTGGTGTCACTGTGAGTTCATGTGGAGTGAAACCTGTGGTTACCTGCAGGGCACGTTTTGTGACATGTTCAGAACCCAGAAACACCTTTCTGTTAACAGGTGAACCTTGTGAATGTATGAGCTGCTGTGTGGGTGAGACCCCGGTTAAGTCCTGTTCATTAAACACATTAAAGGGTCTGCTCTGGCCTGTAAGGCATAGATGCAAACAGTGAAGCTAAGTTACATCCTGATTATTTCTTCAAAGCTAAGTTAGCAGCAACACAACTGTGTGCTAGACTGGTACAATGGAAAGCAAACATAAGTAATAAAAAACAAACATGCTGCAATGGGTCTGACTATGAATCCTCCCTGGGGTTGAATTAATTTAGATAGTTGTTCTCACAACTCAAAATCTGAGTTTTGACCCAAAACTCAAAAATCTAGTGCAGACAGTTACCTTGAATTTGAAAGTTTTCTGGATTTTTTCACACCTTCTCAACCTAACACTGGGTCAACTTACTGACAGACATGGAGATGGATTTAGAAAATACCAAAGTCATTTTATCGTGGGAGGGGTTTGGGGTCAGGAAGGGTTGCCACCTGTCCTGTAAATACAGAATAGTCCCCTGTTACACTTGAGCATTGTGTCCCGTTTTGAATCAATACAGGGCACGGTTTGTCCCAAATTTCTGATTTGCCTTGATGCAGCACCATGTCACCCAAAGTCAACACCTGCTAGCTACCACCTACTCATATTGGCACTTGAGGGAATAAGTGCTCAACATTTATTGGGTGAGAGAGAGTCATGAGAAATCAGAAGCAAGCATGTCTGTGTCTGCAGCTGCACTGTGCCACACTGAAACGGAAAGTGAGAAAGTACAAATGACTGGCTTGACAGCGTCAGTGAAAATTAATATAAAGCAAACTGCAAACTATGTCACAGGGTATTTTCCATGGCGCATGGTGGCCTGTCGGACGTGCAGCAGCATACTGCAGGAGAACAACATTCTTGCAGCCTCTAAACAAACAAGAACGAAATGGCAGTCTCACAGTTCTTCATACCAGAAGCATCAGAGAGGCAGATAGAGAAAGCTTATTGATAACTGATAAGTTATCAATAAGCATTTCCAGCGGAAATGATTTTCATGATTCATTTAGAATAATAATCTACATATGGATCAACAGTATGGGACGTGAACCTCGTCAAAGACAATCCCTACAAGTAAACTTCTGAGGAGGGCAGATTTTGCCAAGTTTCACTAAGTATCTATGAGGACAATAGGCTAATTGGCATATCCGTTCTCAACATCCGGTTGTCAACTTCTGGTTGTTGTCATGTCCGCATTCTACAGCTCCTGCCTCTCTTCCCTGATTGGGCTGTTACGAATTCAGCTGCGTGAATTCGTTGGACAACGGATGCTTGCAAGACAGAACTGCAAGATTTCAGAATCAGGCAGGTCTGTCTGCTCTGCAAGGCTAGATAAGTGCAGCCTCACTGATAAAGTGAACATGGTGAACTACATGACAAATGCACCACTGCAAATACCATTCTGAAGGAGCTCAATGTGAAAGAAAGAGATGGATAGAAGTCCAAAGATGTGGCTGCCAGGTGGGTGGCTCTCTTACATGAAGCTGATCTGCCTAACATGTTGCTCATCATCAGCTGTATCCTGAGCATCCCAGCATCCACAGGATTTGTGGAAAGGATCTTTTCAAGAGTGGCGAACAAATGGAGTGACAGCAGGAACAGATCCTCTGTGGGACTTGTGAGAAGTGAGCTCCTGGTCACTCTCAACTTTGAGCAGTCCTGTTCAGAGTTTTACTGCAGTGTTTTGAAAGAGAAACAGCGACTCACTTTTTCAAGAAGTACAAAAAAGTAGCACATTTCTGAAGAGAGAAGGCTGTTGACTCTTTGGCATAAGCTACTGCTCTAAACAAAAGAAAAAAAAACGTCTTGGTAAACAGATCACCTCATAAAAGAGTAGTGAGTAGAAGGAAAGTTTTGTAGTTTTAATGTTTGTTATTTGCACACTAAAAAATGTTTGGGGTTTCTTTGATTTACGGTGAAACAGGAAACAGAAATTCTATAAAATTGACATGTAAGGTCAGATGTGTACAAATTGCAACACCATTGTGAGTTGAGAGTATTTTCTATAATTATTCCTAGTTTCTGAAAGTTGTTGTGTTCTCCTGCACCACAAATTTTAAAGTGTCAAAGCATTTGCTTAATTTTAATTTAATAAATTGATGCTAAGTAAATAAGTTACTTTAAGTTTTGAGTTAACAAGCTTGTATTTACTTATTCAATTTTTGCGTCTGCCTAGGTCTACATTCGTGGATATTTTCTGAAGGACAGTGAAATAAAGTACAAAAGAATACAATTAATATGTTATCAAGACAATGTCTTTACTATGATTTACCACAATGCCCCACTCCACTATAAAACCATTGGCGGTTGGGCCCTTGCAGTGTGGCATGCCCTCTGCCAGGGGTGTCCTTTATTTTTCTGCTTAAAGATGCTATGAGGAGTTTCTAAGTAATTACAAAAAAGTCTCACTTTTATATATGCCTGATCAAAATACACACTTTAAGATGAGTTTTATAGCATCAAAATAGGTTATCTATAAATGCTATTCCTTAGCTGCGCTGGCGGGTCGGACAGAGCTGGACTGGCCTGGATACTCAACTTCGGGAACAAGACAATTAAAACGAGACCAAATTTATATTATTTGGACACGTCTTAGAGCACCAGGCTGTAAGTAGTGATATATAGCCGGCTACAAAACTACGATACTAAGTTTTCCAAAAATTGCTTGTTGTCTCACATCAAAAACTACCGCTACGTAATTAGAAAGAGATACATTACCTTGTCGCTTTGCATCCTGTAAGTTGTTGAAAAAAGAAGTTGTAAAGCAATGCAGAGTTCTGAGGAAGGTCCACGCTGCATTTTTATTAGCATCACAACAAACACACGCTTTGGCTTGGGTCACGTTTCTTTGGTGTGTTCCAGTTGTAGTCAGAAGTAGATCTGCAACTGCAACTGGAACGCCCCCCGAAGTCAGAATTTCCTACTGGGAACTTGGTGAAACCTCGCCACCCCTGAGTTGACAATCAAAGATGGATGCCCCCAGTGTGAACAGTTATTTAGCTTCTGTAATAATCAATTTATTTGCACAGAGGCATCCCAGCGTCGCAGAACGTTTTCAGGAACTACCTTCCTTTTTCTTGTGCACATGAATTATTGCAAATTAACCAAGTCTACGTTCTTCATATTTATTATTCTTGTAGATTTTCCAGCTCTCTGTATTTAAATCAAAAATGAAGTCAGATCAAAAATTACAGACTGGGTTAGAAAATTACATTTAAATAAAATGGAGAGCATAATCTGTTTTCAAAAGGTATGGAGATCATTTACTGACTTTTTAAACAGTCTAGATCTGTCAGATGAGGAAGAAATGAAGATTTTTTTTGTATGTTCGTTTTCCTTTAAGAGAACGATGCAACATGGTAGACTTTCATTAATCTCTTGCATGTAATGAATTGCCTCTGTTAAAATGTCTCAGCAGGTTATCTATTAACACGTCTGTTGATTTGTTTTGTAATACTGATGACTTTGTGTCTGAGAAAGGAATTTTTTCATGCTTTGTTGAGTGACACACTTTTTTGTTTTTATCTAATTTATGTATGACTGTTGTTGCTGTTTAACATTAAAACAATGACCATATTAGTGAAAAAAAAAATCCATTGTGTGTTATCAGAAGGTGCTACAGAACTGCTTTGATACATGTAGGCTACACACTGTTCACTTCCAAAAGCTGGTATGAGGGTCCAGTTCATTTGAATATTTGAAGTGATGTAAAGCTCTGAAAGTGCTCTGAAAGGAGTGTTTTTTTCTACAAGTTGTGCGGTCCTTATTTTTGTAAAAGCAATAAACCTACATAACAATGGCCTTAAAGATAAAATCCAGGGGTCTTATGCTTATTTTCACATCTTTCCTATGCTGCACAAAAGTAGGACTTTTAAAGTTAGTTTTCACTCAAGTGTGCAGATATAACAGATATCCTCCGCCAATATCAGCTGTCTGTTCACAGAAACATCTTGATTATAAAAATGTATTCTTTGGATCAAATCATTATCAATCAGCCAACCAACTCGATCACCAGTTGTTTTTTATGCATCTTAGGCACTTAACACAGCATAGCAACAGTAATAAGTTAAAACTGTTGGCAAAGATGGCTACCTGTAAGCTGTCTCACTTGTGAGGACAGAAAGCAGTAATAAGTAGACATAAGTTTGGCCTTGAAAAGGGGTGTGTTTCATGTACTTACAGGAATAGTAGTGAAAACAGTATTACTGAAAGTTGGAGCTTAAAGAAATTCCAAAGGGGAACATTTCTGAAAGTGAAAAAAAGAAGGAAATAACAATAACAGAACTACAATACAACAAAAGTGTAACAGAGTCTCTTTAAATACAGATATTTCCACAAAAGCTCTGTGGATGCAGATGGACTCCATTCAACATACATTGCAAGTTCCTGATTGCTTATTTGCTGTGATTGATAGCAGTACAGGCCTAAATCAAGGTCAAAATCTTGCACTTAAAGAGAACAGTGGAACAATATAAGCTATAACGTGAAAACCTTTGTGAAAAGATGGTATGTGGAAAAGATTTCTTCGAATAAAGCGCATGTTTAGCAGAGGTAGAACAGCTTGTCTTGAACAATCAGGGGTCTGTGAAAGGTAAAAACAGATGGTAATGCAAAGAGATGTGACTGACATATTGTGAACTGTGTTGAATGCAGTGGAAGTCATTATGCAGAAAGATGTTTAAAATGTTTCATTCTTGGGCAGACATTAGCTCAGTTGGTAAAGCGTCCGCCCATGTACAGGGACTTCCAAACCCCAGCCGCAGCAGTAGGTTCGAATCCCGGCCTCAGCCCTTTGCTGCATGTCTTCCCCCCTCTCTTCACCCGCTTTCCTATCATTCTCCAGCTGTCCTATCAATAAAGGCCACAAAAGCCCCAAAAAATAAATTAAAAAAAAAAAACAAGTTTCATTCTTTACTTAGTTTGGTTTTTGTTACACTGGACTCAGTCATTTGGACAAAAACCTGTTAAGTAATGTGCCATATTCTTACCTGCCACTAGTCAAGAATGTAACTGTGACTTTTTTCCTGCCAACTAGCCGACTGTTGCCCTGTGATCCTAAAATACCCAACTGGCTGTGAGAAAATAAGGCTGCATTCACACCGGACGCTACTTGTACTCAGCGATCACTCTCCATGCAAAGTCAATGTACAGCCGCGATGGGGCGGGGCTAACCCTCCTGCGATGCGACAGCCGCTTTTCACACTACCGAATAGGTTGTCGCACAATGTCAAAGTAAAAAAAGTTGATCAATCAGCGGTGTGTGCACATGTGACGGTACCCTAGACAGACAGCTATTCATCCGGACTACAGAGTAACAATCCATGTCCGTGTGGGAAACATTAGCCAGTGAGGACATTAGTGCCGCCTAGACGGACAGCGGGAAACTCCCAGATGATACTGCTGCAGGGCATCAGCTGCAGTGTTTTGTGGTTAAGTGAGTGAAAAGGATACAGCTGGAATAATGTCCGCTTATACATCCTATTATATGATATATGATATGATCGCGGTGAAACTCGAGCAGACGTGATGTCTGAATAGAGTATGACAAGTGGCATGTCACCGAGCGACGGCAACGGTGACCAAAATGAGGTATTTATGGACACGCGACGACACGTCAGTGGGCAACATGATTTTGATAGCTGGGTCGCTTGTGGTGTGAACGCAGCATAAGAGGTTGGTCAGTGAACTCTCGCATCCCAGATGTGAATATTTAAGCTTTTTCCTTACATTAGCTTCTGAACTGAATACAGCAGGGTTATGTCAGTTCTGTGTAATAAACTTTCAGCTGACCTTCAGACCATAACACTATGTCTGGTCTTTGGTTGGTATAAACTATCACCAACGGAACAAAAAGCTTCACCTTGAAATCAACCTGCCTCTCCCAAAAGTTAGCACCCTCTAAACGACTTGCCTATAACGTACACCAAGTTAGCTGTTCTATGAATAGAGGTAAACTTGTCTCAAATAAGGGGAAGTGATTTTGCCACCCAACGAACCATAAATATAGCACGCAGTTAACTAAATGTAACTATTTCCAACAAATGCAGCTGCAACTTGTCATACTCTATTCAACTGGATGGATTTAATGCACTACATGAGCATTTCATGTCTGTATATAGCAGGTGAAAAGAGCATGTTATTTTAGTTTGTATTGCCTTGCACCCGACCATGATCAATTTCTGTGCTCTGCAGCCAAACTGACACCTGCCCATTGCTCTGGTTGTGCTGGACACAGCTATTTGTTTCAGCTGACAGGAGCCCAAGGTAGCAGAGACAGAGATTAAAAAAAGGAAAAAGAAGAAAGGGCAGAGAGTGAAAAGAGAAAGGGGAGAAAAAGGTAAGAAATGGATTGAGATAACACACTTAATTCTGATTAAAAAAACAACAACTCTGATTTAACCTGTGATTCATGTAATAGAAGAATAACAGAAAAGTAAGGAATAGAATTGTTGTAGCTTGATAAAGATGTTTGCCGCCTGCTGTCATTTTCTCTGTAAATCAAGTGGGGCACATCAGATACTGTAGGCAGACAGTAAAGTCAGTCTTTGCATTTATGCAGGATAATTAGAACAGACAGTTAACTGGACTCACTTTGATTAGTGAGTTGGAGCTATATACAGCTGCAGTTCACCATTTTCTCTCCATGGATAAAAAAATCTTAATAGCCAGCCGTTGAAACACTGACTCTAAAACTGGCTATAAATAAGATTTAAGCCCTTTTTAATTGCATTGTCATGAGGTGTCACTATGGCCACCTTCTGTAGCTTTTCAAAAACTAAAGGATGTGTTAAGACTGAAATCTCAAATGAGCAAATGTGACAGACTGTTGAATCAGCCAAGAGCTTCATTGTGCTTTTTTTTCTTCGTTTAAAACTCCAACTGTAAATCAAGTAGGATAGCTGTGTGAGTGTGTAAGTAACAGTCAGTGTGTTGATCGAAAACATTGATCAGGGCTGCTATCTCACCTGGCTGTGCTTCAGCTGCCTGTCAAATGGATATAGAGGGGATCTGATACCCTCCTGACTGATGAGAGACCAGTTTAACACACATACTCCAGGCCAGAGATAAATGCTGTTTGCTCATACATCTGTGTCCACATCTGGCTGCATCGTGGCATTCCTGTACGTGAACTTGGACTCATGTCATGTGTATAACTGGAGGAAACAATGATTATTACCCCCTTGCACCTTCAGCAGCTGAGGCATTATGTTGTTGGGTTTTCTGTCTGTCCATGACCTTGTGAACACCATATTGAGAAAGTCTTCCAGGCTTTTTCTTTAAACTTCACCTACATATCTTGAGAATAAACTACAATTGTAGTTGGATTTTGGGAACATAGGTCAAAGGCCAAGTTCATGAAGTCCAGTGATCATCCTTTACTTGGGAATATGTTGGGTCTTTCTCATTTCATAACTTTGACCACCCTTCTTCATTCACTTGGGTTGTTTCATCGTATCTTAAGGAAGAGAGAATTGAGGAAGAGACACGGGGACAGAGGAGGTCCAAAATACTAAATGAGCAGTCCTTCACTCTATCAGATCGAACATTATGCCACATTAATGTATCATTACATTAAACAGAATGTTTTCAGGAACAAAAACAAATGTTCAAAGAGTACTACATCACTCCATTCTGGTGGTTTGAGGGGAAGTGTAGCATTTTGTCCAATGTCACATCTCCAAACCAATCACAATGCATCCAAAGGTGCGTACACACTGGATGCTACTTGTACTACCTCGGCGATCACTTTCCATGCAAAGTCAATGTACAGCCGCGAAGGGGCGGGCCTAACCCTCCTGCGATGCGTTTGCTGCAAACAAGACAATCACTTCTCTTGTAGCCCGATGTCAAAGTTAAAAAAAGTTTATCTTTTCAGGCGATGTCGTTTGTGGCTGTGCGGCAACAACCAATCAGCGGTGTGTGTGTGTGTGACGGTAATCGTGACAGACAGTTTTCATCCGGACTACTGAGGAACAACTTATGTCTGTGTGGGAAACATTAGTCAGTGCGTAGATTAGTTCTGCCTAGATGGACCACAGAAAACTCAGACGATGCTGTTGCAGGACATCAGCTGCAGTGTTTTGTGTGTGATAAGTGAGTGAAAAGGATACAGTTGGAAAAATGTCCGCTTATACATCCTATTATAAGATATATGATATGAATATGATGTCACCGAGCGACGGCCCACGGCAACGGTGACCGAAATGAGGTATTTATGGACATGCGACGATACTTCAGTGGGCGATACGATTTTGATCGCAGGGTCACTTGCGGTGTTTAGAGTGAAAGAGAGGAATAGTTAATAGGACACTATGGTGTATCCTCACTCTGAGCTCTTCCAGAAGCCTCCTCTCACCTCCATCCTCTCCTCCTCCAGGTGCAGATCAGGGAATTGGAAGATCCTTCATCATGGCGGAGGGAGAAGGACTCCCAGTTGAGTAGAGGAGAAAGGAAGCATGGGTGGACAGTGTAATGTAATGAGAAACACCTGATGTCTTGAGAACATCAGATGAAACTTCCATCAAACTTGGCTCAAATTTCAGCATGACTCAAGGATAACTTTATGTAGTTTAAAGATCTAAGGTAAAAGTCCCACATCCTAATGTTTACCCATTGCTCATGAAAACAATTTTGTGAGGTAATATCACAAAAATGCATTGACGGATTTTCTTCAAATTTTGCACATGATCCAGAGGTGAACTTTGGAGGTCACAGGTGTAATGGTTTTTGGGCCTTCTTGGTCAGCATTTGCTTGTGCATTGGATAATCTGCAAATAAGTTTTTGTCAAACATTGCACACTTGTTCCTTCTCACTAAAAGATGAAATAGGTTTCGATCATCATATGTCAAAGTTAAGTTTTGAGAAACGCTTTTCTCTAAATTTTGTACAAATGTCCACTTCAACTGAAAGTCAGGCTTGTAAGATTTTGGAGGGACAAGGTTAAATGTTATTGGGCCTCATAATGATGCCTCTCTTTCAATCTTTATATGTAAGGATGTTTTGGGGAGATATCTGTCAGACTTTGTTTTGCCTCTCTAACTTGATGATAAACTGATTAAACTTAAGAGGTTTGTGGTAATTATAACACAATAGCACTTTCACTAACTGGCAACTGATTGCACTGAAGCATGAAACCACCATGAGGTAGATCTAGTGTTTACATATAATAATTTTATCACTAATCTCCCCTGATGACTGTGGTTTTATATTAAAGATAACTTATTTTCACAAAACCCCACAGCCCAGTCCAGGATAAGTTGAGAGACAGCAAGCCCAGTCATCCACGCTCACATGAATGTTTCCACAACCATTTCCTCCCCAGTACCATCAGCACTACTGTGTCATCATATGCGACATGTAATTATTTTCTATAGAGGACATAAAGAAGGGTGTTGTTTACTCCTGTGTATTCATATCAGGCATCTTTGTTCCATATTGGCCTCGTCTACTTGACATCTCATTTTCACCCTTCAGTTTTTCATACGCTGATTGAACACAACTGTCACACATGTCGCTCAACACCTTAAAAACATTTGTCCTTTCCAAGATCCCCCATAGAGGTGTGAAAACCTTGAGATGGGATGAGTTTGTCCCTCTCAGCTGTCAGTCAAAGAACTTTGTGTCCTTTTTTTTCCTGCTCACACAATCTCACAGGCGTGTGTGCACCTCTGCACTTGTGATCTATACTAAAGCCCTGGAGTCGCCAGGTGAGGTATTAGCAGTGATCTGATAACAGGAAAGTGGTCTAAAATGCATGATTTCTCTTAACCCTGATCCTCTCCCTGCATCCAGCTTTTAAATCAGGCACAGTGCTGTTCTTGCAGCTGCAGAGAATAAACTTAAGGTCTCCCGACCAGGGGATCAGATGTATTTCAGTTTATACACACACACACACACACAGATATATTATATACACAGTTGCAAGAAAAAGTATGTGAATCCTTTTGGATTACTTGGATTTCTGCATGAATTGGTCATAAAATATTTTCTGATCTTCATCTAAGTCACATCACTAGACAAACACAGTCTGCTTGAACTAATTCTGCACAAAAACTAATAAGTTTTCATGTTTTTATTTGACCCAGTATGTATACAGTCACAGTGCAGGGTGGAAAAAAGTATGTGAACCTCTGGATTTAATAACTGGTTGACCCTCCTTTGGCAGCAATAACCTCAACCATACGTTTCCTGGTTTGTTTTACGTATTGTAGATTTGTCAACAATAATGTTAGCATGTGCCAGGGACAGTGTTGGGCACATTCCTTTAAAAAAGTAATTAGTTATAGTTACTAGTTACTTTCTCAAAAAAGTAACTGAATTACTAACGGAATTACTCCTTCATGAATGTGATTAGTTACCAGGTAAAGTAATTGATGCGTTACTTTTCTGAAAAAGCTTTTGCTGCTTGAACTGTGTGTCTCCGTCTCTGTGTCCTTCCTTGTTGTTACCTGCTGCAGCAGCTCTGACATCATCAGTTCTCCAACAACCCATGCAGTG